>CM054145.1:37815141-37817641 GCA_028751875.1 Rapana venosa | reverse complement strand
TTCAAATCAAACGTTTAAGTGTTTACCATGTTCAGAAGTAATGGATTGATAAACGAGCAAAGCAGATTGATATAAAACGTGTGAAACTTGAGTTTTTGAGTTCTTGTTATATTTTGGCATTTAAAGCCAGGTTTGTGTTATGTGATGAATACTTGAAAGTTGTCTAGCAATTGATAGATTGTAATTTATTCGTTTGTTTCATTCTTTGGCTGAGCTACCTGCGAAAGAAGTATGCTGACACTTGAAAGCATGTTATAGGAGTTAGTAATGATCATGAAGAAGGAATGATTAGGGTGTACGATGAAAGGAAAGATTCTGTTGTTTCAGATGAGAGAGAGAAAAGGGGGAGAGAGAGAGAGAGAGAGAGAGAGAAGAGAGAGAGAGAGGAGAGAGAGAGAGAGAGAGAGAGAGCGAGAGAGAGACAGACAGACAGACAGACAGACAGACAGACAGACAGACAGACAGAGAACTCTGAACTCTGAACTCTGAAATAGTTTAATAGTACATGGGCCCTTAGGCCACAATACAACAAAGGGAGTGATGGGGGGGGGGGGGGTTATACAGTGGAATAGAACAATGATTTCACAATAACATACAATTTTGAATCAGCTGAAAAGCTTCACTTCTATGTATGTACACAAAATCATTCCCTGTCCACAACTTAGGGTTTTATCTTGGTAACTGTACGCTCACCCATTCCAGTTTGATCACAAAGCACCAGCATTACTTACAAAAGAAGAAAATGCGGAAAAGAACGTCCTGAGAATCATGGCTATGTGTCATAAAATCTAACTTACTGTGAGCAGTCTAAGACAGCAATGCAATCTTTAATAAGAAAACAAACAATCAAACCAACCGAATGACAAATAGCCCTACCGTGCTGTTCAGTATATGAAACGAAGCTGATGAATCATTTTAGGATTACAGCATCCTAAATGGGTTGAAACTAGTCAGTAATATAGTATCCTTCCCAATTTAAAGTCATTTAAAAAGTTGATAAGCTTTGAAAGCAGACAACTTACTGAATATCATACCTCATACAGTGATGTGACATCACCATACAGCAAAGTAGCATCACTAGAACTTTCAAGAAAAAGAGAGAGGAAACATTCACATTAATAAAAACACAACAACAACCCATAGAAAAAAGGCACAAAACTAATGTAGTATAGTAAAACATGGCAAAAATTAATGTTCCAAATGACATATCTGACTACAGTATCATCTGTGTCCTTCGGTTTGTAGCATGAAATACATATCTAGATAAACTATATCTGAGAGTGGTATTTTTGGCTCTGAGAAGCACGTTTAGAGGAAGGGTAGCAAAATCGCTAAGGAATTTGTTCCTTATATCGTCATATGCATTACACATAAATACAAAATGCTGCTCATTTTCAATCTGATTTTTGCAAAATGGACAGTATTTGTCACAAAACGATTTGCTGTATCGATGTACATTATTATTTAAAGGAAGAACATTAAATCTTATTTGTGTAATGGCAACACGAAAGCAAAACACATCATATCAAGAATGTACCCTTCTTTTTCAAAAAAGGTCTTAAATGATCGATAAGGCTGGTATCTATCGCGATCTCTAATAGTGCCTGTCCATTCTTGAATGTACATATCGACAAGCCTCTGTTTGAATGTGGCCAAGAAAAGTTTTACATCTCCAACAGCCTGTTGAAGCCAAACAATGTTAAAGCCAGTTGCACAAAGAACTTCTCTTACTTTTGAGACCCAACATTGTTTACCACAGATGTCTAATTCTAGTAACATTTGATAAGCTTTGCAAGGTACACGTTCAATATTCATTTCTAACAACTTACACCAATATCTCACACATGCTACATAAGAATTCACGTATAATGGATATCTGCCAAGGTCTCCATATACCATTCTATTAGGAGTCTTAATTGGAACACCCAGAAACCACTTACAAGCCATCATATGGACCTTTTCTATATGATCTAATCTGTTTTAACCCCATATTTCAGCAGCATAAAAGCATTATTGGCTGTATTTTAGCGTCAAAAATTTTGAAAAAAGTGTTTGGCGTCATTTCTTTATACTTTTGAAAACTTGTTCAGCTGTAATACTGCCTTTTTCCCTTTAGTTGTCAAATGCAGTGTACCTCTTTTAGCACTGATCATAGTTGTAAAATTATATCCTAAATAACAATAATCATTAACAACTTCCAGTCTGTTACCTTTATAGAACCACTTTTCACGCTTTCCTAACATCCCCCTTTTCTGAATACCATGTTTCTTAGTTTTATCTATATTTACATTTAGTTTTATGCTTTCACAAAATGATTCTAAGATATTTAATTGATTTTGGAGACCACATGGTGTCATTGAAATCAAAGCCACATCATCTGCAAAGAGTAGGATAAGTAATTCCATGACATCTGGATATAAATGCACTCCATGTTTACCTTTGTCATTGATAAGTTTAGCTAGTTGATTTATAAACATGGAGAATAATGTCGGGCTGAGAA
>CM054145.1:37807641-37812641 GCA_028751875.1 Rapana venosa | reverse complement strand
GAGCGTTCGACGACGACGACGACGACGAAGAAGAAGTATATTCGAGCATGGTCTTTTTATACCATCACTACATATGAATTTTGACTGGAATTATTGTATCATTTTATCGATTTTCCTCCCTTTTACTGGTTTCATTTATTGGTAAAGGTTGTAGTAATAATGTAGTATTTCAGTATTATCATTAAGAAATGTGTTCTTAGATAGATGGCTTGATGAAAAAAAAGCAAATATGTAGTATTTCAGTATCATCATGAAGAAATTTGTTCTTAGATAGAAGGCTTGATGATGAAAAAAAAACCCAGCAAATGCATTGCTTAGTCAATGTACCATCTGGAAATAAAAATTGGACTTGACTTGACTTGACTTGACCGGAGTCCATATTCATCATTATCGTTCTCTGTGTGGGACCACCGCCCTCAATCTGCTGGCCCCTAGAGAAGAGTAGGGTATGGAACGCCTTAACCACCTGAGTAGGGGACGGGATAGCTCAGTGGTCGGAGCACTCGCTTTCCCCCAGCTAAAGTTAAGCAGCGTCGAGCGTGGTTACCAGTTGGATGGGTGACCGTTTGCGCGCCTTGTCTTCAGTACAGTTCCCCCTGTTCACCCAGCTGTTAATGGGTACCTGCCCTCTTTAGGGCCAGGGAAGGTAAAGCAGCGAGGGAGAGGAGAAGGGCGCCGCTTCCCTCAATATGCTGGCCCCTAGAGAAGTGAGGTCTCTGACGCCTCGCTCCCCCTACGACCTTATAGGTTATGGGACTCCTTTACCTTTTTTTTTTTAAACCACCTGAACCACCTTTTCCTTATCGTTCCCCTGTCTGCTCCGCAGAGAGGCCCCCGAAGCCCCCTCACCCGGACGCTACCTGCAAGGTGGGCCATCCCTTGCTGCTGTATGCTGAGCCAGGTGTTCCCCAGGTGGCCTTCTGCGGCAGGGGCCCTGACAGGGTGGACTGCCCCCCGACCCACGAATGCAAGACATCCCCTAGGGATCTCTTCGCCGTTTGCTGTCCTCGAAATCGCGGCGATGGTTGGTTTAAAAAAAAAAATTAATTAAAAAAAAATCTTTTATTATACGAGGATAATGGAATAAGCACCCATGTGCTTTTTTTTTTACATCCAGTCCCCGTGTGTATGCGGTTTTGTCAATTTTGGTCATCTGTTTCCACCGGCACACAATGGCCTACTCTTCCGAAAAGCGGAACAGGATTTATCGTGTGCGCAAGATGTTCTGCATGCGTTCGAACACGGGACCTCGGTTTATAGTCTCATCCGAACAGTGTGTGTGTGTGTTGTGTGTGTGTGTGTGTGTGTGGTGTGTGTGTGTGTGTGTGTGTGTGTGTGTGTTTGTGCGCGTGGTTGGTGCGTTGTGCGCGTGTGTGTGTATGTATATGTATATGTAAATATATTGTATGTATATCTGTGCGTGCGTGCATGCGTGTGTATGTATATGTATATGTAAATGTAATGTATATTTTGTGTGTGTGTGTGTATGTGTGCGCGCGCACTTGCTTGCTTGCGTGCGTGTGTATGTATATGTATATGTAAATGTATGTATATCTTGCGTGCGTGCGTGCGTGCGTGTGTATGTATGTATATGTTATGTAAATGTATGTATATTTGTGTGTGTGTAGGGGGTGGTGGTGTGTGTGTGTGTGTATGTGTGTGGCGCGCGCGCGCACTTGCTTGCTTGCGTTTCGTGTGTATGTATATGTAAATGTATGTATGTATATCTGTGCGTTCGTGCGTGTGTATGTATATGTATATGTAAATGTATGTATATCTGTGTGTGTGTGTGTGTGCGCGCGCGCACTTGCTTGCTTGCGTGCGTGTGTAGGTATATGTATATGTAAATGTATGTATATCTGTGCGTGCGTGCGGGCGTGTGTATGTATATGTATATGTAAATGTATGTATATCTTGTGTGTGTGGTGTGTGTGTGTGTGTGTGTGTGCGCGTGCGTGTGTGTGGGGGAGGGGGGCTAGTGTGTGTGTGTGTGTGTGTGTGTGTGTTCATTGTCAAATGCTTTCTTGACGTTTTGGCAATGACGCTAGTGAATAAGACGTTGTTACATAATTATGAAGGCATGTGTCCATTTTGATTACGGAGGTTATCATTGCTGGTGAAGCTGAGCTAGAATTATACTAGTGGCAGCGATCAGTTAACACTATGCTTCAGATGACAATAAGATGATGATGATGATGATGATGATGGTGATGGTGATGATGATGATGGTGGTGGTGGTGGAGGTGATGATGATGATGATGGTGGTGGTGGTGGTGGTGATGATGGTGATGATGATGATGATGGTGATAGTGATGATGATGATGATGATAAAGAAGGTGATTATGATGGTGATGAAGATGAAGAAGATGAAGAAGAAAGAAGAAGATGATGATGATGATGATGATGATGATGAAGAAGAAGAAGAAGAAGAAGAAGAAGATGAGAGGAGGATGACGGTGAAGAAGAAGAAGAAGATGATAATGAAGATGATGACGGTGGTGATGATGATAGCGAATAATGATGATGATGATGATGATGATGATGATGATGATGATAACTGCTGTTGTTACTGTTGTTCATGTGATTACTGTTGTTATTATCATCATTCTTGACACTGATGTGTTTCAGGACGAGAGTGCTATCCGGTAAGTAATCTTGCTTTGTAAATCCAATTTTCGTGGGGTGTGGGTTTTTTTTCGTCTGTTGTATTGCTAATGCTAATAGGTTTCCTGATGCTAAACGGTTTTGAAACTTTAAACAGTATCAACAATCTGATGCGGAAGGAAATGCACTTGCTGACTGGCACGGTTTTCTGCTATCAAAATCAATGTAAACGGACAAAATATAAGCGAAATAAACAGAATTCTACGAGAACCCCCCCCCCCCAACTCTCAGAAAATATATACGTCAAAGATTCAATGTCGTTAATCTTTTCAGTGTTTTGTGTCTAGCTGAGTTTTCACGTTAAATCCTGTTCCGCCTTTCGTAAGAGTAGGTCATTGTGTGCCGGTGGGAACAGATGACAGAATTTACAAAACCGCATACACACAGGGATTGGATGTTTAAAAAAAAAGCACACGAGTGCTTATTCCGTTATCCTCGATATAAAAGAATAAATAAATAAAAATTTTAAAATACATCGATGCTAACACGAAGTAAGACTTATTACTCTGTTCAGAATCGATTAATGTATGATTTACTTTGACGTCAGAATAGTGCAGTATAACAAACAAACAGCACTGATGACTATTTGGTTTAGTCCATATTTGGCCCACGTAGTCGTAAAAGGTAAAATTAATGGTGTCTCATAACCTATGAGGTCGTAGGGGAGCGAGGCGTCAGAGACCTCAGCTTCTCCAGGGGCCAGCATATTGAGGGCGGCGCCCATCTCCTCTCCCTCGCTGCTTTACCTTCCCTGACCCTAAAGAGGGCAGGTACCCATTTACAGCTGGGTGAACTGGGTGGACTGTACTGAAGCCAAGGCGAGCAAACGGTCACCCATCCACTCGGTAACCACGCTCAATGGCGCTTAACATTGGCTTGGGGAAAGCGAGTGCTTTGACCACTGAGCTATCCCGTCCCCATGCAGTCGACTGGGCTAGAAAGCAGCGTGAGGATATTTATTGACAGGAACAGTGACAGGGGGACGGGCTAGCCTAGTGGTTAGAACATTGCTCTCGCAATCTGACGACCCGGGTTCGATTCCCGTTCAAGGGGATATTTTCCCCTGGAGTTAACATCAGTGCAGACTCCACTCTCCCCGAAAGTCTTTCGGATGAGACTATAAACCGAGTTCCCGTGTGCGAACGCACGCAGAACATCTTGCACACACGTTAAATCCTGTTCCGCTTTTCGTACGAGTAGGCCATTGTGTGCCGATGGGAACGGATGACAAAATTTACAAAACCGCATACACGCGGGGACTGGATGTGAAAAAGCACATAAGTGCTTATTCTATTATCCTCGATATAAAAGAATAAATAAAATAATAATGAATAAATGTTGTGGATTTGTTACTTTCTTTTGCTTGTTTTTAGGATAGGGAAGTTTTGTACAGATAGTATTTCTGCCTATGATGCAAATTGGTCAAAGATGACATAAGATCTGTTGCATATCTTTCATTCGTTATCTTTTTAGTGTGTATACGTGTGTTGGCGTGTGTGTGTGTGTGTGTGTGTGTGTGGTTGTGTGTGTGTGTCTGTGTGTGAGAGAGAGAAGAGAGAGAGAGAGAGAGAGAGAGAGAGAGAGGAGAGTGTGTGTCTTGTGTGTGTGTGGTGGGGTGTGTTTGTGTGTGTGTGTGTGTGTGTGGTGTGTGGTGTGTGTATGCGAGCACGCGTGCGTGCGTGTGCCTATGCTTTGTATGTGTGCGTATGTGCGCGCGCGCGCGTGCGTGCTTGCGCATGTCTGTAAGGACCACGTTTGCGTGTTTAAATTTTTTTTTTTTTTATACATGAATGTCCATAAAGTATGCGGAGGAAAAAACACGCCAAGATGTTGGAAATAGTTGCCTATGTCTTAGGTATTGATCTGCACTATTTGCACTATAATAATAATAATAATAACAATAATAATAATGATAATAATGATAATAATAATGATAATAATCATAATCATAATAACAATGATGATGATAATAATAACAATAATGATAATGATAATAATAATAATAACAACAACAACAACAATAATAATAATATATGGAATTTATATAGCGCTGAATCTTGTTAAAAAAATCAGCCTGGGTATGTATGTATGGTCGATGTGTGCAGGAATGCGGGGTGGGGGAGATTTGTGACAGAAACATCATTGCCTGCGGCATCATCGGACCATGCCCACCCACACCTCGCTGTGAAGGTAAGCTGGTCTGAAGAGCTGCATCCACAGTATGGCTGGCTGGCTGGCTAGTTGGTTTGGTTGGCTGATTTGGTTGGGTTGGTTTGGTTGGTTTGGGTGGTTTGGTTGGTTTGAGTAGTTTGGTTTGGTTGGTGTTTGTTGGGTGG
>CM054145.1:37792641-37797641 GCA_028751875.1 Rapana venosa | reverse complement strand
ATACTCACGTCTTGCAACAGTGTATTTTTGCTTATCTTCATCTGTCAATGACCTTCGACTCTTTCTCAATAATTTTCTCACATTCTTTTTACTGATCTCACACTCTTTATCATACCAATCACTTCGAATCCTACTGTTATCAATATATATACTCTTCTTCATACACACAGCGCTATCCCTGATGCATTCATTAAATAACTGTAATGCCCCATTAATATCAACATCAATTAAATTCATGGCACACTCTAATTTACCTTGACTGTTTTCGTGACATAGTTTATCGTTATATGTAACAGAAAAATCATCATTCCAAATCAATTTTTCTATCACCATACGTGTATCGTCTATGTTTTCATCAACACTCACTTTGTTTTCATATGGAAATACTATTCTGGCAATAACAGGCATATGATCAGAATCTATTCTTTCATCTATCAACAGTTCACAGAAATCAAAAACAAGACACAGTAAATCATTTGAAAGAATGAAATAATCGTTGACACTACACCCTGAATCTGAAATATATGTATAGCGACCCTGGAGGTCACCGTGACATAATCCATTCAAAATACATAAGTCTAAAGTGGTGCACATGTTCAACAAAAGTTTACCATAGTTATTCAAAGATATATCCTGAGAACATCGCTTGCACATTAATGATTGGCTTTTGCATTGCAAATCAGCAATTCCACTGTCTGATTCCTGGTGCGAAATATTGGATGTTCTACTATTAAGATCCCCACACAGCATAATGTAAACATCATTTGTTATTGTACAATCAATCAAACAATCTTCCAACATGCTAATTCCGTTATCTATGTCAAAGTGAGCATAAAAAGGTGAACACTCTGGTGGAACATATGAGCACACATACAAAACATCTTTATCTAATCCAAACAAGCTTTTGTCAATAAGAAACACACAAGCATTCACATGGTCATTTATTTCAATACGTTTCAAAAAGGGAATGAATTCATTTTTTATCAAACAAATAATGCCCCCGGATCGTCTCCCCTTGACAGACAGCTTTACAGCATGTTTACAGAATATCTTAAAACCGGGAAAAAAGTTTTGCTCACACTCATCCATAAATGTTTCAATCAAACAAGCAAAGTCAAAACGAGAAACATACGAAATAAAATCTTGATCTGCAAGTTTTGGCATCAGACCATTGACATTCCAGGAGAGAAAAGAAAAAGGCGGCTTTGCCTCTGACCCAGTGTCATTCGGCACGTGCAAACTGTCGGATGAGTGCTCAGTTTCCCTATCGTGCTCGGGATGCGTGTGTGTGTTGACTGTGCTAGTCCAAGGACAAGAAAACGGTGTAACCTCAATTTGATCCCCTGTAAAATCGTTCACATGGGAACAAATATTTTCAAATATGGACCGGCCTCTTCCCTATTGGTTTTGTGCAGACGAATGAAAGTCTTTCAGATACATTTTCTTCCCATCAATGAGAAGATGGTCAAAAACCATTGTGGCCCTTTGTCCATTCTGTCTGGCACTTTTCAAGTGAGGTGACAGCCTGCGCCTTATTTCCCTGACCCGACTGGAGAAATCCTCTCCAACGAAAACATTGCTGCCCTGCAACTTCTTTTTTGCCTTAAGAATCGCTACTTTGTCTTTGTAAAAGCAGCAGCGAGCAATGATCGGGGAGTCAGGCTTGGCGCCAAGGCGGTGTACCCGGTCAAACTCAACAGTCCTGGTCATGTCCATCTTATCAGTCAATAAGTCATGCAACCTGCCCTCACACTCTTCATTGGTTTCATTCGAATCCCTTGTCATGCCATAAAAAATCAAATTATTTCTCTTAGATCTTCCCTCTAAGTCATCTGTTTTCTTTTCTAACTCTTCAACTCTATCGGTCAGCTCTGTGTTTTTCTTTACAAGGTTTTGGTTTTCTTTCTTAAGTACTCCCACCTCCTCCGCAAGTTCCTTCACAGTACCCTGTATGGTCGCACACTCTTCCGTCAGGTCCTTTATCGCCCTTTCCACGTTGTCAAACTTACAGTTCATGGTGGAGTTCATCTCGTCCAGTCTTTCCACAATACCGTTCAGAGTCAGCTGCAGGGAAGTCAGTTCCGTAGGAGGAGGAGGAGAGGTTGCCTGCCCGTGTCGCCCACCTTCCGCACTGGTCCGGCGTCCGCTGCCACTGGTCAGCCTGGTCTGCCTGTAGCTGTCAGAGCCAGGAGGAGGCTTGGGTCCTGGGTTCGACTCCACATCTCCACATTGCAAAAGAAATCCGCCCCAAAATGTCAGGGTGAGGAGCAAGCCAAGTATGACACCGTCTGCTCCGTGCCGTGGTGACAACATGGCTATTCTCATAGCCGTTTTCTCAGTAGCCCTTTTACGCATGAAGGCTTGGTATATGGGGAGAAAGCAGCCACATGACGAACGAAAAGTCAGCGCAGCAGATGTCATGGTTTGTCATATATCTATTTGCCAAATATTGTGCAAAAACAATATGACAGTCCGTTGAAATAGACAAAAACAGTAGGACATTGACAAATGCGACTTGCACGCATAGATTGCCCGTTCACGCCCCCCAGGTTATCCAGAGAGCGAGCGAGAGAGAGAGAGAGAGAGACAGACGCTTTGACCAATTTATTGTCATGCATTGCCCAATGTGGCCTATTGACAAGGGGGGTTATACACGACTTTCTTTTGTAAATACAAATAAAGACAAGAAAAATCACACGATGCATTTAACGTAATGAAAACCACAAACAAACAAACCCAAAAGAGCTCTCTATAAACGGATACGACTTTCAGCTCTGGCATGAACTCAGTTTCAAACTCAAAGAGAGAGAGAGAGAGAGAGAGAGAGAGAGAGAGAGAGAGAGAGAGAGAGAGAGAGAGAGAGAGAGAGAGAGAGAGAGAGAGAGATGTACTGTACTGTACTGTAATGTACTGTACTGTAATGGTTACTGTGTTTCAGGTCTGCAAACCAGGCACCAAGTGTATTGACACGGACACAGGGGCTACCTGCGTGGTCAACCGTGAGTGATACCATAACATTCATTATTAATGTCTTGATTGATTGAGTGACTGATTGATTGATTGATGTCTTCGTCCAGTTTTCCGTTGTTTGGCATGGTCGAGCAAATCCTTTTATGGTTCAGTATCTCTTCTGACTGTCGTGTAAATAAACCTGTGTGCTTTGTACTTCAGTATCTCTTCTGACTGTCGTGTAAATAAACCTGTGTACTTTGTCCTTCAGTATCTCTTCTGACTGTGGGGTAATAAACGTGTGTGCTTGTCCTTCAGTATCTCTTCTGACTGTGGGGTAATAAACGTGTGTGCTTGTCCTTCAGTATCTCTTCTGACTGTGGCGTAATAAACGTGTGTGCTTTGTTCTTCAGTATCTCTTCTGACTGTGGCGTAATAAACCTGTGTGCTTTGTCCTTCAGTATCTCTTCTGACTGTCGTGTAAATAAACCTGTATGCTTTGTCCTTCAGTATCTCTTCTGACTGTGGCGTAATAAACGTGTGTGCTTCGTCCTTCAGTATCTCTTCTGACTGTGGCGTAATAAACATGTATACTTTGTCCTTTGATATCTCTTCTTTGTGCATTGTCCTTTAATATCTCTTCTGACTGTCGTGTAAATAAACTTGTGTACTTTGTCCTTTAATATATCTTCTGACTGTTGCGTAAATAAACCTGTGTACTTTGTCCTTTAATATCTCTTCTGACTGTTGCGTAAACAAACCTGCGTACTTTGTCCTTTAATATCTCTTCTGACTGTTGCGTAAACAAACCTGCGTACTTTGTCCTTTAATATCTCTTCTGACTGTGGCGTAATAAACATGTGTGCTTTGTCCTTCAGTATCTCTTCTGACTGTGGCGTAATAAACCTGTGTACTTTGTCCTTCAGTATCTCTTCTGACTGTGGCGTAATAAACCTGTGTACTTTGTCCTTCAGTATCTCTTCTGTGTACTTTGTCCTTTAATATCTCTCCTGACTGTGGCGTAATAAACATGTGTACTTTGTCCTTCAGTATCTCTTCTGTGTACTTTGTCCTTTAATATCTCTTCTGTGTACTTTGTCCTTTAATATCTCTCCTGACTGTAGCGTAATAAACCTGTGTACTTTGTCCTTCAGTATCTCTTCTTACTGTGGCGTAATAAACGTGTGTACTTTGTCCTTCAGTATCTCTTCTGACTGTGGCGTAATAAACATGTGTGCTTTGTCCTTCAGTATCTCTTCTGACTGTGGCGTAATAAACCTGTGTACTTTGTCCTTCAGTATCTCTTCTGTGTACTTTGTCCTTTAATATCTCTCCTGACTGTAGCGTAATAAACCTGTGTACTTTGTCCTTCAGTATCTCTTCTGTGTACTTTGTCCTTTAATATCTCTCCTGACTGTAGCGTAATAAACCTGTGTACTTTGTCCTTTAATATCTCCCCTGACTGTAGCGTAATAAGCCTGTGTACTTTGTCTTTCATATTTCTACTCAACTGCCCCACTTCTTTCTCTGCTTAACTACCTTAACTACCGATTCCCCATATGTGTGTGTGTGTGTGTGTGTGTGTGTGTGTGTGTGTGTGTGTGTGTGTGTGTGTGTGTGTGTGTGATCTATTTATTCTTTTATATCGAGGATAATGGAATAAGCACTCATGTCCATTTTTACATCCAGTCCCCGTGTGTATGCGGATTTGTAAATTTTGTCATCTGTTTCCACCGGCACACAATGGCCTACGCTTTCGAAAAGCGAAACAGGATTTAGGGTGTGCGCAAGATGTTCTGCGTGCGTTGGCACACGGGGCCTTGGTTTATAGTCTCATCCGAAGTGCGTGCGTGCGTGCGTGCGTGCGTGCGTGCGTGTGTGTGTGTGTGTGTGTGTGTGTGTGTTATGTGTGTGAGTGTATGTAAGTGTGTGAGTGTGTGTGTGTGCGCGCTTGGTTGCTTGCTTGCGCGTAAGCATGTGTCTCTTCTGGCCAATTGCTATACTTTCTAGTGTGTGTGTGTGTGTGTGTGTACACGTGTGCGTGCGCTAGT
>CM054145.1:37781990-37786990 GCA_028751875.1 Rapana venosa | reverse complement strand
GTTCTTCACAGTTTTGTTGTGAAGTTAGCAGCGTGAGATGTAGATACTCTGAGATAATATAAAATAACGTTAGTACTGAGGATTTCGGTATAATAATTTTAAACATGGTTGAGATGACTTCGTTTATATCATACAGGAAAATAGTCTGTCTATTCATTTGCTGCTATCCATTTGATTGTTTGATTGCTATTTGGGTGGCTGCATGTTTAGATGTTTGATTGGATCTGTCCTTGGTGAAGTGCATTTTTTGTTGCTGCTTGTATGATTATATGTTTGATTTTGTGTTGAATTCATTTATTATTCTTTGCTGCTTGCCTGTTTGCTTATTGTTGGAAACACTTTAAAAAGAAACTACAAGATACCAGTTCTCCCTGGAATGATGATGTAACCCGTGTATTATCTTTTGATAGAATCAAGTGTCGAAATTTACATGAATATAGAAATGTTGTATCTCTTATATACAGGTTTAAGCTTAATGCTTTTAGAACTAAATTTTCAAAAAAAAGCAACATGAATTTGTGGCAAAAATCTCACCAATGATCCCATTTACGATGCAGAGATCTGATTTTTTTTTAACCTGTCTTCCCAGTCTGTAGCTTAGAGCAAATTCTAAAAGACAGTCCATTAATGAAATAAATTGTTTTGTCATTTAGTCAGACTCCTACTTCAGACTCCTTTAGAAATAAAGATACTACTAGTTATATGAATCACAGAGTTGGTATTTTAGCTGTTACTTTTTTCTGTTGAGAGCTGTTGTTTATGCTCTTTTTCATAATAGTTGTTTTATGGCAATGATAAGTTATGTGCATAACCCCCCCCCCACACACACACACACACACACACTTTCCCTGCTGATATCACTATTTAGTGGGAGGATGTTAAACTGAGGAATTACTTCTACTACATATTTTGTTTAATTGATGCTTTCCTCTGAATTCTCTTTTTCATATAAAATGGATTAAGAGTTATAGCAGCACTGAGTATTATCATGAAGACGACATGTATTCTGTCCTCCAGTCGTCATATTAATAATGTCTTTTGAGTACAACAGAAGCTTTAAGTTTGTTGTTGCTATGCTGTTGCTGATTGTTGTTTATATATGATGTATAATTTGCTCTGTTTAATAAAACCAGCCTTCTAAAGACACACACGCGCGCGCACACACACACACCCACACACACCCACACACACACAAACACACTCACACCACACTCACACACCCCACACACACACACTCACACACACACTCACTCACACATACACTCACACATACACTCACACACACACACTCACACACACACACACACACACACACACACACACACACACACACACACACACACACACACACACACAACCTGGTTGTTTAGAGTGATCTGCTGACCCCTTTTCAAATCCTGTTCAAATGCATATTTTCCCCTGGAGTTAACATCAGCGCCGATTCCACTCCACCCCCACCCCCAACCCCCCTCCACCATCCACACACACACAAGTCCTGATGAAACTATAAACCCAAAACACATCCAAAACATCTTCTTGAGCACAAGTTAAAACCTGTACCGCATTTAAAAAAAAATAGTAGGCTATTGTGTGCTGGTAGGAAACGGATGACACAATTTATAAAACTGTATACACACGGGAACTAGATGTCAAGCAAGCCACATGAGTGCTCATTCCAAAATCCTTGAAATAAAAGAATGAAACATTTATAATAAAACACACACACACACACGCGCAATGATCATAATAACAGAGCATTTTCAAGGAAAGCAATGTTGGTGTCCAGGCCCAGTGGGGTGTCTACCCTTAGGATGCCCAATCCCCTTCCCCCCACGATGCAAGGACATCTGTAAGACAGACAGGGACTGTCGGAAGGGCGAGAAATGCTGCCCGATCTGCAAAGGATGCAAAGTGTGTATCAGGGCTTTCAGCCCCCCGACCTGTGCAAATGTGGTGAGCTTTTTTTGTGTTGTATACTTTGTGTCTTCTTGTTGTTCTTCTGGGGTGCTTTTCTCTTTCAGTTTTGGTTAGGTTATTTTCTCTTTCTTTTTTTTTTTAGGGGGCGGGGAGAGTTAGTGTGTGTGTGTGTGTGTGTGTGTGTGTGTGTGTGTGTGTGTGTGTGTGTGGTGTGGTGTGTGTGTGTGAAGAGGGGTTGTGGTAGCGTATGATTGCGGTTTGTGGTGTGGTGTGGTGTGTGTTGTATTGTGTATGTATGGTGTGTCTATTTTCTTATTTATTTTCTTTTATTTTGATGATAATGGAATAAGCACTCATGTTTGGTTTTTTTAAAATCTAGTCACCAAGTGTATGTACTTTTTATGAATTTTGTCATGTGTTCCTTGTGGCACACAATAACCTACTCTTCCAAAAAAAAGCGGAACAGGTTTATGTGTGCGCAAGATGTTCTGCGTGCGTTCGCACATTTGACTTTGGTTTATAGTCTCATCCCAAGGACTTTTTAGGGGAGTGGAGTCTGCACTTATTTTAACTCCAGGGGAGTAAGGAGAGAGAGAGAGAGAGAGAGAGAGAGAGAGAGAGAGAGAGAGAGAGAGAGAGAAGAGAGTGTGTGTGTGTGTTGTGTGTGTGTGTGTGTTTGTGTGTGTGTGTGTGTGTGAGAGAGAGAGAGAGAGAGAGAGAGAGAGAGAGAGAGAGAGAGAGAGAGAGAGAGAGAGACAAGGTGACTGGAAAAAGGTTAAAAACCATTGATAGATCATAGATAATAAAAAATATAACAGACAGATGTATAGGTACTTAGGAAGTTGACAGACTTCTTTTTAAAAAAAAAATCCAGCCAGACCATATTTTGTCTCCACCCTCCTTTTTGTCCCTGGCAATTTTCGCTGCCCCTTTCCTGCGATACACAACACTGTCACACTGGCTGTGTGTTGCTGGAAGCTGGTGGGCTGGTGACAGGCGCAACACAATAACGGTTTGATTCTCTCTGCTATCGATTTTGAAAGATGTTAAGGCCATTTCCTGCAGAAAGGTGTTCAGAACCGTTTCTAAAGAAGAAGGTAGACCTGTTACTGACATACTGGAGGCCTTTCTGGTAGAAAACACTAATTTGTTTCACTCACATTTGAAACCACATCTTGCGGGTAGCCAAGCAAGGGACGTCACCCCGAGAGAGAGAAGAGAGAGAGAGAGAGAGAGAGAGAGAGAGAGAGAGAGAGAGAGAGAGAGAGAGAGAGAGAGAGACAGACAGACAGACAGACAGACAGACAGACAGACAGACCGAGAAGTTACAACATACTCAACACTCTCTGTTACAAATTAGTGTCTCCACAAGACAGTACCCTCCTACCTCTGTGAATGTCTCCACTTGTGCACTCCTTGTTCCCTCCGCTCTGCTGCAGATACCTTGTCCTTACAAATACCTAGATTCAACCCATCTACAGTCGGCCGTCACTCTTTCTCTATTTCTGATCCATCTATCTGGAATGACTTCCCTCCCTCTCTTCGCCAAAAGCCTTCTTATGACACTTTAAAATCCAGTCTCAAGACTTATTTATTTCAAACCTAAGATTTTCCTCTTCTACTTCATCTCATAGCTTTTCCCTGCCTTCAACAGCCGAGATTCTATCGCCCTGTCAGGGTGTGTGACCTGTGTATGTGTGTGTGTGTGTGTGTGTGTGTGTGTGTGTGTGTGTGTGTGCATGCGTGCGTGCATGCTCATTTGGACTCTTGGAACTATTAATTGTTACTGCTTGTATGACTGTGTAAGAATGAGTTGAGTGCAAGCGCTTTGATTTGTCTGTGCAAGATATAGCGCTAGATAAATTCCATTTATTATTATTATTATTATTTTGCTATTATTATTATTATTATTATTATTATTATTATTATTATTATTATTATGCTCTGACAGAAATGCAAACGGGGAGAGAAGTGTCTGCTTCAAGATGTCCCCTGTAAACAGCCTCCTTGTTTGCCAGTGCCTGTGTGTGTGCTTAAAGGTGACTTTTCTTTTTAATCCATTCTGTTCAGTGCAGTTATGTTAAATCTGAGGAAACACTAAACTGATATCATTACAATGGAAAGGTACATATGTACTCATGTTTGTTTCAGTGCACACATGTATGCACTCATGGTTTTTCAGTGCATACATATGTAGTCATTTTTTTTCCAGTTCATACATATTATGTACTAAGGGTTTGTTTTAATGCAAACGTATTATGTACTCATGTATGTTTTAGTGCAAACATATTATGTACTCATGTTTTGTTTCAGTGCATACGTATTATGTACTCATGTACTGTTTCGGTGCATACATATGTATTCATGTTTGTATCAGTTCATACATAGTATGTACTCGTGTGTGTGTGTGTGTGTGTGTGTGTGTGTGTGTGTGTGTGTGTGTGTTCTTTCTTTAATTTAACGTCTGTTCACTCAAGGTGATATTAGACCAAAGATAAAGTATTACAATATATAGAGAACGTGTGTGTGTGTGTGTGTGTGCGTGTGTGTGTGTTTGTGTGTATGTGTGTGTGTGCACGCGTGCGTGTGTGTGTATATGTGTATGTGTGTGTGTGTTTACCTATTAGTTTCTGTGCACGAGATAAAAGAAAAAAATACAAAGAAGTTATGGGACAGACGGGGATGAGGGGGAGGGGGGCATTGAACAGCTTAAACTTTAGCAAGAAGAGAGAGAGAGAGAGAGAGAGAGAGAGAGAGAGAGAGAGAGAGTTGTGTGTGTGTGTGTGTTGTGTGCGCGCGCGCGCACGCGCGTGCGTGCGTGTTGCTGTTGCTTCGATTTTAAGTCTGTTCACTCAAAGTAATATGAGACGATGGGGAGGGGAGAGGACATATATGTTGATGGTTGTGTACTGTGAAACTGGTATCTGTTGCTAAATATCGTAGGCAGTGTACAGAAAAAGGCTAAGCAATGATAACAACAGATGCATACATAAGAAATGCTAATATGACTTAGAACTATAACAACTGTCCTATAGGAATGTTCTTTAAAGATTTTATTATACGAAACGCCAAATTAATATTTT
>CM054145.1:37731990-37776990 GCA_028751875.1 Rapana venosa | reverse complement strand
TTTTCGGCTATAATTGTCTAGTTTGATAAAAGGAAAATTGTCCTCAATTTTTTTAGTGATAAATTTATTTTACGTGTTTGTTTTAGTTTTGTTTTAATGTTGTTTTTTGGTCTTGGAATCCCACACTGTTTATTCATTTAAGTTTATTTTCCGTGTTTATAACAACTGAATGTACTAAAAAGTTTAAATTTCCTTAAAATTTTACCGCCGGTTTAAAAGCCCGGGTTTCAAGGCCCCTTGTCAAACGCTTGGAGGCCCCTTGTTTAAGCCTAATTAATGTCTGCCCTGCTGTTTGGTTTGACATTATTTATTATTTAAAGGTGTTTGTTTAATTTGGGTTTTTTGGGAAACCTGTAAAGACTACAAATAGAAAAAGTGATTTTTCCCTATTTTTAAAGCACAACCCCCAAAAATTAATCTAATGCGGTTATTTTTTCCCTTTTTTTTATATCGGGTTTTTATAAAATCTTTTTTTGTTCGTTTTTTTTTTCCCCCCCCCCATTTCTTGCCTTTTTTTTCAAAATAATCATTTTCTAGTTTTACAGACTTGTACTGTATTTTTTTTTTTTTACAAATTTAAAATTAAAAATATAATAATTTTTCCCGGGGGATTATCTTAAAATTAAATACTTTTAAATCATTTTATGTTTAAAAAACTGATTAGTAAAAATTTTTAAATAGATTCTTTTTTAAATTTTCCAGTATTCACCTTTAAGGAAAAATTTTTAAAATTTTTAAAAAATAATTTGAGGGAAAAAGGGGCCTTGGCCAATTTCATCCCCTATAAAAAAACCCCAAAACCAACCTAACAACCCACAACCAACCCCCCAACAACAAAAAAAACAGTTTATTATTCCTGTTCTTGGGTGAGTGTGTTAGTTTTTTTTTTTTTGTTTGTTTGTGTGTTGTTTTGTTGTGTATTTTGTGACTTGCTTAAATTTTAAAAACACGGGGCTACTGTATCCCTTTTTAAACGAGCATAACAAGGAAAAAAAAAGGAAGTCATTATTTAATTCCCCTTTCTTTCTCAAGTAAATTTGTTTAAAAAAACCTTTAAAAAAGAAAGTGTGCCTTCATGTAATTTATATTTAAATTTTAACCCCAAATCACTACACCTTAGACTTTATTTTAAGATTTTTTTAATTAGTTCTTAGGGTTTTACACAATTTTTTATTACACTTTTACTATGGTTAACAGGATTTTTTTAAACTTATACTTAGTTTAACTGATTTGTTTGTATTACATTGTACTTGGTTTAAACAGAACTTTTACAATAGAATAGGTTAACAGACCCTGAAATTTAGATTAGGTTAAGGGATGTTTTATAAATTAGTAAATTTTAAGGAAGGGGTTTTTATCAAAACTTAGAAATTAGTTAAATTTTACCACTTTTAAGTTAAACCACCACTTCAGAAAACAGTATTTTGGGTAACACATTTTGTACTAAAATAAAAAATATTTTCCCAGCACTGTTGTTCACACCCCCAGGGTTTACCAGGAAAGTTTTTTCCAAACCCAGTCAGGGTGCTGTACACCCCTTTAATCCCCTTACAATGGCAAGGCCCCTTTTTTAAAACAGGATTTTGGAAAGGGCACGTTTGAACTACAAGAAGGTCCAGCCTTCCCCCCCCTTTTTAAATTACTGTTGTCTCTTGCCTTCTCTTTCGCCCCCCTTTATCTTTGCCCCATACCATCTCCCCCCACCCCATTTTTCTTTTTAAAATTTTTCTGTTGTGGTTTTTGTTTTTGTGTGTTCATTTGTTTTCTCTGTCTTGTCCCCCTTTTTAAACCTTCCCCTTTTTCCTGCAAAAAGAATGGGATAATGAAGCTTTTGATTTTTTTTCACTTTAAGTGTTTCCAAATAATTTTAAATAAAAATTTTTTTTTTTTGTCTAACTTTTGGAAAATAATCCCATAGTTTAAAAGGGTTTAAAAAAAATGTGTAAAATTTAATGAAAGATTTTCTGTCTACTGTTGAAACTCCCATTTTCAGGCCATTTGGTGTTTTTTTGGAGCATTTTCCTCTTTTTTGGGGATTTGAAAACCCTTTGGGAAACTGGGTCTCGCCTTCTTGTTTTTTTTTGGGGTTTAGGGGTTAAATTTTTTATTGGGGTGGTGTTGGTTTGATTAACAAAACCAAAAATTTAATTGGCGTGCCGGGCGGGTTTTTTCCAAATTTATTTTAATTGATACTGCCTTTAGGCTTTTGTCAAAAGGACCGAAACCACCATAACTTCTGAAACAAATTGGAAAGGCACCTGAGAAAAAAGCAAGATTGTAGTTAAACTTCAATTGCCTCAAAACCCAGGTTTTATAAAAAAAAACCACTCTAATAAAAATGTAGCCTTAAGATGTAACTTTATTTTGCTTTTTCCCCCAATCTTTGAAACCATATTTTTCAATAATGTTTTTTTTTATGGAATTTAAGCAAGCACAAAAATCTATGTTTTCCTCCCCGTCATTTACTGTCGTTCATTGAACTCAAAAAACCTTCTTGCATTCACTAAAATTACTCCTAATCTTTTTTATTATTTTTCTTTTTTTATCAATTCTCTTCAAAAAACTATTATTAAACTTATAATTACGGGTAATAACCAGGTTAAGTAAAACCCCCTTCAGAAGAAAGGTTTAAAGAAACTTTACAAAAAGGACTTTTGACTTGATCATTTGACTTCACACACACAAGATGAAGAATCCCCAAGAAATGATGTGCCCAAAACCAGTAGTGTCGCACGAGCCCACCCCCCAAAAGAAGGAAGCTGTAGAAAGAAAACTTGGAGCCAAATCTGAAAGAATGAAAAAGAAAAGCTAGCAATCCCCCAACATTTTACAGTGGTGAGTTTGGAAAGCTTTTTTAACCTGGTATACAATTCTGCCTGCCCAAAACCAACTATTTTCCCCCCCCCAACCCATTACGGTTTACCCCCTTTCTGGGGGTGGGGGGGGGGGGCGGGGGGGTGTTTTTAAATTATTGAATAATAAAAATGATTAATTCTTATATATGAATTTATATATTGCTGAATCTTTGTAACAAAACAAACAAATCGAAGGCTGTTGTAAGCAACTAAGCAAGCAGTCTTGTCATGTACATTCATCTATTGTCCATACATTGCATAGCGCAAGAGTTCGATTGGTCAGGTTAGTCGTGGTAGCAAACAGGTGGAATGTTGAAGCTGGTCAGTTGCAAGGCAGCATTACTGATTCCTTCTGATGAGCGAGTCAGGACAAGGGTCCTTTCCTGATGATGGTGTCATGGACAATGGTGACCTTTCTGATGGGGAGTCATGGACATAGGGTCCTTCTCTGATGCAGGGTGTCAGGACAGGATCTGGATACACGTTTTAGGCAACGTAAGGGATGTTATGATGCATTGCTGTGTGGTAGGGGTTTGTGCTAAGAAACAGGAATCAGACTTGCCACAGGTTATGATAAGGAGCCAGTAAAATACTATTCCTAACTGTAAATTAAGAGCAAGATCCAGAGCCCAGTTTGGCATTATGGGGGTTTCAATTTAAATGCAAAGAAAAGCCATGTTCCAACTTCTAAATGACAAATGTGTGGTCTTTTACCTAACAATAGCTAACACGTTTACGTTGTATTTTCTTTGAATTCATGATGTTAGTTGTTTTTAGAGAAATTTTATTTGCAACTGATTTGAACTTTCCTGTTTTTCATGACTATTTGCTGTCTATTTCACAAGCCAGAAAGCTTTTGCATCAGCAAAGGTATTCAGGAGAAGTGATTGTTATGATCTGGATATTGTTGTTATCTTGTATTGGAAATCAAAACCATTAGAGCAGGCAAAAAAAACCCTACTGAGCCATATGACAAATTCGTATAGAAACAAAGCTAAAGAAGACGAATTTCTTAATGGACTAAAATTAATGATATTCAGTGTAGACTCTTTTAGGCTACAGATGCTCTAAAAAATAATTAGAAATACTTTAGACTGTATTGTAAGTGTTGGGAAAGATGCCAGCACTTGTATGAATAAAGATATCACATGCAATCTATAGGGAATTCTGTGGTCTGATAATGATGCCAAGTCCCCAAAAAGAAAGATGTGCAACAACTAACATTCAGAGCAACGAAAGAAAAAGACAACAGATTTATTGTGTTGGAAGAGAAAGACAGTGACATAAAGCATTAAAAACCAAGAACTAAACTGCAAATAACTGAATCTTAGCGCACAAAAAGAATTATGATAAGTAGTTCTCACAGTTTGGCGTCACAGTTAGCAGCAATGGTATGAGGAAAGCTACCAGAATATTATAATCAAAATTGGTAATATGACTTGGTATTAATTGAATTTAAAACATGAATTTGAAAAAAATGATGTTATGCTAACCTCGATTACATCTAATGGCAATGTAATAGACCTCTGATTTTGAATAAACGGCGTCAATGATCTCCATACATTGCTTGGTCTCCACATGTTAAGGTTGTTGTCATCATTTGCTGCTACTCACTTTCTGATTGCTGTTTAGTGGACAACTCCAAGAGAAAATGCTTGATTGGATCTTTCCTGTTTATGTGCATTTTGTTTTGTTGCTTGTATGAAGAAGATTATAGGATACAGTTTGATTAGTGAGCATTAAGTTATATCTAATTCTTATGCGCTTACCTGTTTGCTTATGTTGGTTTAACACTTTCAAAAAGAAACTGCAAGATTACATCCAGTTCTCACCTGAAGATGATGTAACCTATGCATTATCTTTTGATTAAATCAGTGCGGAAATTTACAACTGATCCATTCCTTTTTTCAAGTTGCAGTTATTTAAAACTGCGAAACACTTAATCTGATCACATTTACAATGGAAAGGTGCATATGTATCATGTTTGGGAAATCCAGTGCACACATAATGTACTCTGTTCTTCATTCGATACATAATAAAGGCGATGTTTTGTTTCAATGATACATATTATGTACTCGTTTTTGGTTTCAGTGCATACATATTAGTACTTTGCTTGTTTTCATGTGAAACATAAATGTACTTGTGTGTTATTAGTGCATACATAATTTATGTACTGTATTTGTTCAGTGCAAATAATATGTACTACATATTTGTTTGAGATCATACAAATATTTACGATGTATGTGTGTGGGAGCCATACAGCATTACAACACACCACGTGAGATGGACAACTGATATCATTGCACTTAAGTGTCTTCCACTGTTTGTGTTCTGGACAGTCATAACTGGAAATGTCCATACAAAGATCTGCATATGTCCTAAAATCTTTCCAACGCCAAGGCGATGTGAATGTCGACAGCGACTGCAAGGGAAACCTCAAATGCTGCAAAGACGGGCGTAGGGCACATCTGTCTGACTCAGTTAACTTGTCTGACTGGTCTTTTTGTTGGTTTGGGGTTGACTTGATTCGTTTCCTTAATGCATCGTTTGTTGTGTGCTTGTTGAAATGAGTGGTTTGATTTGTGTTTTTAATATCCACTGGCATAGCTACGCTATGTATAAAAAAAAAGTGAAATGTATAAAATGTAACTTTTTTTTACAATAAGCATTACCTTTATGTAAACAAGAAAAGTATTCTTCCTATAGTAGATGTTATTTCTACTCAAAAGAAAATTAATTGTCAAATTGGAAATAGTTTAACCAGATATCTGTTTCGTGATCCTGACAAGACTGATTACTGTTAATTTTTTTTTATTTACAAATACTTTGAAAGAGTGATACAATATAATAGACTAGTCACGAGAGTTAGATTAGTATGTTTGTTTGCAAAGTACTAGCTTCGGTGTTTATCAGTTGCATTGTGGTTTTGGTTCTGATTAATTAAAATTGTTTGTTCATTATACGTTGCTTGTTTAAACACTCCCACGCTAGTTACTCTACATTAAAGAAAAAGCCTTGTTTTAATATTGTAATAAGCATCACAGAACATGATAAAGATGCATTGAGACTGCGTTTGTCACACATATTACACTGCAAACACACACACACACAAAAGGGAACCCACACAGACTGCAAACACATACACACGAGTTTATGTGCCCGTTGTTTGTGGTTGGGTGTTGTGTTATGTGTGTGTGTGTTGTGAATGTATGTGTTGTGAATGCCTAAGTGTACTGCCTTGTCAAGTGATTATATCTAGCTGTTGTTTGTGTTTAACGATACTAAGCTTTTTATTAAACCAGAAAGTCATACTAATACAGGCAAAAGAAAAGCATGTCATTATATTTAATACTCTGTTCTTTTCCCAGGTCCTGTAGTTAATTGCTTTTAATATTGGTGGTATAAAGACGACGAGCCAGAGTGTGTTCCGTTCAACTGTAAGTAGTTGATAGTTATGGGTTACCAGGACATGTTGTTTGTACACTTAGACTTATGGTTTAACCCCCTGTCTGTATCTAAAAAACTTTAGTATACTCCTATGGTAGTACCAGGCACTGTTTTGTTGTCTACACTAGTACTTATGTTTACCCAGACCACTGTTTCGTCACACTATCACTATTTAGTTACCAGGCATGTTGTGTTGAACTTAGTGTTATGGGTTGCCAGCACTGTTGTATCTACACTAGTACTTATGGTTGCCAATATCACTGTGTTTGTTTAATCTACACTTAGTACTTATGGTTTACAGGCACTGTTTGTATCTACACATAGTAACTTATGGTTTACCAGTCTCTGTTTGTATCTACACTTAGTACTTATGGTTGCAGCACGTGTTTTCTAACAACTAGTACTGTTATGGGTTGCCAGGCACTGTTTGTATCTACACTTAGTACTTATGGTTTACCAGGCACTGTTTGTATCTACACTTAGTACTTATGGTTTACCAGGCACTGTTTGTATCTACACTTAGTACTTATGGTTACCAGGCACTGTTTGTATCTACACTTAGTACTTATGGTTTACCAGGCACTGTTTGTATCTACACTTAGTACTTATGGTTTACCAGGCACTGTTTGTATCTACACTTAGTACTTATGGTTTACCAGGCACTGTTTGTATCTGCACTTTGTACTTATGGGTTGCCAGGCACTGTTTGTATCTACACTTAGTGCTTATGGGTTGCCAGGCACTGTTTGTATCTACACTTAGTACTTATGGTTTACCAGGCACTGTTTGTATCTACACTTAGTACTTATGGGTTACCAGGCACTGTTTGTATCTACACTTATTACTTATGGTTTACCAGGCACTGTTTGTATCTACACTTAGTACTTATGGGTTACCAGGCACTGTTTGTATCTACACTTTGTACTTATGGGTTACCAGGCACTGTCAGTACCTTTCTACACTACATTGCTACTCTAGTAGCCTGTCTCTGCCTCCTCATCTTTTTGAAGCACACATTACCATTCTAACTTTAACACTACCTGCAAGTTTTCTTATTGTCCTGTAAGTTTTCATAGTCCTTGGTGTTTTATTTAAAATATTTTTCGTTTGCCTGCCTGTCTGCCTGTCTGTGTCTCTGTCTGTACCCCCACTTCTCTCTCTCCCTCCTTCCCTTCCCCCCCCCCCCCCCTCTCTCTCTCTGTGCATAAAAACTATTGTTATCCATGAGCTTTTACAGCCCATAAGGTACTGTCACTTTTTAAAGTGAGGTGATCCAAATGATTCCTCAAAATAAACAACCATACTAATTTTGTCCTTTTTGTCTAAGCCCCTTAAAAAATCTAAAACACATCCACAATCAAATTTAGCTTTGTAAAAAATTTTATGTCCAGGTAAAATTTCATCAGAAAGAGACATTCTGTCATACTGTGTACATACAGGGATATTCAGTTATTGGTGATGATTTATTATTGGAGACAGTTTTACGTCATGGATTTTGGGATTTTGCAAAGCCTTTGGCACAACTGATCATCCGCCTATCAGACAAAACTATGGCTTAAACCCAGACATACTACAACTCATTACTCCTTATCTTGAACAACAGAGAAAAAGTAGGTTGTTCAGATTTGGTTATATCATATCTTATACCAATCAAATAAGGCGTGCCCCAGGGCTGAGTTCTATGTCCAAATTTATTTTCAATTTATGTACTGATCTTCCAGTGCATATTTCGTCTAATGTGATCTTTTGCTGATGACACTACACTAACACATTCAATGGAAAAAAACGAATCTGGTATAAACAGACCTGCAGTAAGCTATTGACAAGATTGTTAGCTGTACTGATTACTATGCATGACCCTTGCCCTCATTACTCCAAGTATATATTAGTTTTAACGGAAAAAAAGAAACAACTGTCAGAATAAGAAAATATGTTGATGAAACGTAGGCATGCAATTTTGTGTTAGAACAATTTCATTCCCCACAATCATCTGATATGAACATTGATAAGAATCTCATTTAAATAAAACAATAGTTTATGTTTTTATGGAGTAAATCATAGTTTCACTCAAGAAAAAGATCTTTTATGCTTACTTACAATCAGACATTGACTGTGACATAACATGGAAACTGCTAAATAGCTTGCAGAGGCATTCACTTAAAATATTACTCCTGGAATCTTTGTTTTTATTGAATTTTCTCTTTTTTAATCGCAGATATTTCTTCAAGAAAGGGACTTTTATGCAGAAACTTATGAACAGCTGTAATATGTACCAGCTTTCTAAAGTAAAACACACACATATACAGAGGATGAAACAATTGTGTAAACGTAATCTTGTACTCTCAAAAAAGATCATTTTGACTTGAGTTCACTTGACTTTGCACACACACACACACACACCAGATTAAAGTATATCCCAAGGAAAATGATTTGTGTCCAAAACCAGTCCAGTGTCCGCTGTTACCATGCCCATTCCCCTTCCCCCCACAATGCAAGGACAGCTGTAAGACAGACATTGACTGTCGGAAGGGCCAGAAGTGCTGCAAGAACTGCAAAGGATGCAAAGAGTGTATCAACGCTGTCAGCCCCAACCCCTGTGCAACAGTGGTGAGCTTTGTGTTGTCTGCTTTGTCTTTTGCTGTTGTTGATGGGGGGTTGTTTTTGTTTTGGTCTGGAAACTTTGTGGGGGTGGGTAGAATGATGCAGGGTGGGAGGAGTTAGTAGAAGTGGGTGTGAAGAGAAGGGTGTGTGGTATGAGTCCTAACTGTGTGTGTGTGCCTCTCATTGTGTGTGTGCATGCGCATGTTTTGTGTGTGTGTGTTTGCATGTGCCTCTCTCTCATTGGTGCATTAGTGCTTGCATGCATGCATAGGTGCCTGTGTGTGTCTGTTTTGTGTGTGTGTGTGTGTGTGTGTGTGTGTGTGTGTGTGTGTGTGTGTGTGTTTGTGTGTGTGTGAGTGTTAGACATAGACACAGACAATGTAATTGACTTGCCAGTCATTTGTTTATCTGTTCTTATGTTTCATTTTAACTGATACTGCTTCTTTGAGACAGTTTATGATGCACTACAGGACAAGACGAAATGCCAGCCATTTGTTTGTTCTGTTTCTGTCCCAGACGTGTCGACTAGGCTTCAAGTGCGTCGTGAGGAACGGAAAGGCAGAGTGTGTTCCCAACACTGGTCAGTAGTTGTACTAAACCTAGCTGTGGTTTACCTCACATCCTACCTTTCTTGGCTACGTTACATCTCTACTCTCAGCCTGTCTGTACCCCATCTTTTTGAGGGAGATATAATGTCTTTTGGCACCCTCTTATGTTTGTCACTCTGTGGCATCAATTACATGCAGAAAAACACAAGGCACCATCCGATGTATATGTGCTGTGTTTCTCTCTCTGCCATGCCCATCTCTCGTCCATTGCTGTTACTCTCACTCTCTCTTTTGTCTATCTACTATCTGTCTATTATCATACATATCTATCTATCTATCTTATTATCTATCTATCTATCTAGTCTATCTATCTACTTCTTACTATCTTGGATGGAGACAGATGTTGGACTCTAAGCATCTCTGTCCCTGTGCTCAGCACCAATTGACTTCAGAAAGGGGTTAGCAAGCGCATTGGACCACTCACGCTAACCCCTACTTCCATTCTGATCCTAACATAGATTCGAGAATAACAGATGCTGACGTAGACTGTCACACTGTCTGTGGGAGAAACAGCAAAGCAGAAACCACAATACAACAGTAATAATGACAGTGAAGATCTGTATGAGTTACAGCTACAGATTGCGAATTGCAGTGATGTTAAAACAGACCGATGACTTGGACATGGACCCAGAGGCATACATGACAGATGGTATGAATGATGATCAACTAGAAGAGAATAATCAGATGTTGACATGTAGGATGGACAGAAGGTACTGACAGTGGACAAATCGAATAGACGATGACCATGATGACAACATAAGAATAACTAACTTTGAGAAAAATGTCTTATATTGACCAGCTTAACAGCAGTGTGACATTAACACTGGGACAAACAGCTGACGTGGAGAATATAGCTCTACAAAATAAGCAAGTCAGCTTGTGCAGAAGACTCAGCTTGTCCACAAGCACGATTGCAAGTGCAAGACTAATCTGCGCGTGATGTCATTGGTACAGGTAGGTTCAGTGCAAACACTAGTGTAATGTTTAGCTGTTGCAGTTGCCAGAAGCAGCATTTCCACAGCAATTCCTTCTCCTGATGAGGTAAGGAGTCAGGACAAGGGTCATTTCCTGGTATGAGGAGTCATGGACAAGGGTCCTTTCCTGACGAGGCAGTCATGGACAAGGGTCTGGATACACAGATTAAGGCAAAAGCTAAGGGAGTTAATGCACATGCTGTAGATTCTAAGAAATAGGGAATCGTGCCTAGCCACAGGTTATGATCAGGAGCCATGTAAGAAAAAATACCCTAGTGTAATTAAGAGCAGATTTTGATAGCCTGTTCATCACATGGTGGTTTCATATCTTAATGCAAATAAAAGCTGTGTTAAATTTCTAAATTACAATATCCCTGGTCTTTTACCAAAATTAGATAACACGTAGTTCGTTAGTTTATTGCAACTGATTTAAATTTTCCTGTTTTTTACGACTATTTGTTGTCTATTTCAAAAGCTAAAAAGCTTTCGCACCAGGAAAGTTATTTAGGAGAAGTGGTTATTATGATCAGGATATCGTTGTTATCTTTTATTCAAAACCATGCCATTGGAGCAGGCAAAGAAACTGAACCATATGACAAACTCATGTGGAACAAAGCTAAAGAGGACGAAATTATTAATCCCCTGTAAAGTAGTGGCATCCAGAATAGACTCTTTTAGGCCACAGATGCTTTAGAAAATAGTGTAGAAACTGCCTTAGACATGTTTGTAAAGTGCTTGAAAAATGCCAGTATTTGTATGAATGAAAGGATGTCCATGAACTCTATAAGGAAATTTGTGTGTTTTGAAAATGAATGCCAAGTGCTCAAAAAAGGAATCTGCACAAAACCTGGCCATTTCAGAGCAACTAGAAAAGAAGAACATAGAAAAGATTATGTTGGGAAGAGGAAACAGTACAAAAAGCTGCTAAAAACCAAGAAGCAGAACTACAGAAAGTAGAAAGCTGAATTCTTAGCCAAAAATTAGCATAACTAGTACTTCACAGTTTTGATGTGAAGTTAGCAGCGTGGGATATAGAAGCTCTGAGAGAATATATAATAACACTAGTATCGAGAATTGGTTTAATTATTTTAAACATGCTTGACATGATTGATACGGTTACTTCGATTATATCTTATAGTAAAATAGTATGAGACCCTGACTTTGAAATGGAAATGGCCTCGTGATCTTACACACCTTGCTTGGTCTCTCTCCTTTAAGGTGTGTCTCTCTATTCATTTGCTGCTATCCATTTGATTGTTTGGTTGCTGTTTAGGTGGCTACAGGTTTAGATGCTTGATTGCATCTTTCCTCGTTGGTGTGCATTTTTTGTTGTTGTTGCTTGCATGATTATATCTTTGATTATGCATGTGCTTTATTTATTTTTCATTCTTTGCTCCTTGCCTGTTTGCTTATTATTGGAACCACTTTAAAAAGAACTACAAGATACCAGTTCTCCCCTGGACTGATGATGTAACCCATGTATTATCTTTTGATAAAATCAAGTGTGGACATTTACATAAATATAGAAAGGTTGTCTGAGCGTTCGACCACGACGAAGAAGAAAGGTTGTATCTCCTATCTACAGGTTTCAGCTTAATGTTTTTTTACCTAACTCTTTAAAAAAGCAACATGTACCAGTGGCGAAAATCTTACCAGTGATAACATTCTTTTACGATGCAGAGATCTGAAAAACGTTTTCGTCTTCCCAGTCTGTAGCTTAAAGCAACGTGTAAAAGACATTCCATTAATGAAACAAATCGTATTGTCATTAAATCAGAGTCCTATTTTCAGACTCCTTTAGTTTAATGATACTACTAGTTATATGAATTGCAGAGTAAGTATTTTAGCTATTACTTTTTTTTCTTTTCAGAAATCTTGTTTATGCTCGTTTTTATAATAATAAAAAGAACTGACACATGAGATGTCCAGATATCATTGGCACATCCTTGGGCTCTGCGAAGTCAGGTGGAAAAACATGGGAGAAACAACGACCCAGGAAGACCACAAATTATACTACAGTGGTAAACAGGATAAACATGAACACGGCGTGGGGTTTCTCGTTCACAAAGACACCGTGAACACCGTCATGAGCTGTCAGCCTGTGTCCAGCAGACTTATTACCATCCGCCTGAGAGCAACCCCCTTTAACATAACTATAGTACAAGGCATACGCCCCTACATCAGACTGCACAGATGAAGCCGTAGAAGAATTTTATGACCAGCTACAAGAGGTTCTGAATCAAACACCCAAGAAAGACATCCTCGTTGTGCAAGGCGACTGGAACGCCAAGTAGGAGAAGATGCATTGGAAGAGCTGGGAGGGCGTTGTGGTGCCACATTGTAATAAACCAATCAAATGAAAGAGGCTTGAGACTCCTGAGTTTGCCAGTAACAACCACCTCCAGCTAGTGAATACACTTGGCCCACACAAGAAATCCAGAAATGGACATGGCATAGCCCAATGGAGAACACCACAACCAAATAGATTACATCATGTGAAAAGACGGTTTCAGTCTAGCGTTAACATCGCACAGACACGAAGTTTCTCAGAGCAGACATAGGAGTGATCATGATCTGTGATGATGTACTTTCCGACTACGTCTAAAGAAAATCCACAAGCGAACAACATCAGGATCAAATTTGACCTCGAGAAGCTGAAGGACCCAGAGGTATTAGAAATTTTTCAAGCAAGGATAGGTGGAAAGTTTGCAGCACTCACTGTGTTAGACTCAGACATAGACACACTGACGAATAGTTTCAATACAGCATGACTGAAACAGCAAACAGTCTCTTGGCAAACGCCGACCAGATCAAAAAACCATGGGTCACACCTAACATCCTACAACTATGCGACAAGCGTAGAGAGTTGAAGAAAAAGAAATGAAACAAAAAGAAGAGCAGAACAATATAGGGCAGTCAACAAAAGAAATCAGGAACCATGACGGAGCAAAAGAGAAATGGATCGGGAACAGTGCCAAGACATTGAAGAGAACATCAAGAAAAACAATAGCAAGAAAGCATATCAGCTGGTGAAAGACCTGACTAGCACGAAACAGAGAAAAGGTTTAACAATCCAAGACAAAAATGGGAAGTGTCTCACTGACGACCAGGATATTCTGAACAGATGGACAGAATACTGCTCCGACCTGTATAACTATAGAACCGCAGGAGATCCAGAAGTCCTTAATGTACCCGAAAGCAAGCACAGACAGTCACCCTATCCTCCGAGAAGAAGTGGAAACAGCAGTCAGATCGCTGAAAAAGGGGAAGTCAGCAGGGGCTGACAACATTCCGCTGAGTTGGTCCAAGCTGGAGGGAAGCCATGATCAGCGCCCTACTAAGAATCTGCAACAAGATCTGCAGACAGGAAAATGGCCAACACCATGGACGCAAGTCACTCATCATCACTCCCCCCAAGAAAGGAAATCTACAACAATGCCATAATTACCGCACAATCAGCCTCATATGTCACCCAAGCAAGGTCATGCTGCAGATAATATTGAATAGACTGAAGCCACAAGCAAGACCATCATTGCTGAGAACAAGCAGGTTTCAGAGCAGGGCGCAGCACAACAGAACAGATATTCAACTCAGAATACATATGTGAGCGGTACCTTCAACATCAACAAGACCTATACCACGTATTATATCGATTTAAGAAGGCATTTGACAGGGTGTGGCATGCAGCTTTGTGGCAACCATGAACTTGTACAGCATCAATGCAAACCTGATCAGAGTCATCAAACAGCTGTACAGCGAGGCCACAGTGCAGTGTACTACAACAACAACATTGGAGAATGGTTTCGAACAACAGTTGGAGTAAGGCAAGGGCTGTCTACTCTCACCCACTCTTTTCAACATCTTCCTTGAGAGAATCATGGCTGATGCACTGGAACATCATGAAGGATCAGTCAGCATTGGTGGCAGAACGATCACAAACCTCCGCTTCGCAGATGACATTGATGGAATAGCAGATCAGAAAAAGAGCTTGCCAGCCTAACAGAACACTTGGATAAGGCCTCCAAAAAACATACGGCATGGAATCAGTGCAGAGAAGACCAAACTGATGACTAATAACACCCAACGGCATTAGCACTGATATCAGTGTTAATGACCAAAGCTGGAAACAGTTCAAAGCTTCAAGTACCTGGGAGCCATTGTATCCGACCAGGATCCAAGCCAGAAGTAGTATGCAGGACTGCAACAGACAATAACAGCTTTGTCAACAAACTAAATCACCATCTGGAGAGATAATATCTCACTTATCTCCAAGATCAGACTAATGCGCTCCCTTGTCATATCCATATTTCTGTATGCCTGTGAATCATGGACCCTGACTGCAGATTTGGAGAGAAGAGTACAGGCAGTGGAGATGAGATGCTTCGGAGACTCCTTGGATGCTCCTACAAAGACCACATAAGCACGAAAGCGTGCATAACAGAATCCAGCAAACCATTGGACCCTATGAGAACCTTCTAACGATCGTGAAAAGCGTAAACTTAAGTGGTATATGGGCATGTCACAAGATCCCAAGAATTACAAAGACAGTTTTGCAAGGCACTGTCCAAGGAGGAAGAAGAAGAGGCAGACCAAGGAAGAGCTGGGAGGATAACATCAGTGAATGGACAGGCCTAGAACTCAACAAAACCCTGAGAAAGGCAGAACAGAGAGAAGAATGGAGGGAACTGGTTGCTGAGTCTTTGAGGGTGCCCCCACGGTCGTCAGACTACGGGACAGATAGATAGATAGATTATAATAATTGTTTATTACAATGATTAGTTATGTGCATACCCCCCCTTCCACCTCACACACACACTTTCCCTTGTAATATCACTGTTTAGTGGAAGGACGTTAAACTGAAGAACTACTACTACTACTGTTTGCTTATTTGATGATTTTTCCCTCTGAATTCTGTTTTTCATGTAAACTGGATTAAGAATGATAGCAGCATCATGAAGCAGTATCATGAAGACGACATGTAATTTTGTCCGGCAGTCGTCATACTAATGATGTCTTTTGAGTACAATAGAAGCTTCAAGCTTGTCGTTGCTATGCCGCTGCTAATTGTTGTGCATATATAATATATAATATGCTCTGTTTAATAAAACCAGCCTTCTAAAGTATCACACACACACATACGCACACACACACACACACAACACACACACACACACACACACACACACACACGCACCCACACACACACACATACACACAACACACACACACACAACACACACACATACAACACACACACACACACAAACACACACACACACACACACACATACACACACACACACAACACACACACACACACAACACACACACACACACACACACACACACACACACACGCACACACACACACAACCTGGTTGTTTAGAGTGATCTGCTGACCCCCATTCGAATCCTGTTCAAATGGATATTTTCCCCTGGAGTTAACATCAGTGCCGATCCCACTCCCTTCCCCCCGAAGTCCTTCTGATGAGACTGTAAACCAAGGTCCTGTGAGCAAATACATGCAAAACATATTCTTGAGCATAGGTTAAAACTTGTATCACTTTTCGGAAGAGCAGTCTATTGTGAGCTGGTGGAAAGGAATGACACAATTTATAAAACTGCATACACATGGGAACTAGATGCAAAAAAAAGCAACATGAGTGTTTATTCCAATGTCCTTGAAATAAAAGAATAAAATCTAAACACACACACACACACAAACACACACTTCGAGAGGATTTTTCCTTTGGAGTTAACATCAGTGCCAACTCCACTCTCCCCAAAAGTCCTTGGACCAGAATGTAAACCGAGGTCCCGTGAGTTCACGCACGCAGAAATCTTGCGCACACTGTTCTGCTTTTCGAAAGAATAAGCCATTGTGTGCAGAAAGCTTGCACACATGTAAAACCCGTTCTGCTTTTCGGAAGAGTAATCTATTGTGTGCCGGTGGGCACAGATGACAAAATGTACAAAACTGCATACACACGGGGGGAACTAGATGAAAAAAGCACAGGAGTGCTTATTCCATTATCCACGAAATAAAAATAATAAGAAAATAATGCAGTAATAACAGAGCATTTTCAAGGCAAGCAATGTTGGTGTGCAGCCCCAGTGGGGTGTCCACCCTTAGGATGCCCAATCCCCTCCCCCCCACGATGCAGGGACAGCTGTAAGACAGACAGGAACTGTCGGAAGGGCCAGAAGTGCTGCACGAACTGCAAAGGATGCAAAGAGTGTACCAGGGTTTTCAACCCCCAAACCTGTGCAAGAGTGGTGAGCTTTTTTGTGTTGTAGCATATCGCTGTGTGTTTTGTTGTTGTTCAGAAGTAGGAAGGGGGGGGAGGGTCTTTTTGTGAGCTTTTTTATGTTGTAGCATATCGCTGTGTGTTTTGTTGTTGTTCAGGAAAGTGGGGTGGGGGGGGGGTCTTTTGTTGTTGTTTCAGAGGGGGGTCTTTGTGTTAGGGTTTTGGTTGAATTCCTTTCTTTTTTTTTGATGGGTGGGAAGAGTTGATGGGAGTGTGTGTGTGTGTGTGTGTGTGTTGTTGTGTGGTGTGTGTGTGTGTGTGTGTGTGGTTGAGACAAGATAACTGGAAAAAAGGTTTAAAACCATTGATAGAGCATGGATAATAAGTATGTGACAAACAGATGTATGAGTATTTCATAAATTGATGGACTTCCTTTTTTTCATAAACCAGATGACAAATCAATGAATGAGTATAATGCTAGCAAACTGTTATGCAATTCTTAAGTTTTTGGATACAACACAAACCTGATTAGTGGGCTTATGTACATCTCATAACTGATCTACATAGAAATGCTATGGACGTGCGCACCCCTGCACAGTTTGTTTCGCATTCGTATATACACATGCACGAAGTATGAAAGCTATGATATATATATAATTATATATAGATATAGATAGATATATACAGATGGTTATATTGTACAACTCATAATTTTCGTGAAAGCAAACGAGACCCTTTTTGCAGTCAGGACTATTTGGTCTGCCTAACCTGACTCAGATATCTCAGAGCTAAGTTTGCCTAGCCATTCCTGGTACCTTGTGGACAACCACCTATGATCCTGTAGCCTGCCAATGCTGCCACCAAAAGCTTATAATTATTAGGAGACGAAAGAAAATACACTGTACAATTTTGTTGTGAAAAATAGATGAGTGGAGTTATATGCTAGGAAATCTTTGTGCCCATATGCTTGGGGATCCATAAGGATGCAGAAGATCGTTTTTAATGTACAGCTCGAGTGGTGAGCTCAGATGGGGGTCACCCAAACAGTGTCAGATCAGTTAGACTGGACAGGCAAAAGGGTCTGAGAAACATGGCCCATACTTGGATCTCGAGAGATACAATTCCCTCATATATATATAATATATTATATATATATACATATTAATATATTATATATATATATATGTATGATGTATATATATTAATATATATGTATATATATATATATATATATATATATATGAGAGAGAGAGAGAAGAGAGAGAGGAGAGAGAGAGACAGACAGAGACAGACAGACAGACAGACAGACAGACAGATAGATAGATAGACAGAGAAGTCACAACATGCTCATTTTGCTCTGACAGAAATGCAAACGGGGAGAGAAGTGCGTGCCTCAGGAAGTCCCGTGTAAAAGGCCTCCTTGTTTGCCAGTGCCTGTGTGTGTGCCTAAAGGTGACTGTTCTTTTTAATCCATTCTGTTCAGTGCAGTTATGGTAAATCTGAGGAAATAGTAATCTGGTATCATTACAGTGGAAAAGTACATATGTACCCATGTTTTGTTTCAGCGCATACATTCTTCTTCTTCATCATCACCATCATCATCTTCTTCTTCTTCTTTTTCTTCCTCTTCTTCTTCTTCTTCTTCTTCTTCTTCTTCTTCTTCTTCTTCTTCTTCTTCTTTTTTGTTGCACGCTCTGACACCAACTATTGTTGTCTGTTATATGAGCGAAAATGCGTCGCTTAAGCGCCTGACAAGTCAGGACCAGCGCATCCGACTTCGGCGTAAGAGAGAACTGTTATCTTTTATTCTTTGTTGGAAAAAAAGGCAGGAGAATGGACCAAAAAGGCAGAAAACAGACAAGAAGGAGGTGACAGGAAGAAAAGGAACAAGGCAGAAACAAATAGAGTGATAGAAAAGAGGAAATTTCTAGCACAGAATTTCCAGAATGTGGGGTTGCTATTTATACTGATAGGCTTTCCCCCACCCCTTCCCCCACCGGCATCCCCACGGGGGGGGGGGGGGGGGCGGTGGGGGGGGATAGGGCATGCATATCTGTAATCATGTTTTTTTCTAGTGCATACATATGTAGTCATTTTTGTTTCAGTGTATTCATATACTGTACTTATGTTTGTTTCACTTCATACATATTATGTACTCATGTGTGTGTTCATGTGTGTTCATGTGTGTGTGTGTGTGTGTGCGCGCGCGCGTGCGTGTGTGCGTGCGTGCGAGCGAGCGAGCCAGCATGCGTGCGTGCGTGTGTGTGTGTGTGTGTTGTGTGTTTGTGTGCGCGTGGGCGTGTGTGTAATTCGTTGCACTTAAGTTCTTCACTGTTTGTGTCTCTGACAGTCAAACCTGGAATATGCCCACGACGGACGATCAGCATATGTCCTAAAATCTTCCCACCGCCAAGGCGATGTGAAGTCGACAGCGACTGCAAGGGAAACCTCAAATGTTGCAAAGACGGCTGTGGGGGCACCATCTGTCTGAAGCCTCAATTAACCTGTGCTGACCTGGTCTGTGTTTTGGTTGTTATAGGGTTGACTTGATTCGTTTGGTTAGCTGATCCGTTGTTGTGTGCTTGTTGAATGGGGTCTTTTTTCTGTCAAAAATCCTCTGTAAGACTATGCGTTTGTAAAAAAAAAAATCGTGGAAGAACTAATTTTAGAATTGTATATAATGTCACTTTCTTTTTAACTTTTGTTGTTGTTTTTGTTTCCAAAAAGGACCTTTAAGTAACCAAGAAACATGTACTCTCTAAAGTATAAGTTTAAGTTTCTTGCACCCAAGGAAAATACCTTAACAAGAATAACATAATTTAACACGATAATAATTTCTGTAAATCGAGACAATACTCTGAATTGCCATTGTTGTTATTGTCTTTTTACAAACACTTTGAACGAATGCGAACTATAGCAGATCAGTCATGTGTGTTGAATTGTATAGTACATTGGCATATGAGCAAATTATACCTTTATTGATTATCGGTTGCAATTTGTTATCAGTCACCACTTTAAAATAAAATAACCCAGTGTGTTCAGTTAGAATCTGCATTTTTTCCCCTATTTTTCACCTTTGCTTTGTTTTGATTAAACAGCTTGTTAAAAATTGTAAAAGAAAAAAAATGACATCACGTAATATGATTAAATCATAGCACTAAGAATGTCATTTTGTAGTTGACATATACATGAAAACACATACACACACACACACACACACACACACACACACACACACACACATACATACATGCGCGCGCCCACCCGCCCGCCCGCGTGCACACGCACACACACCGCTGTGTACAGTGTGTGTGTATATGTGTGTATGTGTGTGTGTATGTTTGTGTGTATGTGTGGTGTATGTTTGTGTGTGTATATGTGTGTGTGTGTGTGTGTGTGTGTGTTGTGTGTGTGTGTGTGTGGTGTGTGTGTGTGTGGTGCGTGCGTGCGTGCTAGACATAGACTCTAACCATGTATCGCCTTGTCTGTCATTTTTATTATATCTATCTGTGTTTGTGTCCTGTAACTAATGCTTCTTCTTTTAGACAGCTAGTGCTACACGGCAGGACAAGAACGTAAAAGCCAGCCATTAATTAACTTTGTTGTTGCTCTGTGTGTTGCCAGGTCTGTGATTTGGGCTTTAAGTGCGTGATAAAGAACGGGGAGCCACAGTGTGTTCCTCTCACCAGTCAGTAGTAGTAATTGTGGTCTACCAGCCACTGTCTGTTTTCTTCTGGTCCTGTACATTTGCGTTTTCCTTGGTGTTTTATCTAACAATCTGTGTGTGTGTGTGTGTTGTGTTTGTGTGTGTGTGTGTTTGTGTGTTGTTGTACTGTCTGTCTTCTGTCTGTCTGTCTTCTCTCTCCTTCTCTCTCTCTCTATCTCTCTCTCTCTCTCTCTCTCTCCCTTTGGATTATATATTGGATATTATCTTTGAATACACACACACACTCTCTGTCTCTGTCTGTCTGTCTGTCTGTCTGTCTTCTCTTCTCTTCTTCTCACTCTCTTCTCTCTCTCTCTTCTCTCTCTCTTACTTCACTCTTCTCCTCTCTCTCACCTTTTATCGTTTTGCTTATAGTATGGTGTACCTGATGAAGGATTCATATTTTATTATTTTCAATACTTATTGACTTGTCCTCTGTACTTAAGTCTTAATGAGTGCCCTGTTTCAATATCTTATTGTTATGTTAATAAGTATATGTACCATTTGACAATGTGTAATGTTATCCTTATATTAGTAGGTTTGGTTGTTATTCTTCTGGTTTTGTTGTTGTTTTCTGTTTCTTCTTTTTTTTCTTTTTTTCTTCTTTGTTGGTTTGTTTTTTCTTTTCTCTTTTGTTTTTTGTTTGGTATGGTTTTTTTTCTCATGGGGTGGTGGGGGTGATGGGGATAGTGGGGGGTTTTTTAGGGTTTTCTTTTATTAGTTTGCTTTCGGGGGGGGGTGGGTTGATGGGGTGGGGGGGGCTGTTTTTGAAAAGGGTTATTTCCCCATGTTTCTACTGTGAGACTGTATAAGTGTTGGTTATTTTAAGATGTATCCCTACGGGCGGGGACTGGATGTAAAAAGCACATGAGTGCTTATCATTATCCCGAATAAAAGAATTTGTCATTCTCTCTCTCTCTCTCTCTCTCTCTCTCTCTCTCTCTCTCTCTCTCTCTCGCTCTCTCGCTCTCTCTCTTTCTCTCTGTGCACAAAAACTGTTGTCATCCATAAACTTTTACAGACCCTAAGGTACTATCACCTTTTTAAAGTCTGTTGATCCAACTGATTCCTCAAAATACAGACCCATTACTAGTTTTGTCCTTTCCATCTAAGCCTCTTGAAAAATACCTAAAACATACACCCCCCCCCCCCCCCCCCCCCCCCGTCACATTTCGCTTTGTAAAAAAATAAATTACGCCCAGGTCAAAGTGTGTTTAGGAAGAGACTTTGTGTCAATCTGTGTTCACTGATAGATAGCGACATTCAGCTGTTGGTGATGATTTACTTATTGAAGCATTTTGTACATCGATTTTTGCGTAAGTTTTGAATAACTGATCACTGCTCTCATATGAAAAATTTATGCATGGTTTAAAAACAGTTATTGAAATCCAAAACCATTACAGCAGGCACAGAAATGAATCCCTTTTGACAAACCGGTGGAAAACTAAAGCTGTTTTTGCCGTTTTCGGGGCTCTTTTTGGTTTTTTTTTCTTGTGTGTGTAGGGGCCCCCCCTTGTTTGTAAAGGTTTTTGGTGAGGGCCCAAAGCTAAGGAAGACGAATGTCTTAATGCACTAAAAAGTAATAACATTCAGGGTAGACTCTTCTTTGGTTGTAGATGCTCTAGAAAATGATGTAGAAACTGCCCTAGACATGTTTGTAAAGTGTTTGAAAGATGCCAGCACGTGTATGAATCAAAGGATGTCCATGCACTCTATAAGGAAATCTCCGTGGTTCGATAATGAATGCCAAGTGCTCAAAAAAGAAAGCCGCACAAAACTTAGCCATTTCAGAGTGACCAGAAAAGAAGAAGACAGAAAAGATCATGTTGGAAAGAGGAAACAGTAGAAAATGTATTAAAAGTCAAGAAGCAGAACTACAACAAGCAGGAAGCTGAATTCATAGCAAAAAATCCAACTGGTTCTTCACAGTTTCGGCGTGAAGTTAGCAGCATGGGATGTACATTGGTACTGAGAATACCGGTTTAATCATTTTAAACATGGTTGAGATGACTTCGATTATATCTTATGGCAAAATAGTATAAGACTCTGATTTTGAAAATGAACTGGATTCACGATCTTACATATGGTGTCTGATCTTTCTCGTTTAGGACTTTGTCTCTCTATTCATCTGTTGCTCTCTAATTGCTTGTTTCATTGTTGGTTGGGTGGTTACTTGTTTAGCTGTTTGATTGGATCTTTCTTTATTAGTGTGCATTTTGTTGTTGTTGTTGCTTGTATGATTATATGTTTGATTTTGTGTGAAAGGAAACTTTGTGGATGTTTGAAATCAATATATTTTTCATTGCTGTGAAGTGTGGGCGGAAATGATGAGTTTACAAAATTTTGTGGTTGTCCACTTGGAGTAAGACAAGGCTGTGTGTTAAGCCTCGAATTTTTTTCTGTAAATATCAGATATCTGAGCATTTGGGCTGCTCTCCCCGGGGAGAGCGCGTCGCCACAAAAGCAGCGCCACCATCAGCACTACCAACATTCGGACTGGATCGGATGGAAAAAAGCACAAGAGTTCTTATCCCATTATCCTCTAAATAAAAGAATAAATAGATAAATAAAAATAGTCCACTCAATGTGCAAAGAGACCCACTCAGTCTAATGTGAAAAGTGGTAATGATGATGATGTTGTTACTGATGATTTTACATTCAACATGGACAATCATGGTGACGTTGGTGGTGGTCAGCTTAATGATAAAATGATGACCACCACTAATTGACCATCTTGATATCAGCACACTACATATACAGTATGCCATGACCACCTACACATGTGTGTTTTGACAGAAAAACCGGGCAAGTGTCCCCCAGGCCCAATCATTGGTCCCTGCGTCTCCTTCTGTGAGAACGATCAGGATTGCAAGGGAGATCAGAAGTGCTGCTCCATCGGCTGTGGAACTGACTGCAAAGACCCTCTGCCGCCAGTCACCTGTGACGACGTGGTAAGACAAGTCTGGCTTTTGAGGTAGCACCGTGATGGATTGCCTGTTCTTTTCTGTTTTCTTTCTTTTATATCGAGGATAATGGAATAAGCACTTATTGCTTTTTTACATCTAGTCCCCGTGTGTATGTGGTTTTGTAAATTCTGTCATCTGTTCTCACCGGCACACAATGGCCTACTCTTACAAACAGCGGAACAGGATTTAACGTGTGCGCAAGATGTTCTGCGTGCGTTCGCACACGGGGCCTCGGTTTATAGTCTCATCCGAAGGACTTTGGGGAGAGTGGAGTTTGCACTGATGTTAACTCCAGAGGAAAATATCCCCTTGAACGGGAATCGAACCTGTGAGTGGAGCAGAAGGGTAAATTGTCTGTGAGTGGAGCAGGAGGGTAGTTTGCCTGTGAGTGAGCATGCAGGAGGGTAATTTGCCTGTAAGTAGAGCAGGAGGGTAAATTGCCTAAGATCAAGAGGGAGCTGGGGGTAAATTCCCTGTGAGTGAGCTGGAGGGTAAATTGCCTGTAAGGGAGTAGGGGAGGAAATGGGTAAGGGTGTGGTGTGGAAAGAGGTGGAAGATGCAGTCGTTGTGGATGAAAGTGGGAAGGTGTGGGGGGGGGGGGGGTTGACAGACTGGGAGAGAGAGAGAGAGAGAGACAGACAGACAGACAGACAGACAAGTCATAACAGATCCATGTTGCTGTGTTGCAGAAATGCCCCAGGGGCCAGAAATGTGTGATGAAGGACGTGGTGTGTGTCACCTCGCCTTGTTTCCCGATACCTGTGTGCATTCCAAGAGGTAACCGTTTTATCTGGTTACTCCCGTTTGTAGACCTCACATAAGGTATAGATGGTATGGAGAGAATTCATTTACAATGAAAACGCACGTGTGTGCACAGGGTGATTCTGCAGTTCTTGGTAACACACACGCACAAGCACGCACACATAAGCACACGCACACACACACACACACACACACACACACACACACACACACACACACACACACACACACACACACACACACTCAATAATAATAATATATGGAATTTATATAGCGCTGAATCTTGTAAAGAAACCAAACAAATCGAAGCGCATGCACTCAAAATCATTTACACGCATGAAACTTTCCTTAAACATAATGAACAACATATTTCAAAGCTATGCCTGCGCACGCACGTACGCACGCACGCGCGCGCACACACACACAAAATAATAACACACACACATACACACACAATAATAACACACACATCTTGCACTAGCCAAAATCAGGCAAGATTAGACAATTGAGAAAAAGAGAAGCAAGAGACCATGAAATGGAAAGATGACTGCTCCAGGGCACTAAGTGTTTTACATTCTTGCGTCATCCTTCCTGGCATTGTAAACGTCTGTGACTCGGTTTTTTTTTGGTTTTTTTGTGGTTTTCTTCTTCCTCGACTCTTGTTTTATTTTTTGTTTGTTTTTTCCCCTTCATCTTTCACTTCTTTTTCTTCTTTTTCTTCTTCTTTTGCTTCTTCTTCTTCTTCTTCTTTTTCTTCTTCTTTTGCTTCTTCTTCTTCTTCTTCTTCTTCTTCTTCTTCTTCTTCTTCTTCTTCTTCTTCTTCTTCTTCTCACAACAGTTAGTGTTGTTTTTGTAATTGCTGTTGTTGCTGTAGTAGTTATGTGCTGAAGTTTTGTTTGCGGGAAGACTTTTACCATGCCCAAAACACTTCTCACCTGCACCCTTTATCAACCTTGTAGATGAAACAGTTTGTCCAAACAAAGAAACACCATTTCTGATAATAGAATCTATATTCTTACATGACTGTCGTTGATGTTGTCAGTGGAGAAGAAGGGCGTAATTTAACTGTCAAAAGTATCAACTTGCTTTTTCGTTCCTCGGCTAGAGCTCCGAAGTTTATCACTGGTGAGATGTCCTGCGTATGCGATCGTTTTCTGCTAAAGAAAGTGTAGATTTGTGTTTCTCCACTACGCTTTCTCTTCATGGTCAGGGAAGGTAAAGCAGCGAGGGAGAGGAGATGGGCGCCGCCCTCAATATGCTGGCCCCTTGAGAAGTAAGGTCTCTGATGCCTCGCTCCTCTACGACCTTGTAGGTTATGGGACACCTTTTACCACTAGGCTTTGAACCTGGTTTTCCTTTATCGTGCGTTTTTATAACCGACTTACTTGTGCATATTTCGATAAAGAATGTCTGTGATCAAATATAAAATCATGTCCAAACCTCGAGTTATCAAAACCATACTCAAGCAAAAGAGACTGGCTTTGACAGAACAAGACAAAGACTCTTGTAGGAAAGATAGTACAGGACTAAGCAGGTCTACCTTAGTAAAATTAGTACCCGTTCATGAAATCATTTAATACCTTTTTTTATACACATAACTACATGGTATATTATGTATATGTTTTGTCTGTAAAAGTATTTACAAGGCAGAATGTGTGTGTGTGTGGGGGGGGGGGGGGGGTAGAAAATGGGTGGGTGTTCTGCTACATTATTTTTCACTTGCAACCCAACATCAGTTTATTTCTTGTATTGTATATGCATATTTTACGCGTGTTTGAAATTCTTCTACCTTACTACTACTACTACTACTACTACTACTACTACTACTACTACTACTACTACTACTACTTCTACTACTACTACTCCTACTACTACTTTTACTACTACTACTACTACTACTACTACTACTACTACTACTACTACTACTACTACTACTACTACTGCTGCTGCTGCTGCTGCTGCTGCTGCTGCTGCTGCTGCTCCAACTTCTGTTACTGGCACTGCTGCTGCTACTACTATCGCTGCTGTTGCTGGTATTACTGCTGCTGCTGCAAGTACTCCTACTCATCGTTTTATCTTCTTCTTGTCCCTTGTGTGTTTCCTATGATAATGCTTATGATGATATTACTGTGTGTGATAACTGTTGCTTTAGTTAGTTTGCTTTGTACTTCAGTAGATGAAGAAAATGTGTAGCAAAGACAACATGGCAAAGTAGGCAGTGTCGACATTGTCTAACCTTGAACATTGGCTGGTGTGCCTTAGGTCTAATCCCTCTCTGTCTCTGTTCCGGTTTTGTCTTTCTCAGTCTGTCTTTGACTCTGTATCTGCCTGCCTACCTGCCTGCCTGTCTGTCTGTTTGTCTGTCTGTGTCTGTCTCTGACTCTCTCTGTGTCTCTTTGTCTGTGTTTGTCTGTTTGTCTGCCTCTGTCTCTTTCTGTCTGTCTCTTTCTGTCTGTCTCTTTCTGTCTGTCTCTGGCTCTGTGTCTGTCTGTCTGTCTGTCTGTATTGTATTGTCTATATTGTCTGTCTGTCTGTATTGTATCAAGCGCTTTGATTTGTCTGTGCAAGATACAGCGCTATATAAATTCCATTTCTTCTTCTTCTTATTATTATTATTTCTGTCTGTCTGTCTGTCTGTCTCTCTCTGTGAGTGGAATGAACAAAGAAAAAAAATCTAGTTTTGAACTTACCGACCTTTGGTCTCCTAGATAACTATGGTAAACCTATAAACCACCCAACCACGTATACACCTAAATACGTAATAACATATCAGTTTTGTAACACATATCTCCCAGTTAACTGTTGTACTCCTGCAACTGTAGGTTTCTCCATTTTATTTTCTTGCAGACAAATGCTTGCAAGAGGTCGACCCGGGACCGTGTGAGGCTGCCATCAAGAGGTTCCATTATGACTCCAAGCAGAATCTGTGCCTGCAGTTTACCTACGGAGGCTGCAAGGGCAATGACAACAACTTCAACAGTCTGACGTCCTGTATCGCAGGCTGTGCCAAACGTGAGAGATTGTATTGTTTTGTCATTATATAGGAGAGAAGGAACGTACTTTATTTCAAAGAAAACGAGGGGTAGTAGGCACATGCTTGTAGGCAGGCAAGTCCAGTGTGTATGTACGTATTTATTTAATTTTTAAATTTTATTTAGTCTTTTATATCGAGGATAATGGAATAAGCACTCATGTGCTTTTTTTTACATCCAGTCCCCGTGTGTATGCGGTTTTGTAAATTTTGTCATCTGTTTCCACCGGCACACAATGGCCTACTCTTCCGAAAAAAAAAAAGTATGTTCTTTCGAGCCAGAAGGCCCATAGAGCCGGAGCTTATCCCGGTTTCTGTAGCGTTAAGCGAACTGATGGTTTTTCACCACCCCTGTGACAGGACGCTAGTCTGTCGCCAGATACTTCCCCAGCAGAGCTGGTACCCACTTGTACACCTGGGTGGAGTGAGGAAAATAGGAGTAAAGTGTCTTTCCCAAGGACACAACACCGAGCCGAGCGGGGATCGAACCCGCGACCTCTGGATCACGAGTTGACCGCCTAAACCACTCAACCACGGTGCCTCCAACTCTTCCGAAAAGCGGGACAGGATTTAACGTGTGCTTAAGATGTTCTGCATGTGTTCGAACACGGGGCCTCGGTTTATAGTCTCATCCGTAGGACTTGTGTTGTGTGTGTGTGTGTGGGGGGAATGGTAGGGGGGGGGGGGGGGGGCGGAGTGGAGTGTGTGTGTGTGTGTGTAGGTTGGGGGGTGTGTGTGTTGTGAGGCGATACATATGTGTATGTTGTTGTTGCTGTTGCTGTTGTCGCCGCCGCCGCCGCCGCTGCTGCTACTGTGCACTTGGGCTTGTGCGTGCAAGTATCTTTATGTTCACATCATCCTACTATGCAAGTTTTCACGTAATGTGAATCACATCTGGTGGGTTTTTTGTTTTTTTTGTTTTGGGTTTTTTGCTGCCTTTTACATCCATTGTAATGGATGAGGCACAACGGGCCGGTAGAGAGAGAGAGAAGCCATAGTAGGCTAAATCTCTTCGCGGGATTCCCACGAACCTGGGTCGAGCCACCACTGAGATACCCGTTTGAAGGGGATACGCCCCCCCCCCCCCCTACCGCCCATGGAGTCAACGTCAGTACCGACTCCACTCTCCCGAAAGTCCTTTGGATGAGAGAATAAAACAAGGGAAGAGTAAGTCATTGCGTACCTGAAGGAACAAAATTTCATAAAGTACACACTGGTGTCGTGCGCAAAATCTCACGATTGGTGTACCTCGAATCTTTAATCGAGAAACACAAAAAAAAGCACTAGTCATGAGAATAATGAAAATATAAAATTTTATATTTTGGTTCGCCACCCACCCCCTCCACCTTGGGAGAGAGACAGACAGAGAGAGAGAGAGGGGGGGGGGGTGTCTATGTGTGTTTTTATATGCCTTAACTTTATTCCTGTCAGCCAGTATGAGCGTCTCTGTCCGTAAGATATCTATCTATCTATCTATCTGTCCCGTAGTCTGACGACCGCGTGGGCACCCTCAAAGACTCAACAACCAGTTCCCTCCATTCCTCTCTCTGTTCTGCCTTTCTCAGGGTTTTGTTGAGTTCTAGGCCTGTCCATTCGCTGATGTTATCCTCCCAGCTCTTCCTTGGTCTGCCTCTTCTTCTTCCTCCTTGGACAGTGCCTTGCAAAACTGTCTTTGCAAGTCCTTTTGATCTTGTGACATGCCCATACCATTTAAGTTTACGCTTTTTCACGATCGTTAGAAGGTTCTCATAGGGTCCAATGGTTTGCTGGATTCTGTTATGCACGCTTTCGTTGCTTATGTGGTCTTTGTAGGAGATGCCAAGGAGTCTCCGAAAGCATCTCATCTCCACCGCCTGTACTCTTCTCTCCAAATCTGCAGTCAGGGTCCATGATTCACAGGCATACAGAAATATGGATATGACAAGGGAGCGCATTAGTCTGATCTTGGAGATAAGTGAGCTATTTTTATCTTTTCAACATCTTCCTTGAGAGAATCATGGCTGATGCACTGGAACATCATGAAGGATCAGTCAGCATTGGTGGCAGAACGATCACAAACCTCCGCTTCGCAGATGACATTGAGGGAATAGCAGGATCAGAAAAAGAGCTTGCCAGCCTAACAGAACACTTGAATAAGGCCTCCAAAACATACGGCATGGAAATCAGTGCAGAGAAGACCAAACTGATGACTAATAACACCAACGGCATTAGCACTGATATCAGGGTTAATGACCAGAAGCTGGAAACAGTTCAAAGCTTCAAGTACCTGGGAGCCATTGTATCAGACCAGGGATCCAAGCCAGAAGTAGTATGCAGGACTGCACAGACAATAACAGCTTTGTCAAAACTAAACACCGTAAGATATAAAATATTTTAAGTCAAGATGGGGACGGGATAGCTCAGTGGTCAGAGCACTCGCTTTCCCCCAGCTAAGATAAATCAGCATCGAGCGTGGTTACCACTTGGATGGGTGACCGTTTGAGCGCCTTGGCTTCAGTGCAGTTCCCCAGTTCACCCAGCTGCAAATGGGTACCTGGCCTCTTTAGGGTCAGGGAAGGTAAAGCAGTGAGGGAGAGGAGAGGAGATGGGCGCCGCCCTCAATAATAATTATGCTGGTCCCTAGAGAAGTGAGGTCTCTGACATGTCGCTCCCCTACAGCCTCATAGGTTATGGGGCACCTTTACCTTAAGTAAAAATACATAGCAGCTTTACCTGATGAAAAAAAGCAAATGCATTGCTAATTCAATGTACCATCTGGAAATAAAATTTTGACTTGACTTGACTTGACTTGACTACCTCTTGGTAACTAGAGGCACAAAAATACAGTTAATGAATCACTGCATTAACAAACAATCAACGGTAATGACACAATCATGGTATGTGTGTAACGATTATCTATCTGCCTGTGTGTGTGTGTGTGTGTGTGTGTGTGTGTGTGTGTGTGTGTGTGTGTGCATGCGTGTGTGTGTGTGTGTGTGTGTGTGTGTGTGTGTGTGTGTGTGTGTGTGTGTGTGTGTACGTGCATTTGTTTAGTACGCCCCGCCCGACAGTCTGTTCACGTCCTCCACCTGTCTGTCGTCTTGTCCACCTGGTCCATGATAGTTATGTAGTCTCCTGTGTGCCTATCTTTTGTATCTGGGTTTTTTTCTCCTTTCTATTCATCTCATTCGATATTTGTTTTTTCTGTCTTTTTCTCCCAACATTGATCTGTCGGTTGTATCATTATTATTATTATTGTTATTATTATTATCATCATTATCATCACCACCATTGTTGTTATTATTATTGTTGTTATTATTATTATTATTATTATTATTATTATCATTATTATTATTATCATCATCATCATCATTATTATTATTATTATTATTATTATTATTATTATTATTATTATCAATACTATTATTATTGTTATTGTTGTTATCGTCATCGTCGTCATCACCATCATCATCATCATCAGTAGCATCATCACATCATCATCATCATCATCATCATCATCATCATCATCATCATTATTATCATCATCATCATCATCATCGTCATCGTTATTTCTGCTTGCAGATATTTGCAGGCTGCCATCAAAGACAGGAAGATGCAGAGCTGCAATCCCCAGGTTTTTCTACAACTTCAAGACCAGAAAATGCGAACTGTTCACCTACGGAGGTTGTGAAGGCAATGCCAACAATTTTAAGACAAAGAAGGAATGTGAGAAATTCTGCTCGCGGATTTGATGACCAGAGAATTCATAACATGTGAACGGCGAAAAGGTGTGTTTGGAATGGAATGAAAACGAACTGCCCACTGGGGAAAAAGCCATATTTACCAATGAGCTGATCCCCAGATTTCTGGAATGTCTGTGTGTTATATATAGGCTTTGAAAAGTTTGCCTTTAATGAAGTGGTATGTGCCTGTGATCTTTGTGTGATGGAAACAGAATGGAAAAAAAACAACCACCCTTCATTTTCTTTCCTTTCGTCAAGCGAAGAACCCATGCAAAACACCGCCTAATGTGCAGTGCCGTTCAACTTGTTTATATACATATCAAACTCTGAACGTTCAAGAGTTACCAGCACTCCCTTATAATGAAGAAGGAGGAAAAACCAAATTTCACGCTTAAAATAGAAGCGTTTACAAACAGGACATTTAATGTCCCACACCAAGACAGAATAAAAAGGGACACACACACACACACACACACACACACACACACAGAGTGAATATAGATCTATTCTTAGCCTTAATGCTTGAGATGTTATTTTTCATAAACCGTTGTTTACGCTAAAGTACAACTGAAACAAAACGAGAAGAAACGATGTGGCCATATCTTTCTCTCTTTTTTGTGGCCATTTGTTCACCCCTCCAAACCCTGTATATTTGAATGTCAATGCTTCTTTGTCATAATCTTTAGCTATAACAAAATGTTATAATACGCCTGGAATGCTGGAAGTTCGGTGTTATACTAAACTTATTGAATAAAAGGGAAAGTAGCTGACATGGTCGTTTTTGGAGCATCATTGCATGAATGTGGTTGCAAAATCCCCTTTTTTTCTTTTTTTTTTACCCCGTGTCTTCCCATGGGATAGCTCAGTGGTAAGAGCACTCGCTTTTCCCCAGCACCGAGCGTGCTTACCACTTGGAAAGATAACCGTTTGCGTAGCCTTGGCTTCAGTACAGTCCCCCAGTTCACCCAGCTGTAAATGGGTACCTGCCTCTTTAGGGTCAGGGAAGGGAAAGCAGCGAGGGAGAGGAGAGGAGATGGGTGCCGCCGTCAATATGCTGGCTCCCTGGAGAAGCTGAGGTCTCTGATGCATGCCTCGCTCCCCTACGACCACATAGGTCATGGGACGCCTTTACCCTCCCAGGCCAAAACCTCTGTCAATTATCGATATAAGAAAAGAACTGGGCTTACATTACAATGGTGTTATGCTTTGAAAGGTTCGTGTTGAGGCTGTTTTCATCCGTGACAGTCCAGCTCTGATATGGCCTTTGAGCATATTGAGGACAGCGCCCATCTCCTCTTCCTCGCTGCTTTACCTTCCCTGACCCTAAAGAGGGCAGGTACCCATTTACAGCTGGGTAAACTGGGGGGGGGGGGGTCTGTACTGAAACCAAGAAACGCAAACAGTCACCCATCCAAGTGGTAACCACGCTCGATGCTGCTTAACCTTGGCTGGGGGAAAGCAAGTGCTCTGACCACTGGGCTATCCCGTCCCCAACATGTGCTCTCCGTTTAAAAATAATAATAATAATAATAATAATAATGTATGAACTTTATATAGCGCTGAATCTTGTAAAGCAACAAATCAAAGCGCTCAGATGACTTTTTTAAATATTATAATATCGAGGATAATGGAATAAGCATTCATGTGTTTTTTTTACATCCAGTCCCCGTGTGTATGCGGTTTTGTAAATTTTTTCATCTGTTCCCACCGGCACACAATGGCCTACTCTTTCGAAAAGCGGAACAGGATTTTACGTGTGCGCAAGATATTCTGCATGCGTTCGCACACGGGCCTCGGTTTATAGTCTCATCCGAAAGAGAAGACAACCCTGTCTGAAGTGGATGGATCACTGTATCATAAAGATAATCGTTCCTCCCACCAAGGGAGTCATACATTGTGATAACCCGACGTTCTTATAAACAAGAACACAAGAAAACGCATGCCTTATCACACTGGCAATGCTTAAGGGTCCCCCCCCCCCCCCCCTCCTTTCCATTAAAAAAACAACCCACACCCTCACGCAAGGGCGCTTATTATCCACAAACAAAGCCGTTGCAGACGAAACTGTCATCCGGGAGCTTTTGATCAATGTGCAGGGGGTGGGGATTATAAGCAGACGACCATTTTGGCTGGTGCACAGTGAGTGGGCGGATCTGTTTAGATGTCTGCTGCCTATACACACACACAAACACAGAGGAAGCTTACTGAAGGAAAGCGGTGGTGAACACACGACGTTGTGGATTTGCTTTGTCAAGATTGGACTGTTAAAGTTTAGGACTTGTCGACCAAGTCTGTGTTTCTGAAACCTGTGTTTCTGAGACAATGGCGCCTTCCAAGGTGAATCTCAACAGGAAACAACCTCTGGAAAATGTGCAGGTAAGGGAGTGAGGTTGAAGTCACAACCTGACATTGCTTCTTTTTTGGTTTTCATTCACTGAAGGCGCTTGTTTCTCGGTATTATGGCAGAATGTGACTGTTGACAGACACAGTACCTTCAGACAGGAGACTACAACGAACTTTAATAAGCAGCTGATTGGTGTAACTCTACAATGCTTAGGCTACACTGCATTCAGATCCCAAAATTAAAACACACATTCTCGCATTGATCCTTTTGCACTCTCTCTCTCTCTCTCTCTCTCTGTGTTGTTTTGATCATTTTGTTTCATACAGTTCTGTGATTCAGAGTAATCAGATTGTCAACATTCAAAATAACTTCCGTGTTGTTTGGAATGCAAACAACTTGCTGTTAAGTTACGTTTGCTGTAAGTGGGTATCAGACATGGGGTGCTGGTTTTCCCTCTCTTTTCTCGGTCAAAACTTCACTTAATTATGATTAAATTCCATTTCTTCTTCTTATTTTTATTATTATTAATTAGTGAGGCATGTTTGAGGGAAGTCACTTTCTACAATCTGCCTGACAGAGCTAGGCTACAACAACCGCATGACACGACAACTGTTTAGTTTAGGATAAGGCCGCTACCTTAGCTGAAGATAAAGCCACTACTTTAGTTGAAGACAATGCCAGTTAGTTATGCATAATGCCAATATGAGTCGATGACTTTCTTTCTGTCAGCATTTCTGTCTGCCACAACGTTTTCTTGATGTTTGTCTACTTTTCCTCCATTTCTGTATGTCTCTTTTTAAATGTATCCTTAGCTTGTTGCTTCTTTTCCTTTTTAAAACTTTTTTTATTTAATGCGCAATGTGGATCAGATTCCTCTCCTTCTTCTCTCCCCTTGATTGCGGTTATTTTCAACCCCTTAGTCATTGGTAGCAGGCAGGGAGAGAACTGAGTCAGGTCAACAATTTTTATTTATTTGTTTATTTATTTATTTATTTCTTGTAAAGGCGTCATATGTGAAACAGAACAAATTGCACACTTGGGTAAAGGATGTCTGAAAAGACTTAACGATTCCCCAATGTATTTTTTAAAGTACCTACCCTGTGATTGGGAACAGTACAGGATAGCTCAGTGGTCAGAGCACTCGCTTTTTCTCCCAGCCAAGGTTAAGCAGCATCGAGCGTGGTTACCACTTGGATAGGTGACCGTTTGCGCGCCTTGGCTTCAGTACAGTCCCCCAGCTGTAAAAATGTGTACCTGCCCTCTTCAGGGTCAGCGAAGGTAAGACAGCGAGGGAGAGGAGATGGGCGCCGCCCTCAATACGCTGGCCCCTTGAGAAGTTGAGGTCTCTGAGGCCTCACTGCCCTACGACCACATAGGTTATGTGATACCTTTACCGTGTGATTAGAGAACTCGAAAAGGGTGAGCCAGAAAAAAAACAACCCACTAGGCGCGCCCATGCCAACATCATTATCATCATCAGACCCGCCTTGGCGGTCGTGGGGGGAGACACGAAAGATGATGCCGTGGTAAGCCTCCTCCATCCATCTCGGTCCTCGGCTCTGCGCAGTAGTGCCGAGTCATTCATCCTGGTCCATTCTCTGATGTTGTCCATCCATGACTTGTTCTGTCTTCCCCTCTTTCTGCCACCTTCGAGTGTTCCCTGCAGTACTGTTTTTGGCAGAGTGTTGTGGCGGGTGACGTGGCCGAACCATGTCAGCTTTTTCTTCTTGACGATGGTGAGAAGGGGTTCCTGTGGACCTGCCAGCCGTGTTATTTGACTCTTGACAAATTCGACATGCTTCAACCCTAACGCCCAAACCACTCGTGCATGGAGATGTTTTAGGCGACACATCCACACGCACATACGCAAGCGCACGCAGGCGCACGCACGCTTGCACAAAACACACACACACACACACACACACACATACACGCACGCACGCACGCACGCTCTCACCTCCCTCTCACATGCACACACTGTTGGTTCTACCTGCTATGAGCTGATAAAGAGAGCATTCATGTAAGCTATCCCCTTACTGCAGTTTGATGAAAGTCATGTAAACAGACAGATAGACAGACACAGACGCGTTCGTTCATTTGCACGTATAGAAAACTCATGATTGTGCAATAATATGTATTGAAAGCATCTATCCGAGTAATAAACTTTTATTTATATAAATGATCGAGAGGTCGAAGAGAGAGAGGTTTTTAAAAAATATTTTTATATGATAATCAAATTATGTGTACTTTTGTATCATCAAGGAATTTTTTTTCCAAAAGGAGAGAGATTTATTTTCTTTTATTCATTCTTTTATTTCGAGGATAACGGAGTAAGCACTCATGTGCTTTTTTTCATCCAGTTTCCGTGTGCATGCCGTTTCGGAAATTGTGTCGTCCCTTCCCACCGGCACACAATGGCCTACTCTTCCGAAAAGCGGAACGGGTTTTAACGTGTGCGCAAGATGGTCTGCGTGCGTTCGCACACGGGACCTCGGTTTATAGTCTCATCCGAAGGGGGATGGGGGAGGGGGAGGGAGAGACAGACAGAGAGACAGACAGACAGAGATCCTCTACACGCCCACACCATGCTTTTTGGACAAGTAGGATGCAAGAAATCCATAATACTTTTCAGCAAAACGTTCTGCCACATTAAACAGAACACACACACACACACACACACACACACACACACACACACACACACACACACCCGCGCGCGCTCACATATATATATGTATATATATATATATATATATATATATATATATATATATATATATATATATATATATATATAAATATAATAGTAATTTTTTGCAAATATCAATATTTTTGCCAAACGAGCCAACGCGCTGTTTTAAAATGGTGCATGTTTATATCAGACGACAAAGATTTAGAATTCATTGATTAGTGTGTGTGTGTGTGTGTGTGTGTGTGTGTGTGTGTGTGTGTGTGTGTGTGTGCGCGTGCAAGCGTGCATGCGCGCCCGTGCGTAACTGTGTGTGTGTGTATTCATGCGCGCGCGCGCCCGAGAGAGCGTGTGTGGGTGCGTGTGCGTATCTAAATACATTATGCAAAGCAAGTTACAAATCCTAGCTTATAGAAATGTGTGTGCAACTTGATGCACATATGTGCAGGGAGCATGCTGGAACACAGGCCCTATCTGCCCCACCTTTAAGCCTTGATTAAAGCTGCTGCTGCTGCTGCTGCTGCACTTCCTACTTATGCCTGCCCCTCAGCCTCTCTCATCCCTCAGTGATCAATAAACTCCATCGATGGTGTTGTGATCAACCAGACCCTGTTTTGAATATGCCGATGAAACGATTAGAGACAAAGGTAAAGTTACAGGTGTCCCATAACCGATGTGGTCGTTAGGGGAGCGAGGTGTCAGAGAGACCTCAACTTCTTTAAGAGCCAGTATATTGAGGTCGGCGCCCATCTCCTCTCCCCTCGCTGCTTTACCTTCCTTGACCCTAAAGAGGGCAGGTACCCATTTACAGCTGGGTGAACTGGGGGAACTGTACTGAAGCCAAGGCGCGCAAACGGTCACCCATCCAAGTGGTAACCACGCTTGATGCTATTTAACCTTAGCTGGGGGAAAGCGAGTGCTCCGACCACTGAGCTATCCTGATCTTGTCCCCGATTGGAGACTACGTACAGCATATCTGTATCGATCTATCTGTGTCGGGCTGCTCAGCGGGGAGCATATCCATAGGCTTGTCAAAAGGCTCGCATGCACGTCTGTTATGAAGATGATTGTTGTGCCTTCCGTTAGTCTTCTTTTCATTCAGAAATGGTGGCACACCTTCCTGTCTCCAGAGACTTCGTTCCTGCTGTAAACTAGCTCTGTCTGTCTGTGTCTGTCTGTCTTTCTGTTTGTCTGTCTGTCTGTTTTGGTTTCTGTCTGTCTGTCTGTCTGTGTATGTCTCTTTCTGTCTGTCTGTCTGCCTGTTTCCTCTGTCTGTCTGTCTGTCTTTGTGTGCGTGTGTGTGTGTGTGTGTGGTGTGTGTGTGTGTGTGTGTGTGTGTGTGTGTGTGTGTGTGTGTGAAAGTCAAAGTCAAACTTTAATTTCCAGATGGTACAGTGTGTGTGTGTGTGTGAGCGCGTATATATGTATGTGTTTTTTCTTATCGTTCACATTATTGTTCTTCTTCTACATAATCGTTAGTGAGCGTTGATGACAACAACCGTAACACCCCAAAAAACAAAAAAACTCACCAACTAACGATCTGACCTAGGCAACGGTGGTGGTGGGGGCAGACAAACTGCTCCCCTCCCTGCTTCCTTTTGGCCCCTCAGCGGTGGAGCCCGGCGCGGATAGCACCGCTGTGGCGGTCAGGAGAGCCCTGCGTGGAGCGCGTTGCAAATACCTTGTCGCCGGCATCTCCATCGGCGCTTTCATCACCACCATTTTCATCGGCGTCATCGTTACCCTTGATTACAACTTCAACACCAGTCACGTGAGTTCTGGCATAGCAGTATATTTAACCCTTTTTTAGGGGGTGGGGTGAGTGGGGGTGGGTGGGGGCGAGGGGAGAGGGGTGAGAGTAAAAAAAAAGAAAAGAAAAACGAACAAAGAAAAACCAAACCAAAGAAAAAAGAATTTGCTGTGGATCCTTGGGCTTCTTCTCTTTCCCCTTTTCTCCTCTCCCTTCTTCTTCTTCTTATCCTTATCCTCCTTTCGTCACCCTTTACTTTCTCTTCACCTCCATCAATTTTCTTCTTCTTCTTCTTCTTCTTCTTCTTCTTCTCCTCATCATTCTTCTTCTTCTTCTTCTTCTTCTTCTTCTTCTTCTTTCTTCTTCTTTTCCTCTTCTTCTTCTTCTTCTTCTTCTTCTCCTGATTCTTCTTCTTCTTCGCTTCTTCTTCTTCTTCTTCTTCTTCTCTTCTTCTTCTTCTTCTTCTTCTTCTTCTTTCTTTCTTTGTCTTCTTCGCTCCTCCTCTCTTCGTTTCTTTTCTCTCCTCTCTCCCTCCTCCTTCTTTCTCCTCCTCTTCCTTCTCCTCCTCCTTCTCCTCCTCCTTTTCCTTCTCCTCCTCCTTCTCATTCTTCTTCTTCGTCTTCTCCTCCTCCTTCACCTCCTCCTCCTCTCCTCCTCCTCCTCCTCCTCCTCCTCCTCCTCATTCTTCTTCTTCGTCTCCTCCTCCTCCTTCACCTCCTCCTCCTCCTCATTCTTCTGCGTCCCCTCCTCTTCCTCCTCCTCCTCTTCTCCTTCTCTTCCTCCTTCTCCTTCTCTTCCTCCTTCTCCTCCTCCTCCTCCTCTTTGTTTCTTGTAATTCTTTGCTCAAGGACACAGTATTTTAATCATCTTGTCTGCTTTGCATTTTCTTTTTAAAGAAAAAAATTCTATTTTTAATTCAATCGTCACAATAGCGAATTGTTGTGCAAGGGTTCTGAGCCAACAGGCCATTATTAATTAATGCACACCCGTTTTCTTTGTCCTCTCCTCTAGCTTACCCTGCAAGGTCCGGGCTACACCAGGACTGAGGGAAAAGCGGGCTGTGTCATCGGCAGTCAGTATCAAACCCCATTCTATCTATTGGTGAAGCGTGTATGTATGTTTGTCCGTCGTGTCCGACGATGACCTCCAAAACAGCAGAGGAGGCAGCTGCTGTTTTGGAAACTGGGCAGAAATTTGATTATAGTGGAGATGCCTTGCCCACAGCACATCCCCACTCTCTCGGCCAAGTGGGCATAAGGACAGGTAGCGTGGGAGATGCTCTCCAAAGGCCAACCAGCCCCCAGGGCTGCAGCACATAAGGACTGTGCGAGTCATGCCTCCTAGTCAGAGAGTCGTAGTCGATCACTAAAGACTAAGCTGTAAAGTGGAATTCCATGAGTGGGAAAGCCACTGGTCATACAGCCTCTCACTTTGCTGTTGCCCCCAGCGTCAATGGTTTAATCAAGAACTGTGATAAAGCCCAGGCGCTGGTGAAGCGTGTACAGTATGGACTTTTCGCTCGCTTAATTTTGTTTCTTCTTCTTCTCTTTTTTTTGTACCACTTTAAGTCGTGGCAGATTTATCTGCGTGAAATTCGCGCTGCTCTCTCTCTCCAGGGAGAGCGCGTCGCCACGCCACCCATTAGTTTCCCCCCCCCTCCCCCCCCTCTGCAGCTGTATGTTTCCCTATCAGAGTGTGCTTTTTTTTTTCCTACAGAATTTTGCCAGGGACAGTTCTCTTGTTGCCGTGGGTTCAGTGAAAACCTTCCTGTTCACCTTTTCAGTATGGAGAACTCCATGTTCGTTGCTTTGTTAAAGTGTCTCTCGTTTTATTTCGTCATCTTGTTAAGTGACCCCACCCCCCAGTACCCCTTGGCATTTTTCCAAGCTTTTTTTTTTTTTAAAGGCAAAGTTTTTTTGATTGAGTGATGTTTAAAAAAAGATTTATATGTTGTTTGTATTTTGATTGGATTAGTTTATTGGTCCGTGTAATTTTTTGTTGTTTTATCTATTTTATATCTTTTTTTCATCAGTCGCTGCAATACATTCTGGAATGTGTCCGAATCACTGCTTCCACTGAAACCAGTTATCTTGATTCCACCGCACATAGCCAGTTAGCCACATGGGACCTTACTTGTGTTCGGCAAGCGTAAGGTCACTGACTGGAAAAGGCTCTGCGTTAAATCACAACCGGTCACTTTGAAAGTGTTCAGTGGAGCCTGTTCTCACTAAACATGCACAGGGCACCTACTACTTTGTGTATCTGACCACAACAGTAGCTTGAACTGAAGATCCAGAGCCAGCTGATGATGACTGGTTAGATGTTCCCCAGCATAACATCCTGGGATCACCCAGATTCTGCACTTGGTCTCACTCTGTTGCATCTGGGGAATTTCATTGAAATCGGAAAGACACACCACACAAGAGATGTGTGTGTGTGTGCGTGCGTGCGTGCGTGTTTGTGTGTGTGTGTGTATGTGTGCGTGCGTGCGTGTGTGGCTGTGTGTGTGTGTGTGTGTGTGTGTGTGTGTGTGTGTGTGTGTGTGTGTGTGTGTGTGTGTGTGGCTGTTTTCAACTACCTCGCCATAGAGACAGCCATACTCCGACATCAGAGGATTTTTTCGCCTTTAATGGAGAGTGCAGGCTGTTATGCTAAGAGCTCGTCGTGGCTGAAGATCGATCATAGCCTTTGCAAGCACAGCCCAGATCTCTGAAGATGGCTCATCCAGGAGCTGAAACTCGAGTCAGGCTAGGCAGGCCCAAGACAAGGTCCTTACTCAATTAAGCCTTGGATGCTGCTGTCTTTGAAAGATTTTACCGTCTAGTGGGATATTTTATTTTCGGGGTGAGGTAGGGGGGGGGGGGTGTGTGTGTGATCATATATACAAGGTAAGCCTATAGATGCTTGCTCTTTATGGAGAGATTTTAACTGTCTGGTGAGATTTATTTCTTGGGAAGAAGGGATTTTGATATCTATCAATAAATAGTATTAATAACATATCTATATAATTATGATATTTATATAAATATATTTATAATTATTATATATTACTGCGCAGAGCGAGGACCGAGATGGATGGGGGATGCTTACCACGGCATCGTCTTCTGGTTCCTCACGACGCCAAGGTCACGGGGGACTGTTTGTTGATAATTATATATATATATATATATATATATATATATATATATATATATATATATATATATATATATATATATATTCATATGTGTGTGAGCTGTTATATCATAAATTTTATACAAACACACATATATTTGAAAATAAAAATTTGACTTTGACACACACACACAAGTGTGCAGGTTATGGTGTAACAACTAGCGTATTCACACGAAACAAAAACGGACATCAAAACAATGTCACAAAACTACTTGAGTGAAGTGAAAAGTTCCTGAGTACCTTCAGAGGCAGAATAACTGCATGTACAGACTGGCGTCCTTGAGCATCACGTTTTAACCGAGGAATAGAAAACCCTTCAGCAAACAAAACACATCACTTCTTTTGCCCGCAGAAATTCAGTTTTAAAAATGTCCTGAAAATGTCCTTGATTTTCCATTCACCTCAAAATTCAAACACCCCAGTGATGTCTGTATATTAGGACACAACGTTATCATCGTTGGGGATAATATTCAGTCTTATTTTCATCGTACACTCTATTTTTGTTTAAAAATGTAAAGGTAAAGGTGTCCCATAACCTATGTGGTCGTAGGGGAGCGAGGTGTCAGACCTCAATTCTCAAGGGGCCAGCATATTGCGGGCGGCGCCCATCTCCTCTCCCTCGCCGCTTTACCTCCCTTGACTCTAAAGAGGCAGGTACCCATTTACAGCTGGGTGAACCGGGGGTGGGGAGTGGGGTGGGGACTGCACTGGAGCCAAGGCAAGCAAACGGTCACTCATCCACTTGGTAACCACGCTCGATGCTGCTTAACCTTAGCTGGAGGAAAGCGAGTGCTCTGACCACTGAGCTACCCCCCTTTTTGGGGGTATAATTCCGGATAACAAAAAATACCCTTTTATTTTAGCACACAGAACATAAAAATTATTAGTAACGTGCTGCTGAAAGCATGTTACTGTTTCGTCTCTTAAAGAGTATCGTTGAGTTGTATCATCACGCGGAAAGCTTTAGCTGCTTCAGTCTGCTTGGCAGGGAACTATGCAGTATAGCACTTCTTCTGGGATACGCGTTCTTGTTTCGTTCCTCCGCTAGAGCTCCAATGGTGAGATTATTTATGAGTATGCAGCCGTCCTCTAACCCCCCCCCCCCCCCCCCCCTACCCCCCACCCCCCAATCATGTAAGTAGCCGCATTCCTACTTCGGGAATGATGTCTAAGCACGATATCTGTGTGCATGCTGGGTCTTCTTTTTTCCGTGTCATCCGTTCCTACCAGCACACAATGGCTTACTTTTTCCCAAAGCCGGAACGGGGTTTTTAATGAGTGGGCAAGATGTTCTGCGTGCGTTTTACCCATGGAGCCTCGGTTTATAGTCTCATCCGAAGGACTTTGACATTCAGTTCGATTTTTTCCTTCAAATTGGTAAGAAAGGGCGAGACTAGGAATTGAGCCCAGAACTTGTTGGTTTTACTTGTTGACAAGCGAACGTTTTAACCATCCTGCTACCCTCCTACTTAACCCTGAGGTACATATTTACCAAACTGCATACACAGGAGGGCTGGATGTAAAAAAAAAAAGTACATGAGTGCTTATTCCTTTGTCCTCGAAATAAAAGAATTAAAAAAAAGAATAAATAAATAGAGATAAGAATTCAAATCTCAAGTTATCGCAAAAATAAACATGACAGAGCTCAACTGGTAGGCCTACACTCCCTTGTCTACTACATTCAAAAACAGCCTTTTTCGCTCAGCCACAGGCCCAAGCGTTCGCATTGTCCACCTACTTTTTGCTAGTAGGTTTGTCTTTGGTGTTTTTTCTGATAATAATGGGTGTAGCCTACGTGTCTGATGATACTGGGATAATAAAATCCCCCCAGCTGAATTGACTGTGCATCAACAGGGAATCAATCTTGATTATTTGTGCTGTAACAGCTACCTCTATGGCACAGGTGTGTGTGTATGTGTGTGTGTACGTGCGCAATAGATGGCCTAGATCTGTACACTCCGTCCCGTTCCCTTCGTTCAGCTGTAGATACGTTGTGCTTTCGAACACCCAGATTTACACAAACCACTGTTGGCCGTCGCTCTTTCTCTGTTTCCGGTCCCTCAATATGGAACGACCTCCCTCTTCCACTTCGCCAAAAGCCTTCATTTGATTCTTTCAAATCTAGCCTCAAAACGCGACTTATACTCAACTTGAGATCTTCCCCTGTTATCTGTTCCTACTTTTTATTAGCTACCTTCACCTTCACCACCCACACCTAAGTGTGTATAAATTTGATATTTGTTTATCTTGATATTTGTGGACGGTTGCATGCGTGTGAACGATTTGAATGCAAGCGCTTTGGTTTGTTTACTTTACAAGATTCAGCGCTATATAAACCCCATACATTATTATTATTATTATTGTTATTATTATTATTATTATTATTAATATTATTATTGTTGTTATTATTATTATTATTATTAGATGGAGAGCAGGCCACGCGGCTTCAACGTCTGTCAGGATGAGGCGTATGGTATTGTAGATTGTGCTGTACACCACTTTAAGTCACGGCAGATTTACCTGCCTGGAAGTAGAGCTGGTATCTTCAGGGAGAGCGCGAGGCCACAAAAACAGCATCACCCATCATTTTTCTTCTCTTTTCCTGTCCCCATGATATATTTGGTATCCTATCAGAGTGGCTTTTTTTTTAAACAGAATTTTGCCAGAGACAACTCCTCCCTTGTTGCCGCGTGTTCTTTTACATGCAGCAAACGAGTATTGCGCAAGGAACCTCGATTTATTGTCTCATCCGATTTATTGTCTCATCCGAAAGACTAGTACCCAGACCACACCACTCACGGTCTAGTGGGTGGGGAGAGGGAGGGGTGGGGGGGGGGATTTCAGGCGCAAAAGGGGATTGAACCACCACACACTTGAAACCCGGACTTTTCGCTTTCTAGGCAGGTGCTTTACCTCTAGGCCACCGATCCACTAGCTTAAGAGCAGCTTCTCACGGTTGACCTGCTGCAGTAGCTAACTACACCTGATAATTAGAGCCTATATATAGGACTTGACCCTGCCTCTGACCTTTTTTGTTGTTGTTGTTGTTTTTGTTGTTTTGTGGTTTTTTGCTTTGTACCAGTCACACTCCGCCAACCCGGCCTCTGTTATCTTGTAGAAGAAGGTCACAGGTCATGACACAAAGCCATGCACGTGTGGTGCAAAGCACGTGTGACCTCGCCCTAAGAAAACATCCATCCACTTTGTTTGGTCTTCACAATGATTCGTCTTCTTCTCCTGCAAGTTTAGAAAGTGCTGTTGACCTACTGTTGTGATTTTGTTGTTGTTGTTGTTTGTGTTTGTTCGCTATTCCTCAGCAGGATGAAATCTTATTACTGTGCCAGGCGACGTTCGTTGTAAGCTGTAGTAAACTGCATGGTTTTTAATGGTTATTAACTTAAGGACATGGTGGGTTTTTTTTTTCTTCTTACAGACAAAGCTATTCTGATTCCCTTTTGCATGTTGCTTCACCTGTTATGTCTCAATCGTTTGTTTTAACACTGCTTCCCCGTCAGTTGTGGAAGAAAAGAGGGATAAAAACTCACAAAGTATGCGCCCTTATCTCTCTCTCTCTCTCTCTCTCTTCTCTCTCTCTCTCTCTCTCTCTCTCTCTCTCTCTCTCCTCTCTCTCCTCTTCTCTCTCTCTTATATATATATATATATATATATATATATATATATGGAAAAATCCTCATATGTATATATGCGCACAGACCCACACATTAGAATGATGATAGTCGAAGGGCATACTTGTATGCAAGGATCGGTGTGCGTGCACTATGTATGTATGTATGTATGTATGTATGTATGTATGTATGTATGTATGTATGTAATGTATTTACTTAGTTTGAGGTCTACCTTAGGTGGCCCGAGCAGCTCAAGTAGGATGACTTGCAACCACAGTCCTTAAATCGGAGATATTTGATATTTCGCTGGGACTGTAATTAGCTTTCAACTCAATCACCGCAGCCGAGCGCTAGCCCTCCTGTTTCCAAAGCTTAGATCGTCATCCACTGTAATGTCAGTATTGCTGGATGCTTCCGCGCGCGCAGTATGTATGATTATTTCCAGCAAATTGTTTAAAAAATCAAACCAGAAGATTGAGTGCAGTGTTTGTCCTTGT
>CM054145.1:37704490-37726990 GCA_028751875.1 Rapana venosa | reverse complement strand
GTCGCATAGTTTGTGGGATGTTAGGTGTGACCATGGTTTTTTGACTGGTCGGGTTGTTGCCAAGAAGCTCGCTTGCTGTTTCAGTCACTGCTGTATTGAAACATTCGTCAGTGTATCTATGTCTGAGTCTTCACAGTGAGTGCTGCAAACTTTCACCTATCCTTGCTTGAAAATTTCTAATACCTCTGGGTCCTTCAGCTTCTCGGGGTTTCAAATTTGATCCTGATGTTGTTCCGCTTGTGGATTTTCTTTAGACGTAGTCGGAAAGTCATCATAAACAAGATCATGATCACTCCCTATGTTGCTCCTGGAAAACTTCGTGTCTGTGCGATGTTAACGCTAGACTGAAACCGTCTTTTCCACCAAAATGAATCTATTTGGTTGTGGTGTTCTCCATTTGGGCTTGCCATGTCCGTTTCTAGATTTCTTGTGTGGGCCAAGTGTATTCACTAGCTGGAGGTGGTTGTTACTGACAAACTCCAGAGTCTCAAGGCCCCTTTCTTTGATTGGTTTTTACAATGTGGCCCACAAACGCCCTCCCAATCTTTCCATGCATTCTTTTCACCTTGGCGTTCCAGTCACCTTGCACAACGAGGATGTCTTTCTTGGGAGTTTGATTCAGAACCTCTTGTAGCTGGTCTTAAAATTCTTCTATGGCTTCATCTGTGCAGTCTGATGTAGGGGCGTATGCCTGTACTACAGTTATGTTAAAGGGGGTTGCTCTCAGGCGGATGGTAATAAGTCTGCTGGACACAGGCTGACAGCTCATGACGGTGTTCACCATGTCTTTGTGAACATATATGTCAGGTCAGAGACTCCCTCTGCTACTGGTAACCATGTAACGCAGTACCACCTGCCACATGTGGGGAGTAAACCCAATATAAAAAAAATCCGACCTGGAGAGGGATGGGCTCCGCCAGGTTTGATTTGCCCAAGATACACCAATGACAAAGACAGCCAGAATTTCCATACCGGATCGGTCGTCGCCCGGGTTACCAAGGACCGCGCCTTCTGTTGCTCATCAGGACAGAGGTCGAAAGTATGCTACTGATGTGAAAAACAACAAAATCCGTGCCAGAAACAACACCATCATTGGCACATGGAATGTACGGACACTAAGAGCTGCAGGCAAAGTGGAAGAACTGACACATGAGTGTCCAGATATCAATGGCACATCCTTGGGCTCTGCGAAGTAAGGTGGAAAAACATGGGAGAAACAACGACCCCCGGAAGACCACAAATTATCTACAGTGGAAAAAAGGATAAACATGAACACGGCGTGGGGTTTCTCGTTCACAAAGACATATATATATATATATATAATATATATATAATATAAGTATATATATATAATAATAATATATATATTATATAAAATATATATAAGAGAATATAGAGTTTACAGTCAGCAAACAGCATACTGACCATGTGTTGCCTTGAACTTGTTTTTTTTTCTTTTTTCTCAGGTTTGCTCCAGTGAAGAGCAATGCCGGGAGGTGTATGACTATAATGACTCCAGCGGGGTATCGGCGCGGTGCCTGGGTTAGTGTTCCTGCACTTATTTATTTATTTATTTATACCACTTTAAGTCACGAGATTTCTCTGCGTGAAATTCGGACTACTGCTCTCTCCCGGGGGAGAGCGCGTCGCCACAACAGCAGCGCCACCCCTTTTTTATTTTTTTGGTCTGCAGCTGTATTTGTTTCCCCTATCAGAGTGGCTTGCTTTTGTGTGTGCAGAATTTTGCCAGGGACAACTATCTTGTTGCCGTGGGTTCTTTTACGTGCGCTAAATAATTATGTGCAATACACGGGACCTCGGTTTATCGTCTCATCCGAAAGACTAGCACCCAGACTACCACTCATGATCTAATGGATGGGGGGGGGGAGGAGCAATTGATCGAATTATGATATATAACACTTGAACAATCCATCAAATCCTTGTTGAAAAGCACTCGAGAAAAAGAATAGTTTGTTATCGGTTTAGATCACCCGTTCTTTGAATTTTGGGAAACATCTATTTCAAGATCTTTATGTAAAATGTTGACTTTTCCTATAACTCCTTCTTCCCCCCCCCCCCCCCACCTCCCCCTCTCCCCCTTTCATCAACAAATCAAAATCTTAGCTTATGTATAGTAAGACTTTGTGGATACATTTATACAAATCTTTTTAAATTGAGGGGGGAGGGAGATGATAAGAGTATTGAAGAATAGTCGATCAGGGTAGTTGAAAACTCCATGTCTTTTATATTAGTAGTTAGTAGTAGTAGTAGTAGTAGTAGTAGTAGTAGTATTTACTGGGAACTGGATAGCTCAATGGTCAGAGTACTCGCTTTCCCCAGACCAATGTTAAGTTAGCAGCATCCAGCGTGGTTACCACTTGGATGGGTGACGGTTCGCGCGCCTTGGCTTCATTACAGTCCCCCAGTTCACCCAGATGTAAATGGGTACCTTCCCCGTTTAGGGTCAGGGAGGGTAAAGCAGCGAGGGGAGAGGAGATGGGCGCCGCCCTCACTATGCTGGCTCTAAGAGAAAGAAGCTGAGGTCTCTGATGCCTCGCTCCCCTATGACCACACTGGTTATGGGACACCTTTACCTTTTACCTTACTTTTTAAAAAATTAGTTTGTTTTGCTGGTTATCTGTGGAGTATTTGTACAGCTAGCTCATCTCTGTGATGAAATATAATCTGACTCCTACAACAAATTGTTTAGTCCTTCCTGCCTTTCTGTAAATTTGTTCAGTGTTCAATGTCTCTGTCTGTCTCTGTTTATCAATTTTCTGCCTGTCTCTGTACTGTCTGTCTGTCTGTCTGTCTATCTGTGTCTGTCAGTATGTCTGTCTGTCTGTCTGACTGTCTCTCTCTCTCCCTCCTCCCCCTTCTCTGTCTATGGATATTACTATATATTCATTGTGAATTTGCCATTAAAAAGCTTTTGCTCTTATTGCAATTACCCACAGGATAGAGAAAAACTCTCTGTCTGGCTCGGTGTCTTTCTATCTGTCTGTCTGTTTATCTCCCTGTCTGTATGTCTGTCCTCTCTTTCTCTCCCTTCTGTCTGTCTCTCCCTTCCCTCTCTCTCTCCCTCACTCTTTCTTTCTCTCTCTCCCCCTCTCTCTCCCGCAGAACATCTTGCGCACACGTTAAAACCCGTCCCGCTTTTCTGAATAGTAGGCCATCGTGTGCCGGTGGGGACGGATGACAACATTTACAAAACTGCATACACACGGGAACTGGATGAAAAAAACACATGAGGGCTTATTCCATTATCCTCGAAATAAAAGAATAATCGCTTATAATCCCCCCCCCTCCTCTCTCTCTCTCTCCTCTCTCTCCCTCCCCTCTCTCTCCCCCCCCCCCCCTCTCTCTCCCCCCTTCCTCTCCCTCCCACCTCGTCTCCTCTCTCCCCCTTCTCTTCTCTTCTCTTCTCTCTTCTCTTTCTCTGTACCTAAGGAAGCGACATTCATGATTCTTATAATACCAACCATACCTTAAAAAAAACAAAACCCACCCCCACACCCACCCACCCACCCCAAAAAAACCCCACCCACAACAACAACAACAAAAACAACCATATCGAAGAAAACTAGTACAGTGTGATCATCACTTTTCAAACTCCATGGCCGGTTTTGTTTTGTTTTTGTTGTTTTTAAAATTCCCAACGCAAGTCAAGCCGGCGACAGCTTACCCGGAGGCCCAGTGTGCTGTGGGCATGCCTTTGCTGCTGCAGCAGCAGAAGAAGGGAACAGTGTCGGAGGCCATCTGTAGCCGAGGCGGGAACGTACCGCGCTGTCCTGAGGGTTACCACTGCAGCGTTTCCTCTCGCAATGACACCTTGGCCGTCTGCTGTCGAAACCAAGGTTTGCTGCTGTGCTCGCTTGAAACATTAGGCACCGCCAACCCACCCCCTCCCCCCCCCAATCTCCGTGCTTGGCATGACGCACACACACAAAACAAACACAACACACAACACACAACACACATACACACCACACACTCACACACAATAACTCACACAAACACGGGCGGCACGTTGGGGGGAAATGTCTACAAGCATAGTATACACTTTGCGTGCATGTACCATAATAATATAATGATAATTATAATACTAATACAATATTAATAATAATAATGCAATTGATATAGCGCTATATCTTGCAAAAAAATCCCCAAAAAAATCAATGCACTTAAACGCGCACCAAAGTGCGCTTTGTGCGTGCTAATCATGTACGGTATGTACAATTGAACATACACGCGCGTGCTGCACACACACACCGTAGGCCATGTGTCCGCACATACATACACGCGCTACGCCCGGAGACAACACGCAAGCGGGGCACGCATACAGCACACACACGTATACACAAGTAAACATGCATTGCGAGGCGCGTGTGTGCGGTGGTGTAAAATATATAAATAACCAAATAAATAAATAATTTATATGGTCTGCACGCACGCACGCTCGGACGCACACGCGCCAACCACACACCTAACAATTTTCTCTCTACTTTTCTCTCTCTCTCTTCTTCTCTCTTTATAAATATATTATAAATTATTATATATATATATTTATATATATATTTTATTATATTATAATATTTAATATGTGTAGTGTGTGTGTTGATTTTGTTGGTTGTAGTGTGTGCGCCCCGCGGAGCGCGCGTTGCGGGGCGGTGCAGAGATAAGATACACAATGGCTTGTGTACACGCGGATGATGGCATCTTTAACATTGCGTTATACCAGCGGCTGAAATCATTGCCCATAGCTGAACAGTTTTCTTTTGTTCATCTTTATCTAACTGAAGCAGTTCATGCTGTGCTTCAGGTTTTTTCCCCAGGAGAACTGAAAAAACTATGTCTACCTGGGATTATATGTTGTTATTTGGGCATGAAATTGCTCTACAGGATTTGATCTTGTTGTATTTGCATGCACTGAAAACTATGCTTACTGGATTTCATTTGTAGATATTTTGGCCTGGACTTTGCTCTACCTGGATTAGGTCATGTAGATACTGTGCACGAAACTATGCTCTCCCAGGATTGGTCATGTAGATATTTGGCACTGTAAAACTTGCTCTCCAGGATGATATATGTAGATATTTGGCACTGAAACTATGCTATAGATGGTTTATATGATTTTAGCATTTGGCACTGAAACTATGCCTACCAGGATGATATCTGTAGATATTTGGCACTGAAATTTATGCTTACTGGATACATATGTAGTAATTGGCACAGAAACTATGCTCTACCTGGAATTACATCATGTAGATATTTGGCACTGAAACTATGCTCTACCAGGATTAGGTCATGTAGATATTTGGCACTGAAACTATGCTCTGCCTGGATTATATCATGTAGATATTTGGCATGCACTGAAACTATGCTCTGCCTGGATTATATCATGTAGATATTTGGCACTGAAACTATGCTATAGCTGGATTATATTATGTAGATATTTGGCACTGAAACTATGCTCTATCAGGATGATATCATGTAGATATTTGGCACTGAAACTATGCTCTACCTGGATTATATATCATGTAGATATTTGGCACTGAAACTATGCTCTACCTGGATTACATCATGTAGATATTTGGCACTGAAACTATGCTATACCTGGGTTATATTATGTAGATATTTGGCACAGAAACTATGCTATACCTTGGTTATATTATGTAGATATTTGGCACAGAAACTATGCTCTACCTGGATTATATTATGTAGATATTTGGCACAGAAACTATGCTCTACCTGGATTATATATTATGTAGATATTTGGCACTGAAACTATGCTCTACCTGGATTATATATTATGTAGATATTTGGCACTGAAACTATGCTCTACTTGGATTACATCATGTAGATATTTGGCACTGAAACTATGCTCTACCTGGATTATATCATGTAGATATTTGGCACTGAAACTATGCTCTGCCTGGATTATATCATGTAGATATTTGGCATGCACTGAAACTATGCTCTGCCTGGATTATATCATGTAGATATTTGGCATGCACTGAAACTATGCTCTGCCTGGATTATATCATGTATATATTTGGCAATGAAACTTGGCTCTGCCTGGATTTTATCATGTAGATATTTGGCACTGAAACTATGCTCTGTCTGGATTACATCATGTAGATATTTGGCACTGAAACTATGCTCTACTTGGATTATAATTTATCATGTAGATATTTGGCACTGAAACTATGCTCTGCCTGGATTATATCATGTAGATATTTGGCACTGAAACTATGCTCTACCTGGATTATATCATGTAGATATTTGGCAATGCTTTCCTGCATACATACCAATTCTGCGTTTGAGGTGGGGGAGGGAGGGGAAGTTTGTATAACACCGCTTTGGTTTGGTTTCTCAGCTAGAGCTCCGAGGTTCACCGATGATGATGAAATGTTTGTGTATGCAAACCGTTTTCTCCCTCCCACTCCAGCATTTAGGTAGCTGTTTTCCGACTTCAGGGATGTATGACGCAATCATTTTTTGAAACTTAGGGACTCATAATATGAGGGTGTTTAAAAAAAAAGAATTAAAGAAAGAACATATGTGAGTTTGTGTAGGTTTAACACTAAAAAAAAAAACAGATAACTTTTTTTGTGTATACCCCTTTGCAAAAAAAAAAAAGGAAAGTCACAGTTTTGGTCGTAATCCTTGTCAAAGTAGATTCCTTTTCTCCATTTTCATAATAGCCATGATGGCTTTTGATCCTATCATTTCATTTTATGGAAACTATTATATTATATATCTTTATATAAAGAAAATTGTATTATAAAACTGTCAAGAATAGGGAAAATATATCTGCGAATGTGTGTGCCAATATTTCACGAAAGTAAAAGAAAGTTGTTGGGGTTTTGTGTGGTTTGTTTGTTTGGTTGGTTGGGGTTGCTGATGTTTGTTTTGTTGTTGTTTTTTTGGGGGGGGGAGGGGGGCATAAGTAGAACCTAAGGAGATAGGATAGCTCAGTGGTCAGAGCACTCGCTTTCCCCCAGCTAAGGTTAAGCAGCATCAAGTGTGGTTACTACTTGGTTGGGTGACCGTTTGTGGGCCTTGGCTTTCGTTCAGTCCCCCAGTCCACCCATCTGTAAATGGGTACCTGCCTCTTTAGGGTCAGGCAAGGTAAAGCAGCGAGGGAGAGGAGATGGGCGCCGCCCTCAATACGCTGGCCCCTAGAGAAGTTGAGGTCTCTGATGCCTCACTCCCCTACGACCTCTTAGGTTATGGGACACCTTTACCTTTAAATGGAGCTTTTTGAGTTCATGCATTTGGATGAAACCTCTGTTGTCAACGCATTTTTGGTTCATAATCGTGGTGAAAGCAAAATATACTTACTCATGTGTCGCTTGCACACCATATTTTTCATTATGTGTGTATTCAAGAACTTTTTTTCTTCAGCTCAGTCATTCCGGCCTTTTGTTGCTTAATTCCATTGATGGTGCATTGCCCTGTATTGTGAAAAAAAAGTACAGTAATTTTCCGTTTCAAAATGGCCGTGCTCAGGAGCTAACTGGCACAAGTTTGGAAAAGAGAGAGAGATGAGAGAGGAGAGAGAGAGAGAGAGAGAGAGAGAGAGAGAGAGAGAGAGAGTAGGGGGGGGGGGGGTTGGTAGCGGTGGGGATGGATGAGTAAAGGCAAGATAAGAAATGACATTATCACCATGTGATCTTTAATGATGTCATTGTGATCACCATATTATGATCGTTATGATGGTGGTGGTGGGTGGTTGAGGCAAGGTAAGAAATGGCATTACCAAAATTATGGTCATCATATTACTTGTAATCATGATCATTGCGATCAAGGTATGCAGTAGTTCCATTTCAGTTCAATTTTAGGTCTGTTCACTTACAGCAATATTAGATATATAATTATGAAGTAGCGTCATCACCATCATGGTCATTATGATGTCATCGTGATCACGATCATTATGATGTATCACGATCGTTATGACGTCAGCATGATCATTATGACGTTATCACCATCGTTATGTTATCACCATCATTGTGACGTCATGTTCATCATTGTGAAGCTATCACCATCGTTATGACGTCATCACCATCGTTATGACGTTGTCACCAATCGTACACCATCGTTATGACGTCATCATCATCGTTATGACGTTGTCACCAATCGTAAACCATCGTTATGACGTATCACCATCATTATGACGCGATAACCAATCGTTATGACGTTACCGCCAATCGTTATGACGTTATACCGCCATCGTTATGACGTTATACACCATCGTTATGACGTTATCACCAATCATTATGACGTATTGCTGCAGATCGTTGCCTGCTACCTAAGGACCCGGGCCCGTGCGAAGCGGCGGGCACAGTGTACTACTACAACTCCACTGAGGGCCGATGCATGACCTTCATCTATGGGGCTTGTGAGGGCAACGACAACAGGTTTAGTTCTCGTGACCACTGCAGGGCAGCCTGTGCTCGGCGTAAGAAATATAAGAAATATATGTCGTGTATAAAACCAGAGAGAAAGAGTAAGAAAGACAGAGAGAGAGGGGAGGGAGAGGGAGAGAGAGAGGAGAGAGAGAGAGAGAGAGAGAGAAATTCTTTTATTTTCGAGGATAATGAATAAGCACCTATGTGCTTTTTTTTACATTCAGTCCCCGCCCTTAGAGATACATCCTATGATAATAAAGTAAACCCAGTACCTTTACACTCACACAGTAAAAGAAAAGAAAACCTACACACCACAAGAAAACCTTAAAAAATCAAAAGAAAGAAAAATCAGCAACAAAAAACAAAATAAAATAAACAACACAAACACATACGCACACACAAAAGCCAAACAGCAAAGAAACCAAAAGCAGAGAGAGAGAGAGAGAGAGAGAGAGAGAGAGAGAGAGAGAGAGAGAGAGAGAGAGAGAGAGAGAGAGATTTTGTGTGTGTGTGTGTGTGTGTGTGTGTGTGTGTGTGTGTGTGTGTGTGTGTGTGTGGTACAGAACTACTCTATTCTATATCCGTGTAATTTTTGTTTTGCAAATGTGGTACTACTTGACATGTCCAAGTACGGTGTCATTGTCAGATGGTCTTTTTTTTTATATAGCTCTGAACACGACTAGTATTAATAGTCAACTTCTATCAATCATCAACTTCTATCAATGGTCTTGTCCACCTGTATATTATGTTGCTTGTAATTGTTTTATTATTGTTAAACAACATAGTGTAATCGGGTAAATTATTTTAGGTATTACCTGAAAACGTAGGTCAAGAATACAGCTGATAGACTTCTTAAAAATGCACACAAACAGCTACAGTTCTTTGACATGATAAATAAAAGATACAGAAGTAAACTGATGCTATGTCTTCCTAAATCTTTCCATAGCAAATCCATTTATCAACCACCGAATTTTTGCATTGATGTCATTACCAACTCCTTGGTCGGATATTATGTATCTGTCTGTCCATCTATCTGATTCATTCATCTACAGTTTCTAGCCATTCATCTTTTCATCTCTGTAACCATCGATTAAGTTTGCATTTTCATTGTTTTCTGTCTGTCCATCCGTCTGTGTTTTTTGTGTGTGTGTTGTTGATGATTGTTTGTCTATCCATCCTTTTATTCAATATGTTTGCAGACATCTGCAAGCTGCCACTAGTAGTTGGAAAGTGCAGAGCTTACATCCTCAGCTACTTCTACAACTCTGAGACGCATGAGTGTGAACAGTTTCTTTACAGGGGATGCCATGGCAACGACAACCGTTTCTCTTCCAGAGAAGACTGCTACAATGTCTGTTCGTGGGGTGATATTGAACACACCATTTTCTCCATGAAAAAAATGTTGTAGGAAGAAATTTTCAAAGAGTGAGGTGGTTTAAAAAAAACCATGAATGAAAATAAACTGTTTTGGGTAGTAAGCTTTTCTGTTGTACAGATTTGGAGAAATCAGTCTTATGTTGAACACCAACAAATCTAAATTGGAGAGAATCATTGAATTTTTGTATCTGGCTGAATATCTGGTTTAGTAAATATTTTATGGCCGGAAAAGAATTGATCACTTTCTTTTCAAAATACTTCAACAAAAGTACAGAGTACTTTTTATTTATATTTAAGGTTTTAGTTCACGTTTGAATTCTTTGAATAGGACCAAATATTTTTGATAAATGAATGGAACATGATGAAAAAGCCCTGAAAAACACAATGACAAAATCCAACTTCGGATTGTTAGGTCTCAGTAACTACTACAGCAGTGTGGGCTTAGGTTTCTGTGGAAGTCACAGATGTGGTGTAGCAATAAACAAAACCTCTGTACAGTAGCTTTGATTATTTTTAGCGCTTTTTGTATTCAAAGGTTTGACATATTATCATACTTTTAAGTTTCTGTTACTTACGATTGAACCAGAGGAAGTTAAGATTTTGTGTAGATGTGTGTCTGTCATCTGTGTGTCTGTTTTTCTGTCATGTTTTGCTTTTTTATGCTCAAAGGTTTTATATAGACTGTTTCCTTAAGTTGCTGTTATTTACGATTGAACCACACAAAAAATTGTTGTATTTTTGTGTCTGTCATCTGTTTTTCTGTGATGTTTGTTTTTAAGCTTTTTATAGGCCTTGTAACCAGAAACATTTTGTGTGTGTCTTAGTGTAGATGGTATTTCAAACTGTCCCCTCTTCCACAGGTACCAAACACTCCCCTTTTATGATTTTCAGCTTTTTGTCACTATATATAATTCGTTATTGTTTCAATGGGAAAGCTGAATATATTAGAGTATATCATGTTTTTGGTATCTACACTTAGTAATGCTTGTAGTTAAGACAAGTGCAAAGTGGGATAATACTGATGGTGTATTGTAGTAAAGGCTTTTCTGTTGGGTAGTAGATTTTCTGATCATACAAGTTTGTAATATTTTAAGGTAATTTTCTATTTTGGCGTGAGGGGGTCGTAGTTTCTTGCATTACATTAAGTATTTTAAATACTGGGAAAGAGGTAGATTTTTTCTTGGTTCCAACTTCACCAGATTTTTTGTTAACTCATTAAACCTGTTTCTTAGCATTGGTTGCAAACTTTGCCAGGTACGTGTTGATTTTTTTTAGATTAGTTTGAATGATATACATATTTTTAAAAACCACCTTTTGAGCTGTTATGTTTCCAATTGTTTATAAAATAACTTCTTCATTTGCGATGTAAAGATTGCTTGGGTTTTGATTTTGTTGAGGTGCTTGTATCATCAGTGATACTTTTTAAAACTTTTTTTGGGGGGGATAATTTGTTACATTAATGACAAGAATACAGCTGTTTGAATAGAAATTGGCATAGTGGATATCCGGTCATTTTCTTCTTTAAATCAAAAAAATCCGAGTTGAAAACTTACCACCATCTGGGATACGGTATTTCCTTTTTCCGCAGTTTTATTTCACCAGTCTATTCACCCAAATCCAGTAAATCCAATACACCTGTGATAAATTTCTAAATATGTTTCAAAAGGTTGTTTTTTAATGTATGCTAATAATGTCCTTGTTGGCCTATTCTCTGGAAATGATTTGTAGAATCAGAAGTAAGTTTTAAATGAGAGCAGATAATTCTTTGGTAAATCCGAGTTGATCTCGATGTACAGTCTAACGTTTTTGAGGGGCTATACTGATTCTCCTATTAAAATGTTGCAGTGAGTGTGACTGTTCTCAGGTTTATAAGGGCAATGCTGTTACCTATCAGAATCTATCCTTTGTTTAAACGTGCTACATTTGTTGAAAAACATTACTATGTATATGGTGTTATTATTTACACCAAGTATGCGGATTTTGTGCTGATATTCAGAGCTTTATCCACACATCTGTGAAGTGAAATATTCACCTTATCGGAATCTCTCCTGTGTCATATATATTGTTTAGTAGTTTTGTGACTGCCTTAATTCCCACTTCATCCAGGGCTGTTATCAATTCAGATGGGATATCATCAGGTCCTGGCGCCTTACCACTTTTCATCTTGCTGAGTGCATGTCTCACTTCGTCTTCCATGATTATGTGGCCATCTTCGTTCCTAATATGAGGAGGTCGACCTCTGTCGTCGTGGTATAACTCTTCGATGTATTCTGACCACCTGTTAAGAATATCTTCTTTTTTCATGAGTATATCTCCATCTCTCGACTTTATACAACCTGTTTTTGCAGATGATTTCTTCCCTGTCACATCTTTTATTTTTTCATGCATAAGTTTGCTATCAAAATTTGCATTCATTTCAATTTCCTTGCACTGCATATTGATCCATTCTTCCTTGGCTTCATTACATTTTTTCTTAACCAGTTTGTCGAGTTCTTTATACTTCTTTTCATCTACTTTTGCCTTTCTCCTGTTTTCCATTAGGTTTAAAATCTCGGACCTCATCCACTTCTTATGTTCCTTTCTATTTATGACTGGTATATATTCTTTTGCTGCCTCGCTGATGCTATCTTTTATCATCTGCCATTTTTCCTCTGTAGTGGTGAGTTGATCTAGGCCATCGAATTTGTTTCCAGCTTTGATCTTGTATTTTTCTTTGATTTCTTCGTCAGTTTGTAGCATGTTCATTTGCAGTTTTGGTGTTCTTTTTGCTTTTGACAACTTTTTCAATTTTAGTCGCATTGTCCCGATAACTGGGACATGATCACTTCGACAGTCTGCACCTGGCATGGACTTACAAGATGTTATAGAGTTACGGAAGCGTTCTTGAATCAGGATGTAATCTATTTGATTCCTGGTTCTGTCGCCAGGGCTTTTCCATGTCCAGCATCTTCTTGGATGGTTTTCAAACCATGTGTTCATGACAGCCAGCTTTTGTTCCTTGCACCATTCCGTGAGCCGCTCTCCTCTTTCATATCTCACTCCTATTCCAAATGGGACAACTGTGGTTTCATCTTTCCCTTTTCCTACCTTTGAATTGAGGTCACCCATTATTATTCTGATATCTTGAGACTTCAGTTGCTTCATTGCCTTTTCGATATTTTCATAAAACTCCTCAATTTCTGCGTCATCTTTATCAGCTGTTGGTGCATATACTTGTACTATTCCAATGTCGAAAGGTGTGCCCTTAAGTTTTACTATCAGGACTCTGTCATTTACAGTCCAGAAACCTTTGATGGTCTTTGAGGTTTCTTGATCTACAATCATGCCAACTCCTTTCTGGTGTTGATCTCCTCCTGAGTAAAGAATGGTGTAGTTGTCGGATGTTATGCAGCCTGCTCCTTTCCACCTCACTTCTGAAAGTCCTAGTATATTGAGGTTCATTCTTTCCATTTCTTGTTTGAGATTTTCCAATTTTCCTTTTTGTAGCATAGTCCGTACGTTCCATGTACCCATTCTGAGAGGTTTTCTGATGCGGACAGTCGCTGGATGACGATCGAATTTGAAAAATCCAACGAAAAAGAGAGAACACAAAGGCACCCTATGTTACATCTCGTGCAGGTAACTGAGGTCCCCACCACACCTCTCCCGACCGACACGCTTACTACTATCTAAACAAACCGAGCAAAACCTCACATTGGGGTTTTTCAAGGACGGTGAAAGACAAGTAACGTGAAAAAAGGTAGGTAGGGGGAAAACGTAACACGAGCTTCTTACGGGTGTGCAACCACATGATCAGTTTACATTTATGTTTGGGAAGCTGTTATATATTACGTGATATCCGTACACATTTCTCAAACAGGCATGCATCTTTTGAACCTGAAGAAAAAAGCAAAAAGATGCATGCCAAGCTATAGATTCTAATTGAAAGTGATATATATATATATAACCAACAGTTCTTGATTAAATCATTGACGCTGGGGGGCAACAGCAAAGTGAGAGGCTGTATGACCAGTGGCTTTCCCACTCATGGAATTCCACTTTACAGCTTAGTCTTTAGTGATCGACTATGACTCTCTGACTAGGAGGCTTGACTCGCACAGTCCTTATGTGCTGCAGCCCTGGGGGCTGGGTTGGCCTTTGGAGAACATCTCCAACGCTGACTGTCCTTATGCCCACTTGGCCGAGAGAGTGGGGATGTGCTGTGGGCAAGGCATCTCCACTATAATCAAATTTCTGCCCAGTTTCCAAAACAGCAGCTGCCTCCTCTGCTGTTTTGGAGGTCATCGTCGGACACGACGGACAAACGTATATATATATCAACCTTTCACATTTAGCAACAAACATGGGAGGTTATTGTTGCACCATGTAATGCACGATGTTGCACCCATTCGTTTGGTGGATGCTGCAACTCTGCTAAAAGAACAAATTCCTTTCTTCCTTTTCCCAGTCATGGCAGTGTTGGTCAACAGAACTTCTAACTGTTCACGTACACACCAGCCGCCTTGGTTCAGCGGTTAGCGCTTTGGGTTACTGGCTGGAAGGTTGAGGGTTCGAATCCCATAAGAGTCAAAGGGATTTTTCGGGTGGTTTTTATACATTCTACTTTTGCTGTGGACTCTTTAGGAAGACTGAGAACCACAGAGTCGAGCTTTAATCCACTTTACGGCTGCGTTTTATAGAGACTTGCTCAAATTACCTGACCTATATTGCAGTTGCCTGTATCAGTCAGGCACGGTTGAAGCCGGGGTTTAATATGATAGGAAATGTAGAGCACAGCCTTGTGAGGTATTCTTAATTAAAGCTGATACATTTTTCTAGCGGCAGCATTTCATCAGCCTCCTCCTCATTGATCATCACGCAATAATAATAATAAAAAAAATGTTCCTTTAGTGTATGGCCTCGGTTGCTCTGGTTTGACAGTGACCTGAGTTTCGGTTTCCCCCGTACATTTCTGTGACTGTGGTGAGCTTGTATCTATCCTTCGGATGAGACTATAAACCGAGGCCCCGTGTGCGAACGCATGCAGAACATCTTGCGCACACGTTAAATCCTGTTCCGCTCTGCGGAAGTGTAGGCCATCGTGTGCCGGTGGAAACATGACAAAATTTACAAAACCGCATACACACGGGGACTGAATGTAAAAAAGCACATGAGTTCTTATTCCATTATCCTCGATATAAAAGAATAAATAAAAAAAATAAAAATAAGAAAATGTTGCATGCAAGCGCTCTGATTTGTCTTTGCAAGATATAACGCTATACACATTCCATTTATTATTATCATTATTATTATTATTATTATTATTATATCGAAGTTTTCGGGGCCGGAGGTTCACAGGAGTAAGGCGTTGGAGGGACGTTGAGGTGGTCATCACCTAGGATGGGTATCTTACTCTTGTCTAGCTTCGTACCTAACTTGATATTGTCGTCAATGGGGAGCTTAGTAGGTCATGTTCTGCCATGTTATGTCGGCTCAGAACAGGCACCGTTGAACACCACCAAAGTGACCCGGCAGCTGTGCAGGGCCTCTCTGGCTGGTTACTACACGGCGGCCTAACATCGACAAGCTCCCTGTGGATTTCTGACCCTGAGGTTCCGACAGGACGATTCTAGGTATGGTTGGGGAGGAGAGATTGTAATGAGCTGCGTTAACACAGTAGGATGGGGCCACACACCTCATAAGACGAGGCAGCAAAAAACACCCAAAAAAATCCCCCCCCCCAAAAAAAAAAAAAAAAAAATTGTAACCCCGAAACCTCACCCACTTGCCTTGTGTCATACTGACAAGAGGCTTTCAGACAAGCAATGAAACAACAATAACAACAAACAACAATAAAACGAAGTAAACATGACATAAAATAGTTTCAAAGAGCACTTGCACGGCTAGCAAAAGATTGGAGGCCTGCGTGAGAGTGAAAGACAAGGAGGAGAGGGGGAAGAAAAGATAAAAGGAAAACAGTGTATGAAACTCCCACACATGACTTACAAAGACTTTTTAAAACATGTATTGGTTTATTTGATTCGCTCGTTTCATATGGCAATACATTTCAAATAATGATATCATCCAATAAGTAACTATGTAATGGCACATAACTCAAAAACAAAACAATACTGCATTGGTAATCCATCTGAGAATACACAACTGGCATCCATATGCAAACACACACATACACACACACACACACACACACACACACACAAGCAGCACGCGCGCGCGCGCGCGCGATTACATGTACACATATTTGCATCTGCATAAAATTTAATTCTCTTGAAAATACATACACATCTCTCACTCACTCTCTCTACCGTATAAGCGCGCGCGCGCGCGCTACACAACACACACACACACACACACATCACTCACTCACTCACTCCCACCCATACAAGCACAACATCATGAACTGTACAAATTTCTCCTATACAGAGTTCACATAGAAAGACAACACCCCCATCCCCCCCCCCCCCCCCCCCCTACCCACCCCGAAGTATGTCGCTTGCGACGAGCGCAATGGCAAAGAATGTCCATCATGTCCATCATAAGCATTTTCTGCTAGCTGCCTCATTGCCGGTGTTGTCAATGCCCCCCCCCCCCCCCCCCCCCCCAGGGCGTGTTGTGCTGAACCGAATGGATGGATGGATGGATGGATGGTCATCCCAAGGCTGATGGCTGATGGAGACACACCCACTTCCTTGTGCACCACAAGAAAACTGTAAACAGAAGACAGCAAAAAAGATCGTTCATCAAAGGAGCATGGAAGATAACACTTTCAGAGACCGTGCATTCCTCTGTGTGTGTGTGTGTGTGTGTGTGTGCGTGTGTGTGTGTATTGTGTGTCAGTGTGTTGTGTGTGTGTTTCTCATGTGCAGTGCACTTGCAAATCTCCCCCCTCTCATTCCACACAAGCATACACGCACACATTTACAAATTGGAAAGGCCTTTTTTTGTTTTCAAAATAACATACACATATAACAGAGCCCAGCTTCAACGCCCTCCCCCCTCCCCCCCCCCCCCCCCCCCAAACCGCTTTGTTTCTATTCTCGAATCAAGTGTTACCATAAAGATAATGAAAGCCACACGTTGAAGCACAAGACGCTTTGCTCAGTAGCTCACCAATTGAAGTACTGGGACTTCAAAACAGGTAAATTAACAATGGGAGCTTTGCCTCCATTTTCTACTTAACACAGCAGGATATTTGGCAGGGGCACACACACACACACAGGAACAGGGCACGCTACATTACGGCTATCACTTCGTTAGCAACCGTGGTCTTTTAAACACTCGTTACCCCCACCCCGTTTCTTTTCTCATAGACATCAAAGTATAAGAACACTTACTGTAAAAACATGTCGGCAGACATTAAAGAACAAGATTCTAACACTTAGAGCAAAGCATGTCGATGGACATCACAGCAAAAGATCTTACAGTACAAGATGTTAACACTTACTGCAAAACATGTCGACAAACATTACAGTACAAGATGTTAACACTTAACTGCAAAAACATGTCGACAAACATTACAGCACAAGATGTTAACACTTAACTGCAAAACATGTCGACAAACATTACAGCACAAGATGTTAACACTTACTGCAAAATATGTCGACAAACATTACAACACAAGATGTTAACACTTACTGCAAAACATGTCGACAAACATTACAACACAAAATTTTAACACTTACTGCAAAACATGTCGACAAACAAGATCTCAACACTTACTGCAAAACATGTCGACAAACATTACAGCACAAGATGTTAAAACTTACTGCAAAATATGTCGACAAACATTACAACACAAGATGTTAACACTTAACTGCAAAACATGTCGACAAACATTACAGCACAAGATGTTAACACTTACTGCAAAACATGTCGACAAACATTACAACACAAGATGTTAACACTTACTGCAAAACATGTCGACAGGGGGTAGGTCTCTCTTAGGACCAACAGCAGCGTTGTACAACTTCCTGTAAAAAAAACCCAACAACAACCCATGGCTGTCCATCATAGGAATACTGTCATCCTGTTCTCTTGTCCAAGAATCTTTAGCTGTAGTGGCGATTCCAGCAAACTGTACATACACAACAGCTTGAGGGAACCCCCCATCTTCTTTATCCACGATCCAGTGTTTCTCGACATGACCAAAAAGCTTCGAACACCTCCACTGATACTTAGTTGTCGATTGACACTTACTGTCAGCTAACCATTTCTACAGTTACGACAAAACCGTGCAGCCAGTTTCACTGTACAAATTCTGCCACGGCAGTGTAAAGACAATGTCACTGGGTCTACAGCTGGGTGAAGCTGATGTGTTCACTTTGGCAGTGTGAAGCCAGATTCCAACACAAGCCTAGCGGGGCAGTGTGTCTGCAGGTTTTCACCAAATAGCAACCAGAACGGAAAAGCTAAGCCCCTTCTATAAAGAACGTCTGTTGATATTCTCTTTCTTTCTGGGCACTTTCTTTTTCGGCAGCTGCTCTTCCAGACTCGTCCTTCGAAAGACGTTCCCGAGCCGCCGAGACACGTTCTCGAAGAGGCTCCTCCTCCTCTTCATGTGGCCCAGCCTCCCCCGCCTGTTCTCCAGGCCCGCTTTGAACAGGTCCAGCATGGGCCGGTCCACAGCGCTGTAGCTTTCCGCCACCGAGATTTCGCAGTGACGACAGCGGTACTGGTGCGTCAGCAGTCTGACGTCATGGCGCGAGACTTGGCGATGGGGCTCCAGGTCTGCCTTGTTGCCCAGGAGGAGGACGGGGACCTGGAGGGAGGGGGTGGTGAGGAAGGTGTCCATCATGTCTTGGGCCTGCTTCAGGGAGTGTCGGTCGGTGATGCTGTAGACGATGACGAAGGCGTCTGCCTGCATGTCTCGCAGCTTGTCTGCATCCTGCAAGCACGCCAGTTTTACTTTGTCAACATTGTGACTAGCAACCTCCCGTTAGAACAGTAGTAGTAAGAAAAAACCTCTTCAAAACAAAAAATCGTAACGATGTTGTAACAAAACCAGCGGTTTAAACAAAAAGAGAAACCTGTGAACTCTTTAGTTGCCATTATAAGAAACGTCAACAAACTCCCGCGGAAAACAGAGTTAGTGACATATAAAACGAACGCATGAGCATTTGGAATCAATCAACATGGGGCCTGTATACAGGGAGGTCTGGTGTTCTCAAAGTAACGATACGCGCACAACTAGAAAACAGGAGGTGTATGGCTCAAAAACCGTATCCCATAGGTAAGGTTGTCTCTCATTCCATAAAGACTAGGCCTCAAAGGTAATCTTTACATTGTTAGTGAATGTTTTCTGTGCAAGATGTAGTCATTGCAAGGAAACTGACTCGTGGCTACAGGAGAGCTGTCGAGGCTCTGTCATAAAATAACCCACACTCTCAAAGACCACGAAATATGCACGTAAACACCTATCAGTACCACAGGCAAGCGCTACACTGTCATGACTTACTTTCCTAGTAAAAAGCAGCCTGGATTTCAATGAGATCGTTCTTTTTTATGTTTTGACGATACAAAACCGTACAAACCAGTACAGTACAAATCAACACAATGCAATATAACTATTTGAGGTAAACCTCTACCTTTCCAACTTAATCTACGAATTTTTGAAATGCGGATTATAGCACGAGCTCAAGCATCAAGCAGAGTTGGAAAGTGCAAACATTATGTTTATGAATGAATCTGTAACTACACAATTTCCCGTATTGGGTGGGACAAACCAGTGACAATGTAATCATAACAGCCACTCCAGCTCACCGAGTTTGAGGCTGTGTCGACAATCTCCACTCTGAGGGTGGCGTCGTCGTATCGGAACATCGTCTGATAGGCGCAGTCTGTAGTAACACATGAAACAACAGGCGTTAGACGATAACACGTTCACCAAGAGTAGCTAGTTCCGAAATTCCTTCAAACTTTTATTCAAATTTAACAGCAAAAAGAGGGTAGGAAAGAAGGTGTAACCCATGATGGCCTAACGATTGTCCAGACGAACTTTTTTTTTAACCCATTAGCAGTTTAACAATTAATGATTTGAATCACTGAATTGAAGAAAACGAACAGTAACGCTCGAACGAACAATATCACGATGCAGGACATTCGAGCAGGGTCACACTTGCAAAAATGAAGCACACTACACATGCATCTGATTTTGAAATGTATTTCAACTAAAAATTACTAATCCAAGTCTTCTGCCACCTGATTCCCAGTTTGACAGCTGTTTTTGAGCAGGCAAATAGCTCGCTAGGAGACTTTCCAAAGCTGGCTCTCTTTTATGATAATTATACTCTCCGCAACTATACGTTATTTGCGCTAACTAACTTCCCCCTCCCCCCTCCCTTCCCTTTGAATCTTATTGATTAGTTGTCAGGCAGAGAAGGTATTTGACTTCCAATGTTAAAAGTCTTAAGTCAAAGGTTTGAGTGTCAAGGCACCCGACTTGGATTAGGGGTGGAAATGATTTGGACTGTGTTTCTCTAAGAGGGTAAGAGGACGAACAAAAAAGGGAGGGGAAAGAATGGAAACTGCACACACACACACACACACACACACACACACACACACACACACACACACACACACACATATTATATATATATATATACACACACACATATATATATATATATATATATATATATATATATATATATATATATATATATATATATAATATATTCTGTCTGTCTCTCTGTCTGTCTCTAAATACACACACAAACACAATTCTAAGAGAAACGTTGTGTAGTATTGTTGAAACCTCTAATACTTTACTTACCAGACTAAGCTAACTGCGAGCAACCCACCACCCGGTCCAACCCAACCCAACCTGACTTCTCCTCGCTTGCCCTTAACTCCTGGAGAAGTCATCAAGTCACTGTCCTGAAACTTTCGGGTAGTCTTGGGGTCAAGCTACCCTTTACAAATACACTGACCCCTCATTTTTATTTTTAACCTCTGCCAACACTTTGTTTCCACTACAACTCCACTGTAGCTGACTGGTTCGCAGCATCACTCGTGTAGCTTACCAACCCCTATGTCACCGTGCCACAAACGTGCTGGTGGCGTTAAGTGTTTTTTTGTCACAAACTGGTCAGGCTCGACTGAGATAAGAACTGCTCTCTCCCTGTCTGGAAACTTCATGCGGAATGTTGTGCAATGTAATTTGGTATTTAAAAAACTGCATGCGTTCAGTTTAACATGCGTCAGACTCTCGACTTCGAAATCGGAAAACACACGATTCCAAATCGGACATTGCCATTATTGCTCTGAACGCGCGAATCGGGTTCAACTCAAAAAGGCCCCCCCCCCCTCCCCCCCCGTAAAGTTTTGGAGTAAGGCCGGCCTACTCTTTTTATGTTCGCAGTCTCGAATCAGTTTTCAATTGATTTAATATCTTCTTACTACCGTTATTTTGGGGTCGGTTTTACATCAGTGTTGATAAGTATACATATAATGTACTAAGCAGTTTGGAGACAAAAAAATCAAGTTACTTATAGACAAGGTTCGCGCAGGTGAATGTCCTGTACCAGTTAGCGACGATAAAACCACTTAAGTACACCACACACACACACACACACACACGAGTCTCGTTCCTTACTCAATCTAAGGGAAAGAGGCAATGGAATGCTGAGCAGCTAGGTACAGATACTAATGAAACGACTTTACGACCTAGGGGGTGGCTGTGGGGTTGTCACGGGGGGATGGTCACCCTACTGTTTTGGGAAACCAGTTGACTCGTTTCTGGCCGAGTGGCCAGCTGGCGTCAAAATCAGGTGGGGGGTGGGGGTGGGGTGGGGGGATTGGTCAGTCAGTGGGGCAGAACGTGGTAACACATTCCTGCGTGCCGCGTTTGTCTGGTGTTTTTTGTTTTCTCATCATCGGTTCTCTTCTTCGTCTCTTTCTTCTTCTTATTTTTGATATCATCAGCATCATTTTCGTCTGTAATAATAATAATAATAATGATGATAATAATGATAATAATAATAATAATAATAATAATATAATTAACATTAGTAGTAGTATCATTTTATTATTTTCGCTATTGTCATCAATATTATTAGAATAAATTATCATCATCCTTATTTTTATCATCATCATCATTTATTATTAATGTAATTATCATCATTATCATCATCATCATTCTATAATTCAGGGCTGACTGAACAAAATGAGGTATTCTTACTGACTAAAGGCTAGTGCAGACGCTACGATATATTTTGTTTTCATGATAACCGTTGGTGTGCACAAAGTGTACTTGTATGGCTAAATGTTACATATGTGCAGATCAACTGGAAACTGAAACCGACTATGGAAGAATAGAAGGAGGCTTTATAAAACACACACACACACACACACCAAGAGAGAGGGGGAGAGACAGGGGAGGGGGGAGACAGAGAGAGAGAGAGAGTGTGTATATGCGTTTGCATGTGGGATGCCTGCATACGTGTGGGAGTTTGTGCGCGCGCGCCCCCTAGCGCACGTGTATGCTTTTTACGTGCGCATGCACGTGCATACATGCGTGCCTGCTTGCAAATGTCTTTCCATGCATAATATGATTAACTGAGTGTCTGTGCGTGCGCGCGTCTTGTACAAACTCGAATGCAGTCTATAAAACTTCCTTGTAAGCACGACGTATCAAAATGTATTTCTCACCACTGCAGAGAGAGAGAGAGAGAGAGAGAGAGAGAGAGAGAGAGAGAGAGAGAGAGAG
>CM054145.1:37691990-37701990 GCA_028751875.1 Rapana venosa | reverse complement strand
GGGAGGGAGAGGGAGGGATGGAGGGAGGGAGAGAGGGAGGAGAGGGAGGGAGAGAGGGAGGAGAGGGAGGGAGGGAGAGAAGGGGGTGGAGGGAGAGGGAGGGAGGGGAGAGAGAGGGGGAGGGAGCGAGAAAGAGAGAGGGGAGAGGGAGAAGAGGGGGGGAGAGAGCGAGAGAGGGGAGAGAGAGGGAGGAGGGAGGGAGGGAGAGAGAAAATCAGATAGACAGAGAGAGAGAGAGACAGGGAGAGACAGACAGTGAGACAGAGACAGACAGACTTCTTCTGGGGTTGTTGGCTGGTTTGTCTAATACTTCGAGTTTATTCACAAAACTCTGAATATGCTTAACGACAGTATGAAACGATTAAAGTTTGTCGTAAAACACATGACAATCAAAAAGGCATGACAGGAGAAAAGGTACAAAAAAGCATTTAAACAGTAATAACAGCAATAATGATAGTCATGATGGTGACTATAATGACAGTTATATAATAATGATAATAATGATTATAAAGATAATGATTGTATTAATAATTATGACGACGACGACAACAACAACAATAATAATAATAATAATATAACAAGAAGAAGAAGAAGAAGAAGAATCCATGAAATTTATTTAGCGCTGAATCATTCTCCATGCTTCTTCATTGCTATGTCAGGGAAGGCTTTGACATACGATCAGAACTGAGAAAACTACAACTATTGCAAGAAAAACAACAACAACGAAAGAAAGAAATAACAGCACTGGGAAAAACCACAGTCTTTAAAATAAAAGAACACACGAGAATGTTACCGACTGTGACACAATGAGTGAACGAACACAACGAAGAGAAACCCGCTGCCCTAACTTCAACCAGGAAATCAGGCAAACAAACAAACAATAAAACTCAAAGGAGAACACAACACGCTTACAAAGAAAACAAGTCTTGAAAATTATCGAGAAAAGATACAATGAAATGAAATGAAAAGATGAACAAATCATGATATAAATCATAAGATAAATAAAATAAAAAATGAAACGAAAAGATAAATACGGTTAATCTCAACAACGCAAAACTAACCAAAGAAAATTCGAAAAGGAAGATGACTATCTATCAGAAGGGAATAAAGTTAATATTCACTGCGTGTTATACACTGCAGTGGTTTCCACACTTCTGGAAGTGAAATAGTTCTACTGGATGACTGACTGACTCCTGATAAAGACACAAACAACGCTTACCTGTTCCTGAGCTGTATTCTCCGATGAACCGCTTTGTTAGAAAGCGTACCGTCACAGCTGAAACACAGACAGATAACATGAATGTCAGTACTAATCGTATTGGAGATGACAGCAATAGTGATTAAAAAATAGTCATAGCAACAACAATAACACTACCACTACTAAAAATAATGATAACACTGATACTACTACTACTAATTATGATATTAGCAACAAAAACAATATAATAACAAAAACAATTAATAGTAACAAAAGTAATAATGACAACAACAATAACAGTAACAACAAAAGTATTTACACTGTGGATTTCGTTACAAATAAAGGTCAAAGGGGCATCACATCAGCAATAAAACCCACCAATCAAAATGTAACACTGCAAACAAAATAATCCATATTCAAGATTAATTTCATGTTCAACTCCCTCGCGTCAGTCTCACAACCTTGACTCGTTTACCGCTATATTATCATATTATTATTACACATTTTAGTTGTGGCAAAAACCCAGATGTCAAGATTATAACTACAGTCGATTTTCCTCACTCTATCAACACCCAAGACTCAAAAGTCCCGGTTATTTTCATACATAAACCTATAACGAATAACGATGAATCACGAACACTTAACTAAATAAGCGGGCAGATACACACACACATACGCATGCGACCGAGCTAGCGAGCGCGCGCGCGCACACACACACACACACACACACACACCAAACAGAAATTTTTTTTTCTGATATCCAAAAGATAAATAATAAGTATTTATAATGAGAACTATTGTCAAAAGCATGTGGGGGTTGGGGTGAGGGTAGGGGTAGATCACATGGGAGTGTGGGGAAACTTTATTCAACTACATAAAAAGGTCCCTTGCAAAAATCTGGTCAATGAGACCTAATTATTTCAGTATTTAAGCTTATTGTTTTTCTGTGGACATTTTACACTTTACTGAATATGAACACAACAAACTTAAAAAATAAAGGGGGAGAAGGAAAAGAAAAATCATGAAAAAGAAGGAGATAAAAAGCAGCAGACGACGATAACAACAATGAGAGCAGCAACTGTGGTATCAATAATATAACAAACTGGAATCATAATCCATGGTGATAAACGTACCTGATTTTCCAACTTGTGATGCTCCAAGAATCACCACTTTCAAGCAAGATGTTGCAGCCTTCATTTTGGGTCCTCTGAGAAAATGCACAGCACTTGAATAAAAGTTTTGTTTTTTTAAACCCAGCCAAACTGTAAGAGTCCACCTCTCCGTAAAATGGTATTCCTCCTTTTATGTGATATTTCAAATTTGCTCGGTAACAACTCTGGTTTTAATTAATGCCAGTCGCAGGCTTCACGCGAGTAACTTGTTCTGTTTTGTTGTCGTCTGCTTCTCTGTAGCAGAAGCGGGTAGTTAAATAGGAGTGAAGGCCCATGGGCGAGTCCATTTCATTCAAAGAGGGGCGGTGGGGACAGAATGGTGAGGACTGCCGATTTTTTTCCCCATTCCTGTCTACTTTCGGTCTCGTAACTGGGATTTTCACTGAGGCGAGCACGCGCAGATGTTTACACACACACACACACACCACCCCACAGCACACTCTCGGCACGCACATTCTCACACATGTACTGTGCGCGAGTAAGTGCATACACACATTTTCGCAGGGCCAAGCGCGTATGCACGCACGTGCACACACACACACGCGCGCGCGCACACACATACACACACACACACATACATATACAGCATGAACGTTCGCACACATGCACATCGAGTGTACACACACACACACACAACACACACACACACACACACACACACACACACACACGCACACACACACCACAGAGATTTAAATAGTTCAAGGCATGATGCACTCAGTCGCACCAGGAACATCTTTATGTGAGCGAGCGAGCGAGCGAGCGAGAGAGTTATTATTATTATTATTATTATTATTATTATTTTATTCTTTTATATCGAGGATAATGGAATAAGCACTTATGTGCTTTTTTACATCCAGTCCCCGTGTGTATGTAAATTCTGTCATCTGATCCCACCGGCATACAATGGCCTACTCTTACGAAAAGCGGAACAGATTAACGTGTGCGCAAGAGAGAGAGAGAGAGAGAGAGAGAGAGAGAGAGAGAGAGAGAGAGAGAGAGAGAGAGAGAGAGAGAGAGAGAGAGCCCAGCCAGGGACAAAAACGCCCAGCAAAAAAAACAAAAAAACAAACATGTTGAAGGTATTCAGAGTGCAGACATGCTCAATTTGAACAAGCAGTCTCTTACATACAGCAAGACACGTCTTATGCTATTGCCTAACATTCTTGTTGTCTCTCATTTTCTCCTTTTCTTTCTTTTTTTCTTTTCTTCATCCTTTCCTCCTTTTTCTTTTTTTAAATCCAAACCTTGTATATTGTTTTCCTGAAAATTGTATGCGTGGACACATTCCAGTCTTTCTCTCTCTTTATTTTTTCTTTTCTTTTTTTTCCTTTCCGAATCTTCTATTCTTTCGTTGAAAGCTGTACGTCTGTGTGGACACAATCGATTTTTTTTCTCTTTTTTTCCCTTTTCTTTTCTTTTTTCCCGGAATCTTCTATTCTTTCGTTGAAAGGTGTACGTACAGTGTGGACACAACAGGAAAACATATAGTTATTATCCTTTATTATACTGTTAGTTCAGAGTCAATACAGTTTTAAGTGCTTTGCTCAACACGATCCTATAACAACATTCATTCCTTCCTACGCACTCCGCCTCTCGCTTGATCCTTCATTCAATCTACCTCTAAGCGGGACAATCCTCCAAATATATCTACTTTTTTGGTTTTGTTTTTTGCATTCCTCACATTTCTGCGTTCGTATTACAGAGCGTAGTTTGCATTTTGCAATAGTAAGAAGGAAAAAAAATTCAATCCTTTTTCCCTTGTTTGTAGAGCAAAAATACTGAAAGAAAAGGTAGTTGCTAAGAATGGGAAATGAAGAAAAGGGGATAGGCTAGAAGATTTGTGTGTGCGTGTGTTGTGTGTGTGGTTGAGTGTTGTGTGTGGGGAGAGAGAGAGGAAGAGAGAGAGAGAGATAAAGAGAGTAGAAGAGAGAGAGAGAGAGAGAGAGAAGTTTTGTGTGTGTGCGCGCGTGCGTGTGTGTGTGTGTGTAGAGAGAGAGAGAGAGAGAGAGAGAGAGAGAGAAGAGAGAGAGAGAAGGAGGAAAAGAGAGAGACAGTTCGCGTGTGTGTGCATTTGTGTGTGTGCCTGTAGTGTGTGTGAGTGCGCATGTGTGTGTGTGATTGCGCGTGTGTGTATGTACATGTGTGTGTGTGTGTGTGTTTGCGTGCGCGTGTGTGTGTATGTACATGTGTGTATGTGACAGACAGACAGACAGACAGACAGAGACAAACACAGACAGACACAGACAAACACAAAGAAACAGAAAAAGACACACGACAAAACCAACAGACTCCGAACGAGGAAGCGACACGGGGCAGACAGCAGGCAGGTGAAAAGTTCAAACTCCTTGAACGCCTCAGGTAGTAGTAGTAGTAGTAATAGTAGTAGTAGTAGTAGTAGTAGTAGACGACAAAAGTTATGACTTGTTTTTTTCCTCTCCTACCACTTCTTCGTAGAGGAAAAACAAATCATAACTTTTGTGAAACTATCAAGCTTTTGGTCATACCTGTCATTCTTTCCTTTCCGACCAACCAATGGCATAGTGATCACAAAGGCCGCCTGTGAGGGGGTCCACCTTCTGGAATTAATGGAATGTCCATTTCTGACCTCTCTGGACTTATTGGCAGGACAGGCAGGGGGTGGGGGTGGTGGACTTTGGAGGTTTTATGACTAGGTGTCAATGTATTATATAGCTCAGAGGAGGGGAGGACCAGCGTGATGGTAGGACTATGGGTTCAGCGTTGGTGGTTTGTCCACAAACAGAATTATGTCTAGGCTAGAGCTAGGTGTAGTTCTTTCTGGTCTTTGTCGGTCACAAAATAAACAGCTAGACATAATTATTGGCACAGAGAGAGAGAGAGGGGGGGAGAGAGAGAGAGAGAGAGAGAGAGAGAGAGAGAGAGAGAGAGAGAGAGAGAGAGAGAGAGAGAGAGAGAAAAACAGACAGACAGACAGAGACAGACATTCAGACAGACAGGCAGCAGGCAGGCAGACAGATAGATAAACAGACAGGCACACATACACGCGCGCGCGCGCACGCACACCCCGCCGCACACACACACACACACATACACACACACACACCAAGAGAGAGAGAGATTTGGTTGATTGATTGATTGATTAATTTAATTGATAATCTTTATTCCCATGGGTTACAGATACGTGAAAACATACTTTTTTCATTTGGCCAAGACAACAGAAAGGAGAGAACAAAACAGAAAATAAAACACAAAAAAACCCAACAAGAGAGAGCGGGATTTCTGGCACCATCTTACGCTGTTACTTTTAAAGTTAACTATTAAAAATATGTTGTGCCATCATTCTTGCTAACTGCAGCATAACCTATCATAATTAAACTATACTTATCAGAGAATAGATTAGTCAGAGGTCTTCATCTTTCGAACAGAAAAAAATCCAGTTGCGTGTTTTCGTTTAACGTCTATTCACGACAATTTACGTTAGACAAGAGGGGGAAGGGGTGGGGGTGAGGGTGGGGGGGGGGGGGGGGGGGGGGGTTGGAGAGACGAGAAGTTGATGGCAATGTGTTTTCTTTTCAAAGTTTAATGGAGGAGAACTCGTAGAGCTATACACGCAAATAAAATGATAATGAAAATAAGTAAACTTGAGTAAGATAAATGTCAGTGTGTGTGTGTGTGTGTGTGTGTGTGTGTGTGTGTGGTGTGTGTGTGTGTGCGTGTGTGTGTGTTCGCGTGCGCTCGCGGGCATTAGCACAGGCAATGATAAAACAAAGTAAAAGCAGGTAAAACAAAGTGAAATGAAAACCAAAAATAATGCTAATTTTCAACTTTAAACAAATGGGCGACTGGTTTTTGAAGCAAAAAATGACAAACTATTCTGCACGCTAATAAAAAGTTATTGAAAAATGTTCACCTGAATAATCGGAAATATCCGGCATAAGTTTTTGTTTAAGATTTTACATTAAAAAATGGTATGAAGACTAGATATCTTTTAATCTCAACAGCAAGTATCACCTGTTATAAATTTTGTTTTACATGCGCTCAGATTTAATCCATTTGTTTCAGAAGAAATGTGTTCATACACCTTCCATATTTATGGTTTCTTGGTGTGGGATTTTTTCAGTTCAGAAATCATATATATATAATAATATATATATATATATGTATATATATATATATATATAATATATATAATATATAATATATATATATATATATATATATATATATATATATTCTACAACATCTTTACTTCATACCACACCGCTATACGTCAGCCATTCCACCTAATGTTTCATAACCAGATGACCAACAATCAACAAAATAGCGCGAAAAAGGATAATGAACATCTCACTGGAAAACTACATAAGAAAACTACAATTCAGACAATCAACATTGCAGAATGGACATCCCACTGTTTTCAATATCGCCACATGATCACCAGAACAAAATGCAACACTACAGGTAAAAAAAGTGTCATGTAATGTATATAAAAAGACATAATTAGTTGTAATATTTGCCCCAGAGAAAAAGCTAAGGCATTAGAATGGACAGGACAAGCAGAAATGAAGCATTAGAGATGGCAGAAGAAAGATATGGAAAAAGACAGAAAAGAAATCATATAATGTTTTAATATGGCCACGTCAGAAATTCTTTGGCGTTGCTAAAACGATTCCCCATGGAAATGATAAGGCCGGAAGAATAGTGAGGTAGACCAAACAACCGCGAAAACAAATCAAAGCAAAGCAAACCAAACTAAAAGCACCAAGCGCAGTTATATTTAAATGACGGATAACAATGAAACATAGACAGGAAAACCATGTAGAGACCCAGGCATTGTCACACGATAGACATACATACACTCAGGAAATCCGTGAACCGCTTCTTCAATGTGGCACCCTGAGACTCCTGGTGGAGTAGAAGAAGGAAGGAATAGAAGAAAGAGAGGAGGAATCAGATGGAAGAGGATGAAGAGGAATATCAAAAAAGGAGAGGAAATTGAAGCAGAAGAGTCTAGGGAAGAAAAAAGATGGGTGAGGAGGAGGAATTAGAGGAGAAAAATAAGAAGGGAAGAAGGAGGAAGAGGAGAAGGAGGAAAAGAAGAAGAAGAAGAAGAAGAAGAAGAAGAAGAAGAAGACAGAAAGACCTGTTCTGCTAAAGTAGGAATTTCTTTTTTTGTTCTTCACCATTTTTCCATTTTTCGCACACGTCCCCCCCCCCACCCACCCCCACCCCCCCCCCCTACCCACCCTCCTTCTCCTCCCTCACCTCCTGCCTTCTGCGCTTTTCCATTTTAAAAAATATTTAATGAAAATGGTGTGAAAAATGCTTCCAAAGCATTCATGAAGTTAACATATGAAGAAGAAGATTGAAAAATTCTGGTGTTATAAAAATAACAGAAAGTTCCATTACGGACTGTCTGGCGCAGTAGGGGGTTCCAATAATTACGTTACATCGTTCCGATTTGCGCATTAAAAAAAAAAAAAGAAACGAACTTTGTATGGAAACTGCTGTTACCTTTTACAAGAGAGACTCAGCTCCGATCGAATGTTTAGCTTTATGGCAAGTAGGGGTGAGGGGGGGGGGGAAGTCATACGTGAAAGGATATTTTCATTTAATTCAATACAGAGAGAGAGAGAGAGAGAGAGAGAGAGAGAGAGAGAGAGAGAGGAGAGAGAGAGAGAGAGAGAGAGAGAGAGAGAGAGAGAGAGAGAGAGAGAGAGAGAGATCTCATGAAAAAAGCTTGTTTCAGTTTTGAGAATGTTGTAACTCCCTGTCTGTCTAGCTGTCTGTCCTGTCTGTCTCTCCACCCACCTTCCCACCCACCCCCACCCCACACACACATACACAAACACACTACACACACACACACACACACAACACACACACACACACACACACAACACACACACAACACACACACAGGCAGCGTTCGATTAGGACAGTTATAATATCAATTATTCTGAACGACGAAAGGAATTTTCATGGACATGGGAGTTCAAATGAACCCCCCTATTTGCCAAAGCAGTAAAAACTGACAGAATTACAACAAAAAGCAGACATTGTCGCTGAAAACATTTTCTGCTGGTGCCTCTGCCTGTCTTAGAACTCTGTCGGCTATGATAAAAGTGTCTGGGTTCTACGTGTTGAACAATTTGCAGACTGAGTCGAGAGTACTGATCTCTGCCTTTTGTGCCTATATTACGATTTTAATTTAATTAAAAAATATATTAATTTTTATTCTTTTATATTGAGGATAATGGAATAAGCACTTATGTGCTTTTTTTACACCCAGTCCCCGTGTGTATGCGGTTTTGTAAATTGTCATCTGTTCCCACCGGCACACAATGGCCTACTTTTACGAAAAGCGGAACAGGATTTTAACGTGTGCGCAAGATGTTCTGCGTGCGTTCGCACACGGGGCCTCGGTTTATAATCTCATCCGAAGGACTTTTTGGGGGAGAGTGGAGTCTGCACTGATGTTAACTCCAGGGGAAAATATCCCCTTGAACGGGAATCGAACCCGGGTTGTCAGATTGCGAGCGCAATGTTCTAACCACTAGGCTATCCCGCCCCCCGATGAGCGTGTAAGCTACAAAGATTGAAAAGAGCATGTCGTACCATGTTTCTCAATCTCCTCCTCCTCCTCCTCCTCCTCCTCCTCCTCCTCCTTCTTCTTCTTCTTCTTCTTCTTCTTCTTCTTCTTCTTCATCATTGAACGCCCAGACCGCAACTATTGTTGTCTATCTGTCCTACGAGTGAAAATGCGTTGTGCTGCCGTTAAGCGCCTGACAAGTCAGGTACAGCGCATCCGACTCCTGCGTGGGAGAGAGTTGTTATCTATTAAGTCTTTCTGGGGAAAAAATGCAGGAGAATGGATCATATCAAGAAGGCAAGAAAATGGACAATGAGGAGGTGACAGGAAGAAAAGGAACAGGGCAAAAACAAAAAAGAGGGGTGGAAAAGAGGGAATTCCTAGCACATAATGTCCAGAAGGTGGGGATGCTGTTTATACTGACAGACCCCCAGCATCCCCACCGGGAAGTTCCTCAATATGCAAAGGCCTTGAAAGATCTAAAAGGGGGAAAAAAAAATCAGTTTATGCTGCAGTTGATTCTAAAAATGCATGAGGGGGTATCCATGTTGTTAAAAGAAAATAAGCAGAGACCTGAGCAAAAGCAAAAAAAATCCACCCCAAAACCCACAACAATAAACGCACTGCATATAGCAGTATTCATTTATCAAACACCTGTTTCTGGACGCTTTAACGCCTAACACAATACCACACCACAACACACACACACACACACAAACACACACACACACACACACAACACACACACGTACACGTACACGGACACATGCACGCACGCGCGCACACACACACACACACACACACACACAAGAACATTAACACTTAATTACGCATACTATTGTTGGCACACAGAAACAGGCAGTTTTACATTAAGTTCACGCACACTAGGTTGTCAGCTGCATCTCAGGAAAAAAAAATTGCATGGTGTTGTATTTTTCTTTTATTCATCATCTTATTGTTTTGTTTTTCAAATGTTGTACAATGCTTTACAGGCAAGAAAAACTAAGAGTTCATCTTTTGCTGCTTTTCTTAAACAAAGGATTAATAAATCAGAAT
>CM054145.1:37686990-37689490 GCA_028751875.1 Rapana venosa | reverse complement strand
TGTAGGGATGATTGTGTTGCTGCATGTTGCATGTAAAGCAGGATGGATGGGTGAAGATGGGGTGATTTGGGTGGATGGAGGATATATGGATGGTGCATGCATGTATGCATTCTGTTTGGTGTTTGGGCATCTGTCTGGCTGGCAGGGGTTATCTTCTGTCTGTCGTCTGTCGTCTATCTCATTGCGCAGAACCCCCCCCCCCCTTCAGTATTAATCATATTTTTTTTAAGTTCTAAACAAAACATCAAACGATTTGTTCCCCCAAACACGTGACAAAAACCCCGCCCAAAATCTTATATCATTAATCTTTCTTTAAGAAATGCTTTCTGGCCTAACCCTGTCCACCCCTGCCCAACAAACCCAAATTTTTACACACGAACAAAAAAGCTCCCCTCAAATTTACAGATCTAGAACTTAAGACAGGGTGAGTTACACTGGTTCTTTTTTTTAAAACCTCTCGACTGACTTTTTTTTTAATTTTCAAAGGAAAAAAGACTTCGCTAAAGGGGATAAGGGAGTATTACTACCACAAAAATGGAGTATACAACACTAAAAAACAAAGGAAGTACACCCCCCCTTTTAAAAGCCACTATTTTACTACCCCATCACTCTAACAAAAAACAGCATGAAAGCCAGCAAAATAACCAAACAAACCATCACCACCATGATACCAACATAACAAGATGGTCCACAGAACAGGCACCACGAACCCCACCAAAGTGACCGCAGCAATGCAGGGCCCCTCTGGCTGGTGGCCCCACGGCGGGCCGGTTGTGATTGGCTCCCTGTACCCCCGGCCCTGAGGGTAGACATACAAAACTGGGGATGGCGGGCGGGGGGAAATTGGAATGAGCCTTGGAACAGCGACGGGGGACGTCACAGAAGATGAGGCAGCAAAAAAAAAAAAAAGAGTGCTCAGAAGCATTAGCATCAGCAGCACCTACCTAATAAACCCTTCAGGAGAAGAATGAACTTGCCTTTGTTCATCAGGATACGTGTTAATAGTTCGTTCGAACGATCATTTCTCGTACACTTACACATTTGTATACACATAAAAGATAGATCGAAGCCAGATTCTGTTCAAGTTTGATGTGTGTGTGTGTGTGTGTGTGTGTGTGTGTGTGTGTGTGTGTGTGTGTGTGTGTGTGTGTGTGTGTGTGAGAGAGAGAGAGAGAGAGAGAGAGAGAGAGAGAGAGAGAGAGAGAGAGAGAGAGAGAGAGAGAGAGAGAGAGAGAGAGAGAGAGAACTCGAACTCGAACTCGAACTCGAACGATTTATTCACAAAAAGGCCATTGGCCCATACATGAAGGGGGTTGCCGAACTGCTTAGTATTTTAGATTTTAACACACACCACACACACACACACACACACACACACACACACACACACACACACACACACACACACACACACACACACACGCACGCACGCACGCACGCACACACACACACACACACACAGACCAACATGTTACTGTATAACACAAAGTCAGCTACAAAAATATCACTTAGGATAACATTATCTCTCTTATTCTGAAGGCTTTACACAAATATAAAGTGAGGCTGCGCACAACCTCAGGATGACTTGATGCCAGGAGTAAACAGAGTCTAAATAAATTAGGCTGTCTACTATATTTAACAGGGATGTAGTTCTGCCTAACATCCTCAAATACTGGACAGCACAAGACAAAGTGTACTTCATCCTCCGGAGCTTGCTTACATAATGGGCATAACAGCCTGACGTCGTCAATATCATGTTCTCTGTATCTGAATTTATGAACATTTATATCTGATACACCAAGTCTAAACTTAGACATTATTCTTTTCAAATGTATATCCATATCAAGTTTTAGATAAGGTTTGACATCATGCGAACTTATAAATTGTCTGTACATTTGAAATCTTACACTGTTTTGTATATGATTACTCCATTGCTGCCAACGGCAGTCAATCAATCTTTGCCTGAAAGCGTTAATAAACTCTCTACAATTTCCGACTCCTTGATTGAGCCAAACAAATCCAAACCCGAGTTCACACAAACAGGTACGTATTTGTGTTGCCCAATTGTTTTTCCCTTTGACATCTAGATCATAAAGCATCTTGTAGGATTTAAATGGTAGCCTGCTCTCATTCATATGCAGAATCTTAATCCAATATCTAATGCATCTTACAGCAGCATTAACAGAGAGAGGGTATCTATTAGTTTCACTATAAACAAGATCATTAGGTGTACGTCTATCTAAGCCTAAAAACTGCTTTAAAGCAAAGAGGTGTACTGATTCACAATGTGTTACAGCTGCATCCAAGCCCCATATTCTGCACCATATAACACAGTGGGTTGTATTTGTGCATCAAATATCTTAATGAACAAATCAAAAGAGTTATTATTCAATATTCGTAGTTTTTTCAACACAAATAACAAGCTTCGTTTACCACGACTTGCCAGAGAGAAGAGAGAGAGAGAGGAGAGAGAGAGAGAGAGAGAGAGAGAGAGAGGAAG
>CM054145.1:37666990-37684490 GCA_028751875.1 Rapana venosa | reverse complement strand
TATCTATCACTATCTGTCTGTCTGTTTATCTACTCCATCTCATTTATCTATCATATCTTTGCTGTCTTTTATTCTATCTATCGAGAGACATCGTTTGCGTATTTTTTCATGCGTGCTTTTTTTGTTTATGAGCGCGTGGGTGTTTCTTCCTAACTTATCTAGCCACATATTTCCTTTGTTGCTATGAGATCTTTTCGTGCATTCTGGACGCAAGCTGCACACAGCGTGTTTATTGTCAAAATTATTTTTTTTAAACCAACAGCATTCAAAACATTGTTCAGGACTAGTTACGACATAGAGACAGCAACAAAACAACGAAAACACAAATACAAACAAAACAAAACAGCCCTGTCCAAAAGAGAACCCTCCCCCCCCCAAAAAAAAAAAAAAGAAACAAACAATAACCACAACTCCCCCCCCCCCCACTTCCACCCCCCCCACCCCATCCGAAAAAAATATATTTGGAACTGGATTTTTCTCACCAACTGATTGCTTTGTAAATAGATGGGCTATTTTCTGTTGCTATCAAAACCACTTATAAATTATTCATGTGTTTGGTTTTGAGGTGTGCTAATCAAGACAACCTTGCACATTACATGACATGCATTACATTACATTGTGTACATTACATTACATTAGTACATTACATTACGCGTATTGCATTATGCGTATTACATTATGCGTATTATATTACACTACCCGTATTACATTATTGCAGTGTATTACGTGTATTACCTTACATTACGTGTATTGTGTTACATAACGCGTATGATATTACATGTATTGTGTCACATTACATTACATTACTTTACACTACACATCCCATAAGTCTTCTCAACATTAAGGGAAATCCACGAATAAAACTATCAGCCATCCCCCCCCCACCCCCCACCCCCCCCTCCCACTCTCCCCCTCCCCACCCACCCCCCCCCCCCCCCCCACGCTCCCACCCCTCCCCCCCCCCCCCCCTCCCCCCCCCCCCATCCTTCATTTCCTTCTCATCCGCCTCCTCCCTCCCTCCTTCTCCCTCCCTTCACTGTCTTCACTACCCCCAAACTTCTCAAATCATCCCTTTCCAGAGCAAGCCCCCCCCCCCCAATCTCCATCTTCATTGTGCTTCCTAAACAGGAAAAAGGAACTTCTCCAACCTTGCTCTAAGTCAGACGTCCTCCTTATCTTTTAAACAGCAAACGCCCGCCCCTCCATTCCCCCGCTGCTTGTACCTTACGAACAAACGGTAAAGGGAGTCCCATAACTATAACAGGCTTACTGAAGAAGCGAAAAAGCGTCATGAGACTCACCTAACTCTAGCTAGGGGCTCGCATTACTTGAGGCGGCGCCGCACCATACGTCCTCTCCACTCGCTGCTTTACCTTCCTGACCTTAAAGATGTACCATTTACAGATGGGTGAACTGGGAGGACTGTACTGAAGTCAAGGCGCCAAAAAACAGTCACCTATCGACTAGCACCAACTACGTGGATTGCATAACCTTGGCTGGGGGAAAGCGAGTGCTTATCCATGAGCTGTCCAGTCCTCATAAATGAATGCTACTATAGTAAAAAGAATAATTTATATATATATTATATATATATTTATATTATATATAATATATATAATTATATATATTAATAAATAAATAATAAATAAATACCCCCAGGGATGAGGGGGGAAAGGGAGGGGGGGATAAATTATAGCCCAGGGAGTCTATATCTTTAACGCACCCTAATACATAACAGTCTGATGGGGACGGGCGGGGGAGGGAGGAGGGGTACGACCGGGGGGGGGGGGGGGGGCGGGTAGTGAGGTGGGAGCAGACCCAACAGACCACTGGAGTCTCTCACCAGGGCTTTTGTCCATCTGCCAAAAGATGGAAGCATGGCGTTGAAAACGTGTCACTCCTTCTCCGCCCCTTTCTCTCCCCCCCCCCCCCCCCCCCCCCCCCCCCTTTCTTTTTTAAATGTATATTTTTTTCTTCCTTTTCCATTCATTCTTTCTTTCTAGCTTGCTTGCTTTTCTTTTCCTAGTAGTGAAAGCGCGCTGATTCATAGAAGTTGGAAAAGAATAGAAATGGGACAAGGTTAAAAAAGAAAAACAAAGATAAAGAACAAAAATTGCTGGTAAGCTTTCCTTACCATTTCGCGGGAAAGAAGAATGATATTAAAAGCCTTCATTACTTCTTTGTTATGGAAATGAAGACGTACTTGAGAAAAGGGTGGACGAACAATTAGAGCTCTCCGTCTCTCTCTCTCTCTCTCTCTCTCTCCTCTCTCTCTCTCTCTCTCTCTCCTGCATTTTCTTCCTCTCCCCCGTGGCTGTCTGCCTGTCTGTCTCTGTTTCTGTCTGTATATCTGTGTCTGTCTGTCTGTGTATGTGTGTCTGTTTGTCTGCCTGTCTGTTTCTCTCTCTGCATTTCTTTCTCCTTCTCCCTCTCTGTCTGTGTATCTGTGTCTGTCTGTCTGTCTGTCTGTGTCTCTCTCTCTCTCTCTCTCTTTCTCAACCAACCCCCCCCCCCCCCCCCCCCCCCCCCCCCCCCCCCACCCCCGCCCCCTCTTTGTCAGAAGCGCCCAGGCACTGGATCGTCTGCACTCTTTTGTTGGTTACTTTTGTTCATTTGCACGGAGTTCATCCATTCCTCTTTCCAGGCTGTGCGGTATTTGAATAATTATTGCTGTCATCATTGTGGTTTGCGATGTATCTGTACTGTTGGATGCTACTCGTACTGCTGTTAATCCCTCTTCTGCCTACCTCTTCCGCTGTCCCAGCACATCAACAATGTATAGCCTTCTGTTAGTTTCCCCCCTGTATTTTGTAGGCTACAGTCGTTAATTGTACAGTGCTGTTAGTCATATCTCTGTATTACTTTATTCTGTTTAGCTGAACCCCCAATATTTCTTTTTTTCCCCCCAAGCATTTTGTACAGTCGTTACAAAGTGTACAGTTAGTCATATCTCTGTATTACTTTATTCTGTTTAGCTGTAGCTTGTGTTTTTTTCTCCCCCCCCCCCCCCCCCCCCCCCCCCCCCCCCCCCCCCCCCCCCCCCCCTTGTATTTTGTACAAACGTTGCTAAGTTACAGTTTTTCTCTCTATTGCTTTATTCTGTTTAGCTGTAGCCTGTCTTGTTTCTTTTTCCCACTGTATTTTGTCATTAAGTCGTGCACGCCTTGGCTTCACTACAGTCCCCCAGTTCACCCAGCTGCAAATGCATACCTGCCCTCTTTAGGGTCAGGGAAGGTAAAGCAGCGAGGGAGAGGAGATGGGCGCAGCCCTCAATATGCTGGCCCCTAGAGAAGTGAGGTCTCTGTCGCCTCGCTCCCCTACGACCTTATAGGTGATGGGACACCTTTACCTTTTTTTTAAGTTCACAGTGCTGTTAGTCATACCTCTGTATTTCTGCATTCTGTTTAGCTGTAGCCTGCGTTTTTCTTTTTCTCTGCATTTTGTACAGTTGTTAAGTGCGCAGTTATCTTTGTATTACTTTATTCTGTTCAGTTGCAGCCTGTCTTTAAACTTTGTGTAGAAATCTTTAAGTCTGAATGCTTATGATTTGTTACGTTGCTGCTATTTATTTTTCTTGAAATACATGTGTTCCTGTCGACACTGAACAAAACAACAACAACACAAAAGGGGATAAGGGAGGAGTTCGGGTCGGTTATTTTATTTGTTGTTGTTGTTTTTTAAAACTGTGTTTGTGTTTTCTTTACTGGCATTGGGACCATTTTCTTCCATGCCAGCCATCCACACAATTTACTGTCTGAGGACTCCCCTCAGAACGAAACAGTGCTGTTAGGGTGTTTGCGTGTATACTTGTGTGCGCACTTGCGTATGTGCATGCACAAATATGTTCATGAGTATGGGTGCGCACACAAGTGTGTTCATGAGTATGGGTGCGCACACAAGTGTGTTCATGAGTATGGGTGCGCATGCAACACTAATGGTAGAGTTATGGAAGACAGGGTGTCTCACACAATACACATCAGTGATGTTGTTGATTGTAGTTCTTCTTTCTTCTTTGCGTTGCCTGGGTTATATTGTGAGACCAGATCTTCTGAGGAATTCAGCAGTTGCCTGCAGGTCATCCACCGTGCCGTACAGTTTCTGCTCCAGAGGCGTGGGCTCAGGCCACACTTCCAGCCTTAGCGTCTGGAGAGTCCTGCAGTCTTGTAGGATGTGGGCCGTATCCTGTTCTTCTTTTCCACAGGGGCACATAGCAGATGGAGCAATTTTCAATTGTCTGGTTGATTGTAGTTATTGTATGCTGGTTGGCAAGGAAGAGGCAGAGTGCTAGTGGTCACTATCACAAGTAGCATTCAGTGTCCAGATGCCAGGGCAGATACACAGCCGGTGGGTACCTGATGACCCATCATCTCTTTTATGACCCCTCCCCCCTCCCCTCTCTCTCTTATCACTCTATCGCACACACTCTCTCTCTCTCTCTCTCCTCTCTCTCTCTCTCTCTCTCTCTCTCTCTCTCTCTCTCTCTCTCTTTCTTTCTTTCTTTCTTTCTTTCTCTGTGCCTCAGTCGCTCTTTTTGAACTGTGAGAAAGAGAGAGAGAGAGAGAGAGAGAGAGAGAGAGAGAGAGGAGAGAGAGAGAGAGAGAGAGAGAGAGAGGAGAGAGAGAGAAAGAGAGAGTGTGTGTGCGCGCGCGAATGCACGTAAAAGTGTGCGTGTGTGTGTGTGTGTGTGTGTGTGTGTGTGTGTGTGTGTAAGTGTATGCGCACACGCTTTCACTTGCGTTCACGCTTGTAAAAGTAAAACTATATTTTTCAGCGCACATGCGTGCGTGTATACATGCGCGTACATGCATGCGTGTATCCACCCGCGCGCAAAGGTACCTAATGAGCGCTTTGATTTGTTGCTTTACAAGATTCAGCGCTATATAAATTCCATACATTATTATTATTATTAATGGGCCAATATTTTTTTTTTTAATATCGTGCTACGAACACACACACACACAACACACACACATATATTATATATATATATATATATATATATATATATATATTTTATATATATATATATATATATATATATATATTTTATATATATATATATAAAAGATACGCCTCTAGCACATGAAGATTGATCTAAGCTTTCTTTTAAAATACATCAGAAGCTAAGCTTAGCAGCCCTATTCTGGGTAGGTAGGTAGGTAGGTAGGTAGATTAATTCACGAGTTGGACGGAGAAGAGAAAGTCACGGGTCAGCTCAGGTCAGCTGAGGTCAAGTCACCACAATGACTTGCTATTTTGGGAGGGTTCTTATCGCTTGCTTCACGCGCGGGGGCCTGCTGATTGGGAGAAGCCTAGTTTCACTCGGCTGGAGCTGAAGAGAGGAGCTTTCAGCGTCTTGGGCTTTAGAATATAGGCTGAGATGAAAGCTCGTGTATGTACCCTGTGTGATGATGACAAGAGGTTTGATGGTGCTAGTCTAGTCCTACCTCTGCGTCTTGTTGAAGATGAGATTTGTTCGCCTGTTATGAATACTTGGTTCTCACGGTTCTCTTTCTGTCTTCCCTTCCTGTCTTTTACGATCTCTCTCTCTCTCTCTCTCTCTCTCTCTCTCTCTCTCTCTCTCTCTCTCTCTCTCCTTGTTGTATTGGGTTGTTGGTGGGTTTTTTTCTTCTCCTTTTTGTTGTTCCCCCGCCCTACACGGTGTTAGGTTTCTATAAGAACTGGTGTGGGTTTTGTTTGTTTGTTCTTTAGGTTTTTCTTCTCTTTGGTTGCTTACATTATTCTTTCTTCTTTCTTGGGTCTATTTTGGTTTATTATAGGGCATGGAGGGGGGGGGGGGGGGGGGATGGGGTCTGCTGGGTTCAACTCGTCCAAGAGACACACAGGGCCTGAGAAATTCGGTGCTGTCTGTGCCTTGACAACTTCTCAGCAAGGGAGTTGAGGGAACAGAGAGAGAAGAGAGATGCCGGTCCGTAGTCTTAAGTCCCTGTAGTCTTTCTGTTCTATGGTTCCCAGTAGTCTTTCACCTCTATGGTTTCCTGTGGTTTTTCAGCTCTATGGTTCCCAGCAGTCTTTCAGCTCTATGGTTCCCAGTAGTCTTTCAGCTCTATGGTTCCCAGTAGTCTTTCTGCTCTATGGTTCCCCATGGTCTTTCTGCTCTAAGGTTCCCAGTAGTCTTTCTGCTCTATGGTTCCCCATGGTCTTTCTGCTCTAAGGTTCCCAGTAGTCTTTCTGCTCTATGGTTCCCTGTGCTCTATGGTTCCCAGTAGCCTTTCTGTTCTATGGTTCCCAGTAGTCTTTCAGCTCTATGGTTCCCTGTGCTCTATGGTTCCCAGTAGCCTTTCTGTTCTATGGTTCCCAGTAGCCTTTCTGTTCTATGGTTCCCTGTGGTCTTTCTGTTCTATGGTTCCCTGTGGTCTTTCTGCTCTAAGGTTCCCAGTAGTCTTTCTGCTCTATGGTTCCCAGTAGTCTTTCTGCTCTATGGTTCCCCGTGGTCTTTCAGCTCTATGGTTCCCAGTAGTCTTTCTGCTCTATGGTTCCCCGTGGTCTTTCAGCTCTGTGGTCTTTCTGCTCTATGGTTCCCCGTGGTCTTTCTGCTCTATGGTTCCCAGTAGTCTTTCTGCTATATGGCTCCCCGTGGTCTTTCAGCTCTGTGGTTCCCAGTAGTCTTTCTGCTCTATGGTTCCCCGTGGTCTTTCAGCTCTGTGGTCTTTCTGCTCTATGGTTCCCCGTGGTCTTTCTGCTCTATGGTTCCCAGTAGTCTTTCAGCTCTATGGCTCCCTGTGCTCTATGGTTCCCTGTGCTCTATGGTTCCCTGTGGTGTTTTAGCTCTATGGTTCCCTGTGCTCTATGGTTCCCTGTGGTGTTTTGCTCTACGGTTTCCTGCTCAATGGTTCCATGTTGTCTTTCAGCTCTGTGGTTCCTGTGGTCTTTTAGTTCTATGGCTCCTCTGTTCCCATGGCTCTAAACAAGTGCAGGTGCCAACAGGGGAAAAGTAATGCTCTTGTGGCGACACGTTCTCTTTAGAGAAAACAGCCCGAATTGTGTGTATAGAATTCTGCCGAGACAAAAAGTAATAGATCTATACAATACAATACAATGCAATACAGTATACATGTTGGAGACTTTTATACACTAAACATTTTGGAGACTTCTTTAAACTTAATAGGATGTTTTGGAGATTCCATACAGGGGTACAAACTGTGCTAGATTGCCCCCTCATTGTAGTAGTGTAGTAGTACTGCAGGGGTCAGCAGCAAAAGGCACTGATTGTGAAGAAGAAACTGCGTGCCTCGAAAAAACTGACTTATGAGTAACCTGGCCATTTTCCTATGTCCCTTCTTCTTCGTTTTACTTTCCCACCACTTGAGTTAACTTTTTTGGTTTTGGAAAGGGCCACACACGCACACACACACATACACACACACTATAAAACAACCCACCGAACACATTACTAGACGGCTAAATACCACACAAATTAATACTTACAAACCAACATCAAAGAAAAATAAGATAATTGTGATGTACTTCATAACCCCAGATGCTTCCCTTTTATATAAAGTAACTCAGAAAACTTGGAAGCCATGCCCCGTTTTTCCTCAGTGCAATCAATCAACAACGATGATCTCTATCTATCTCTTTGTGATCAAACATCTCGATAACGACTAAATTTGAACGATGCAAGTAGATCAGGCCTGTGGACCTGACTTAACAAAAAAAAGACAAAAAAAGACAAGCATTGTTGTTGTTCAATTTAAAGTCTGTCCACGCTTGGTGATTATTATAACAAAGACAAGCATACCACACGACAGAGTTGCTAGCCACTATACTACCACCCTTGTGCAATAAGTACATTTCTTTGAGCCTAGGCTAAAAACAGACCGCGATGGCCAGATGATGGCCAGATAGGAGAATCGCTGTGTCGCTCTAATGATCACAGAACACTAACACAGCGCCAGGCACTGGGGTCAACTCAAACAAAAACGTAAACCTTTCACAGTAACCTAGTCTAGTTTGCTAGCGAAAAATGTTGTAAGTAAACGTAAGCTTTGGTATGACGTACAACACTTTTTTTTTTGTGTGTGTGTGTGTGTGTGTGTTTGTGTCGCTCATCCATTTAAAAATCCCATGAATCTAAATCTACAATAAGCTGTATGTTTTTCCTGTAGATCTAATGCCTTTTCACCCACCCAACCCCACCCCCCACCCTTTATCATTCGATTTTTATTTCGAGTTTACTTTTTTTTTTAAACGAAAGGATGGTGGTTTCGATTGCTGATTTGATTGTATATATTTGGGTATTCTTTTACCATGTTTCCAAAATAATATGATGTGCGTTTTTCTTTTATTCTTTTTCTTTTAATTAAAAACATAAATATACATGAAGTCGGAACGCAAAACCTCAACACTGATGAATTCGGAGCTCTAGCCAAGGAACGAAAAAGCAAAATCAATACAAATTTTGACTAGACTTTGTGCTAGGAATTCCCTCTTTTCTATCCCTTTCTTTTGTTTCTGCCTTGTTCCTTTTCTTTCTGTCACTTCCTTCTTGTCTATTTCTACCTTCATGGTCCTTTCTCTTACCTTACCTTACCTTAAAACTCCACCAGATGCAAACAAACAAAAGTCAGTAAAGTGAACAGGCTTTTTGCTGTACTGCGTTTTGATTTTAGACTTTCTCAACTGTGCACCCTACGCAACAACCCAGCTCTATCCCTATCAAAACTAGTCTCAGAACAAGAAGGCTTTCTTTCTTTCCTTTCCTTTCTTCACAGCCCCCAAAAAAGACCCGCAAATGCAAAATAATTATGCGTCATATTATCATAAGAATCATTCTTTGTCATCAAATATCATCTATTTAATGACCAAGACTGTACATATCTGTAGCAAACAAACAACAGACAAAAATGTTAATTGCAAACTTTCTTTTTCTTCTTCTTCTTCTTCTCCTCCTCCTCCTCCTCCTCCTTCTTCTTCTTCTTCTTCTTCTTCTAGCGCTCATACAGCAGCTATTGATGTCTGTCATATGAGCAAAACTGCGTTACGCTGCCGTTAAGCGCCTGACAAGTCAGGCCCAGCGCATTCGACTTCGGCATAGGAGAGATTTTTAAATTTTTTTATTTGAAGTCTTTCTACAAACTAAAGGTAAGAGAATGGACGATGAAGGTAGAAAATAGACAAGAAGGAAGTGACAGAAAGAAAAGGAGCAAGGCAGAAACAAAAGAGAGGGATAGAAAAGAGGGAATGCCTCGCACAAAATCCCCGGAAGATAGAGATGCTATCTACACCGACAGGCTCCCGGCACCCCCACGCAGTAGAAAAGAGCAAACCACGTGAGATGTATGTGCAAGGGACAAAGGTTTTAAGACGGTCAGTCAGCGCTCCCCCAGTCACAATGTTCAGTCAATAACATACTGATACGGACTCGTGCGGACTTTCACAAACACGAGCACAACACACAACACACACCATATAACACACACAACACACACACACACACACAGAAACACACACACACACACACACACACACACAACACACACCACACACAATCCGTCTAATATCACTTATAGTGAACAGACGTTAAATACAAAAACGTACGAAGAACAACACACACACACACACACACACACACACCCCACAACGCCAGCAGCAGCAGCAGCAGCAGCAGCAACAACAACAACAACACCAACAACAACAACAAGAGAAAGATCAGATGTTAGAGATGATAATCAGGGAATATCTACAAGGTGTACTCGTAAATCCTTTACCTATGGGTTCCAATGTACAAGACAGACAGATAGATATAGATAGATCGCTCCACCATAAACCATGCCGTGACGTGGGCTAGAAAGCCTTCAACGGGCTTTCAACGTCATCGGGTAGAGCCTACAGACAAACATCTCTGTCTTCATTCTTTGCCTACCTCCTGATATGGTTCTCTTCTTCTGTATCATCATCTTCTTCGTCGTCGTCGTCTTCTTCTTCTTCGTCTTCTTCTCCTGATTCTTCTTCTTCTTTCTTTCTTGTTATTCGTCTCGTCTTGTTTTTCTTGATCTTCATCATCATCATCATCATCATCATCATCATCATTTCTTCTTCTTCTTCTTCTTCGGAATTCTTGAGAATTCTTGAGAATTCTTCTTCTTCTTGGTTTAAACATGATTTTTAATGCAATATATACCGACAACATAAGCAAACAACATCACTTCAGCAGCAGGGGAAAGGCATCAAGCTACAGCTGATTTTATGCCCCACCCCACCAGGAGTTAACGTGTGATGCTTATGCAGACAAGTGACATACACATATAAACAAAACAATTTTCCAAATTATATACAAATTCCATTACACGAAAACTGAAGAAAACTTACATTTCCAAACTGAGGTAAACAAAAGTGCAACGAAAAATACACAAACATGCTAGGAAGCATTAAGACCAAGGAGGAAACTTTGCATATCACTTAGCCCTAAAATTTCATACTCATATTATTTTCAACACGGAAGGAAGGAAGAGCACTCCATCGCAGAACCGTTTACATTCATTGCTATTTATATTCTTATATCTTTTGGATTTAACAATACATTCTTGCACTGTTTTGAAAATGTTAATGTTATCACTGTCCCCATAATAATAAGGTGTTTTACATTCTCTTCATCCGGTTTTAGAGTACGATTCTTTGATGGCAAATATTTTAAATAACGTGGATAGTGGAAACAAAAAGAATCGTGGGTTAAAAACGGTTGTGTATGCAAAATCTCACCATTGGTGAACCTCATGGCTCTAGCTCAGGAATGAACAAATAAATATTGCAAAGAAGCACGAGGGGGGAAAAAGCCAGGAATTTTTTTCCAAAGCCCTTTCTTCCCAAGTCTCACAACAACAACAAAAGGGTGGTAATAGTGCTGTACTTTTTAACCCCCTAATACTTCCACTATGAATCAAACTAGCCATTGAGGCTTCTTCACAAGATGCTGTGACCATTAAACATGGTCAGCTTGTTTTGAACAGGTGAATGGATAAGTATCACACCTTTTTCCACATCACAGAGTCGACTCCCCCCCACCCCCAAGCCACCCTTTGCATAGCACTCTTCATGCGATAAATAGAGCGTGGGTTAAACAATCCCTCTACAATAAATGCAGAGTTTTTGTTGTTTTAATGATTGAGAAACGGGACGTTCGCAAGGAAACAATGATAACAAGAAAAAGTCCATGGGTCAAAAGAGAGCAGGAGATGATGGGCCAGAGAGACACGAGCAGAAGAGTCTATCTATGAACGTGGTGTTTGCAATGAGGTACACATGTTTCGTGCAGATTTTGTGTGTCGTATTCTGGGGATGTGTGTGTGAGTGTGTTTGATTGTGTGTCTGTTTGTGTGATTTGTGTGTGTCGTAATTGGGGAAAATATTTATATCTGTTTATTTCATCTTTACAGTTATTTGTGGGCAGGTCATCATCAAGGCGTGGATTCTTGTGCTAACTGCAGTCCTGTTGGTTACATATTCCATCTTCCCTAACGACACGATGCTGACGATGACGGGACGGCAAGGCACAACGACGCTTCTGCTACACTGCCTCCCTCCCTCCCTACACGTCATGACAAAACACAACGACTCTTCTTCCCACGCCCACGGTAATACATCCTGCAGTCACGCATCCTTTCTTTCTCCTCATCCCCCATGACAGCTAAAGACAACAACAACAACAACAACAATAACAACAGGCAGCTGACCTTGTCAGAAAGAGAGGGGGTAAAAGCGCTCAAGGCAGGGGTGGGTGGAGGTTTGCCTGCTGAAGCAACAGCTGTAAAAGAAAAGGTACGGCCTATTTCGAGCCATCTCATTCATTGTACCTGCTCTTTCTTTGCTTCTTCTTCTTTTTTTTGTTTTTTAGCTCCGGGTCATTACGACGGTTATACAAGCGAGATTCTGATGTCAGTGGGTGTAAGATGTGAGGTGAAGTAAAAAAAAAAAACAGAATAAAAGGCAGTGGAGCATTGCAAGTTATCTGCTATAATTATCTATCAGTCAAGTTAAGAATCTACAGTACAGTTCAGTGGCCATCAGAGAGGTTCTGTGCCATGGCTCTGGTAGCGTAGCCCTTTTGTACTGAGCGGCAAAGGTCAAGAGTGAACAGGTTCAAACTGGGCAAACAGAGGCTTTTACTCCCTCCCTCACCCCCCCCCCCCCCCCCCCCGCCCCCCCCTCCCCATCCCGCCTACCTGGAATTCACTCAGTTGTTTTGTTTATTGATTCCTCGAAAGCGTAAACATATGGGAAGGCGTGAACGAGGCAAATCAACATGAAAATGTCCCTCAAAAAAAAAAAAAAAGTTCCAGATTTGAATTTTTCACAAAAGTCATCTGTTTCTTCATTCTAATTAAATCACCAGACAAAACAAGGGCAGGGACTAACTTAACGATACTGAATGACTGAGGGGTGGTGGGGTGAGGTAGGGATGAGGGGTAGGAGTGGGGTCTCCAGGATATCAGCAGAACAAGCGTGTATAAATATCAAAGTAGGCCTGGACATAATTATTACACAGCACCAAAAAGTCTTTGACGCACAGTGTTTCTTCTTTTATTCCTTCTTCAATCCCCCCAAAGCCACCCTTGACTGCAGAGAAAAGGGAGATGATATCTACCTAAGTAATACCAGCAGGTCACTTTAAGCTGGTTTAACACTGGAATCACACAGCTGTCCCTTCACACGCATTGACGCACGTACGAACATAAGGTCTGCAGGACTCTACAGCTCTTTCACTGCCGTGGATTCGGAATGACGTTCTTGCTCTTTGTATGGGGAAATAGGTAACAGCAACTTCACTGTAAGAGTACTATCTATATAATTATCTTCTTTATTTATCATAGTTTTGTTTGGGTTTGGGTTTTTTTTTAAGCTGAGGATGTTGATGGTTTTAAGGGGTCTCAAAGAAGCTCTGAGGTAGGCCTAGCTATCTCGGTATACTCTTGTTTGAAGCTTATTCAAAATTCTGGATGAAGGGGAAAACAAACAAATATGTATAAAAAAAAAAGAAAAAAAGAAAGAAAAGGGGGTGGGTAAAGTAGATAAGTGATTAGAGCGTTGAACACAATATCTACAATCATCTAAGGATTTGAGCGCTAAACCCACTGAGATATCCACTTGAGATTTTTCCGTGGAGTTAACATTGGCCCAGACTCTACTCTCCTATAAGTCTTTCATATAGGATTATAAGCCAAAGTCCTCCCCGAACTCAAAATGCAGGTACCTTAATGGTGGGCTAAGGCGTTCGCATACGTAAATCATTCACCATTGGTGAACCTTGGAACTCTAGCCAAGGAAGGACAAAAAACCCAAACAAAAATTAAAAACCCCAACCCCTTGAGTCCTGTGTGACCAAGCACCCATGATATCAGGTACACACGTAAAAACAAAACAAGGCAAGACAAAACAAAACAAAATAAAACCTACCCATCTTTCGTTGAACTGTAAACCAGGTATGACTTGTGGTATGGATGATGCAAATATATATTTTGCATGCTTATAAACCATGCATGACTGGTGACATGAACAATACAAACACATCCTGCATGCCAAATAAACCATGTATGACTGGTAATGTGAACAAAACAAACACATTCTGCATGCCAATAAACCATGTAGACACATCCTTCATGCCAAAAAACTATGTAGGACTGGTGACATGAACAACACAAACACATCCTGCATGCCAAATAAACCATGCATGACTGGTGACATGAACAATACCAACACATCCTGCATGCCAAATAAACCATGCATGACTGGTGACATGAACATTACAAACATTGTGCATGCAAATAAACCATGACTGACTGTTGATATAAACAATACAAACATATCCTGTATGCCAATAAACCACGACTAACTGGGGATTTGAACAATACAAACATGTCCTGCATGCATGTATATAAACCATGTATGACTGACGACTGGGGAAAAAAACACCCAACAAATAAAATAAACATATTTTGAATGCCAATAAACCACGCATGACTGGTGACATGAAAAATGAACACTACAAACATACCCTACATGCAAAATAAACCCTCTATGACTCGTGACACGAACAAAACAAACACACTTTGCCTGCCAACCAAACCACCAATGACTGATGACGCCAACAATGCCAACACATCTTACATGCAATCTACATACCACATAGAGAGGGATGGGCACTGCAAGGTCCACCTTTAGCTCAGTTTTCAGACAGTGAATGGAAGCTAGTTTCAAAGCAAGGCCCCACACAACAAGAGTTGAGAGAGGTCAGAAAAAAAGAGGTGTGACAAAACCCTGGAGGAGAAAGGGCATACAGCCTTAAGAACAGAAGCCTTGTGGCCACACCAAAAATAAATCACTCTGGAAAAGCGAAACACACAAGATAAAAGAAAAACAAGCCATCTGCGGTTTTTTAGCGTGAGAACCAGCACAATCTACCGCATCTTCTAAGATCACTATCATGACAAAACGCACGTAGTGACCTGCTTGAGAAAGGTCAATGGCTAACCAAGTACAGGACTGATGGAACAGTATATGGACTACAGACAGTCACTGAGGAGGAATTCTTTCATCTCTTTTTGGGACATCACACTGATGTCTACATTTTTCTTTCTCACTTTCTCGCCTTTTTTTGGTTGTTGTGGTAGATTTGTGTCAAAGTTGACTGAAAGCAAAAAGTGAACGAAAATGAACTATCTTGCAAACCAACACACCAAGGACGCAAGTAATTAAACAGGTGATCCGATTTATAAACAAACAAACAAACATGCACTCAAACGTGCAGCTCAACAAACAAACAAACATGCACTCAAACCTGCAGCTCAACAAACAAATAGGAACTATCCAATAGGCAAGAAAACAAACTAGATAAAAAAGAACCTTCTACCTATACAAAATTCTCTCCACATACTCTGTGTGTGTGTGTGTGTGTGTGTGTGTGTGTGTAGGGGTGCGTGTCAAGTCAGGTCAAGTCAAGTCAAATTTTTATTTGGGGATAGCTCAGTGGTCAGAGCACTCGCTTTCCCCCAGCCAAGTTAAGCAGTGTCGAGCGTGGTTACCAGTTGGATGGGTGACCGTTTGCTGCGCGCCTTGGCTTCAGTACAGTTCCCCCAGTTCACCCAGCTGTAAATGGGTACCTGCCCTCTTCAGAGTCAGGGAAGGTAAAGCAGCGAGGGAGAGGAGATGGGCGCCGCCCTCAATATGCTGGCCCTAGAGAAGTGAGGTCTCTGACGCCTCGCTCCCCTACGACCTTATAGGTTATGGGACTCCTTTACCTTTACCTTTTACATTGCATAAGCTATGCATTTGCTTTTTTTCATCAAGCCATCTATCTATGAAACAAAAATTTCTTAATAATAATACTGAAGTACTACATCATTACAACCTTTACCAATAAAGTGTACCAATAAAAAAAAGAGGAAAACCAATAAAATAATACACTGCAAAATATAAATTACACACATACATACACACACGCACACATACACACACACACACACGTACACACACACGCGCGCGCGCGGGCGCGCACGCGCGCGTGTGTGTATGTGTGTGTAAAGTACTCTTCAACCCTTGCAGAACTGGCCAGTGCATGACTTGCGAATGACCCTGTAAAACCACCTCTATACAGATAGCTATCCAAAGACCCCCTTCCTGCTCCCCCTCCCGCCCAACACTCACACACAGAGAAACGCACACAAAGAAGAAAAATGTCGGTAAGAGATGTTAGCTAGATGATATCTTGAAGGTACTGTACGGTTAGGAATTTGTCATACTCACAACCACTAAACAAAGATGAAGATCAACGCTGACATTGATATCCTTCAAGCCCTAGCATACCATAAGGGGCTAGATGAAGATGGAAGGTTTGGGGTTGTTGTTTTTTTGGTACGTCAATTTAGATTAACTTAACTTGTATATATACTGTTTGGTTTGATTTTTGGTGTGGGGTGTATTTTTTCAGTTAATGTGCTTCACTTTGGTCTTTCTGGCGTTTAAGTAAAAAAGCCAACAATGTTACCCTCTACAACGACAGAATTCTCCTCATGCTTGTGAGATCGTTGGCCACGAGTGCTGTACTATTCATGTACTTGAGGTTAGTGATGTTCCTGCCTCCTATATTGATGTCCATGCCACCTATTTCCACCTTTCTCGTCGTGATCATTTCTGTATAAATGCTGAAAAGATAAGGGGACAATATGCAGTACTGACGGACTCCCTTTTTTCAGATAAAAAACAAAAATTCAGTGCTCGCCATTCCATCGGACGGTTGCCTTGTGATATGACTACAATTTTGCAATGGGCGAGGCTAGATGTCCCTCAAAACATCAATATCAATATAATCATGTTCAAAATTTCAAATATTTAGGCGCTGTAAAATACAGTAATGGCCCTTATCTACAAAATGTCAAAGTTAAAATTGTTATGGCCAAGCAGAAGATGATTCAGTTAAAAAGCATTTAGATCTCTCTCTCTCTCTCTCTCTCTCTCTCTCTCTCTCTCTCTGTCTGTATGAGCGCTTTGATTTGTTGCTTTAGAAGATTCAGCGCCATATAAATTCCATCCATGATTTTATTATTATTATTGTTATTATTGTTATTATGTGTATTATTGTTTGTGTTGTTTTTTTTTTTTTAAAATTATTATGTGTTTGTGCGTGTGCTCCCTCACATTCTATACCTCTTTTCTTACACACACACACACACACACACACACACACACAGAGTACCTCCACTAGCATCATCACCACCACCACACGACATCAGCTGAGCTTTTATCAACATTTCTTCATATCTGTGTGTGTGTGTGTGTGTGTGTGAGGAGAGAGAGAGAGAGAGAGAGAGAGAGAGAGAGAGAGAGAGTCCGGGAGAGGGAAGGGGGGGAGTCATGGGGATCTTCACCACCTTGCAAGTTGACCAAGGTCACAAGGTCACTGACAGCTGACAATAGCATGATAACCCCGGTGAAATAGCAAACAAAAGCAACAGTGAATAAGTAAGTACAGGTAAAACATATATATTCTAGTTATCCACAACCCCTCCATCCACTCCCCTCTCCCTCCAATCTCATTTGTCTCTTCTTCAGCCTCATTTCTTTGAAAAGCTATTTATCTGAGAGAGAGGAGAGATAGAGATGAAGAGGAAGGAGAGGAGAGAGATGAGAGAGAGTAAGAGAGAGAAGAAGAAGAAGAAGAAAGAAGAAGAAGAAAAGAGAGGAGGAGGAGAGAGAAGAAGATAAGAAAGCTAATGAACAAGACGATGAAGAATAGAAGAAGAATACGAAGAAAAAACATACACAACAACAACTAACAACAAGAGAAAAGAAGAAGAAGAAGAAGAGAGAGAGAGAAGAAGAAGAAGAAGAAGAGAGAAGAAGAGAGAAGAGAAGAAGAAGAAGAAAATAAACAAGAAGAGAAGAGGGAAGTAGAAGAGGTAAAGAAAAGCATTGTTAGTGAAGCCAAAGAACCTCTGTCCATTTCTGAAGAGCCACTGCTGCTCGGTGTTGACCATGGAATCATCCC
>CM054145.1:37656990-37661990 GCA_028751875.1 Rapana venosa | reverse complement strand
TAACTCCAGACACACAGATTCACTGGTAACAGGTTAGCTCAGTGGTAAGAGTACCTGCTCTTCCATCGATTCGTAATTGCACAATGGAAAAACTGAAAATCTGATCTCAAAACAAACAAACAAACCAAAACAAAATAAAGTACTTGCTCTTCCCATGCTAGGGTTAATAAAAGCAGCATTGAGCGTGTTTGTCTCTCGGAAGGATGACCCACGTATTGTGCCGTACACATACCTCTTTCAGTCACGACTGATTTCTCTGCGTACACAATTCGGGCTGCTTTCCCCTGGTGAGGTTCGCGTCGCCACAAAACTAGCGCCAATTATTATTTTCAAGATTAAAAAAAAACCTCCTGTGTGCAAACGAATCAATGAATTAAATTTCTCTGGGCTTCAAGAACAGTGTTCCCCCAGTTCACTAAGCTGTGCGTGTTACTATTATTCTTTATTTATTTATTTATTTATTTATTTTGGGGGGTTGCTGCCTCATCTTCCGTGACGTTCCTGTCTTGCTGTTCCTGGTCCCCCCATTTCCCCGCCACTGTCATACCCAAATTCACTATAATTATCTCATCCTCAGGGTCGGAAGTCCACAGGGACTGTGGCCGTGGGGCCACCAGCCAGAGGGGCCCTGCCCTGCTGCTGGGGTCACTTTGGTGGTGTTCAGGACACCACCTACTAAGCCCCTTACTAGCGACACTATTAGCTCAGTTGCGGAGCCAGACTGAGTGCCAGACTGAGTGAGTCGCCCACCCGAGATGGCAACCACCACAACGTCCCTCCCAACGACCGTCCCCCGTGAACCCCCAACCCCGAAGGCTTTGACACACACTCACCACAGGCACAGAAGTGTATGGGCAATCCGAATCTGAGGCCACCATGAGACCAAAGCAACTGGGACCACTGAATCAGAGGCAATTTTTGTTTTATTGCATGATGGTCAATGATAATGAGGATGACGTAATGATGCTGCTGTGGAAGGGCATAATTATGTTATGGGACTACTTGACAGGGTTGTACTCTACCTTACAACCATAATAATTATCTCTCTGGGTGAACCAGGCTTAAGAGATACAGACACTCAAACTCGCATCCGTTAAGTGGATGAAGCTCGACTGTGTGATCCCAGTCTTCCCACTGAGCCCACAGCACTCTCACTCTGGGTAGTAGCCGGCCGGAGAACGAAAACTTCCTATGACTCTTATGGGATTCGAACCCGCGACCTTCCAGTCCAAAATCCAAGACGCTAACCACTGTGCCAAGGCGGATGGTCAGCTGTACATGTTTACCTGCCCTCTTTATGGACAGGGAAGGAAATACAGAGAGAGAGAGAGAGAGAGAGAGAGAGAGAGAGAGAGAGAGAGAGAGAGAGAATGACAATGACAATGACAAATTCTTTTATTTCGAGGATAATGAATAAGCACTCATGTGCTTTTTTACATCCAGTCCCCGCCCGTAGGGATACATCTTAATAATTAATAACCCAACACTTATACACTCTCACAGTAGAAACAAGGGGAAATAACCCTTTTCAAAACAGCCCCCCCCCCAAAAAAAAAAAAAAGAAAAAAAGAAGAAAAAAGCAAACAAAACAAAACACCCCCACCCCCCCCCCCCAAAAAAAAAGAACCCCCTAAAAACACCCCACCCCCACCCCCCAACCAAAACAAACAAACAAGGGGAAAGAAAAACCAAATCAACAAAAGAAGGAAAAGAAAAAAAAGAAAAAAAACAACAACAACAAAAACCAAGAAAAATAACAACAACCAAACTTAGAGAGAGAGAGAGAGTGAGAGTGGGGGGGGGGGTGGGGGGGGGGGGGGGGGGTGTGGAGGGAGAGAGTAGGAGGCGGGGGCGCCACGCTCAAAATGTTGACCCTAAAAGAAGGTGAGGTCTTTGACACTGTGTTTACCAGTTACTGCGTAGATTATAAACCTCTTAAAGTACAAGCTATTGTAAACCAAGGGGCGAAAAGGTGTGGATGGTGACAGGTTTTTGACATAGATAGGTCCAGTTTGTTTTTCTAGGTTATTTCAGACGCATCATTTACAACTGGTTGGTTTTGATTGTAGTAAAGTTCCAGGGGTCCGACAGGCAACCACGCTCAAGGATGCTTCATTTATTTATTTCTTTTATTTATTTTATTTATTTCTTCTTTTATATCGAGGATAATGGAATAAGCACTCACGTGCTTTTTTACATCCAGTCCCCGTGTGTATGCGGTTTTGTAAATTTTGTTATCTGTTTCCACCGCCACACAATGGCCTACTCTTCCGAAAAGCGGAACAGGATTTAACGTGTGCGCAAGATGTTCTGCATGCGTTCGAACACGGGGCCTCGGTTTATAGTCTCATCCGAAGGACTTAGACATTCAGTGTGCAAAGGAATCAATGAATTGTGTTTCCTGGGCTTCCAAAACGTTCCCCCAGTTCACCAGTTTTTTTAACTTAGCAATGGAAGAAAAAAATAATGCTCTGACAATGAGCTAAACCGTTCCCAGGAATCCCGTTTTTTGGGAGTTAGCATTATTGACTTGGGGATGTACCATCAACCCACCCCCATGGACCGGTACAAACACTTGCAAAATGTAGACGTTGTGTGGTGGTATTTTTGAACATCTGGGGATGAGGTCAGGGAACACTTTCTGTTGAGAAAAGGGCCCCCTGCTGTATAAAAAACAAAAATGAAGACATACAGACAGCCTTGGGCCCAAAATACATGGTTGGCGTGAAGAAATTGACAATCCCCACGGGTGGGCAAAAACCGAAAAACATAACCAATACCAAGCTCACTTTCGGGGAAAAAGTTGAAAGTGAGGAGAGGAGGAGAGAGAGAGAGAGAGAGGAGAAACTTGAACTTGAATCTGAAATGATTTAATGTACATTGGCCCTTGGCCAAAATACATTTGTTGGGCTGGGGTTGGAACAGTGAGTTCATTTTATCAGGGGCAAAGCAAATGAAAAAACAAATAATGATTTTTTGATGTTTAAAAGAAGAAATCACCAAATTTATATAGCAAAAACTTAAAAAAAGATGATGTAAATACAATTTTGTTTTAATACAGGAAAAATTACTTGATTAAAAACCCTTAAATTTTAAACCCATAACCAATCATAGAAGAAGATGCTAAAAAAAATCTCCAATTGAGTATACAAATTGTGCGTTTTTAAAATAAAGTGTTTCAGAGAGGAGTGAGAAACTCTCTCTGAAATTGAATGATTTTTGAATTTGGGCCCTTAGGCACAATCATTAGAAAAGAAAATAGGAAAAAATCTTATTTAGAAAAACCCCTATCTATTTTTATTTTTGGTTCCCTGACGGTAAAAAATTTAAAGGATATTTGTAAAATCACATTTTACTTTTAATATACTAAAATGATTAGTCTGAATTGCAAAAAAGGGGGAGTACGGGAAAATCATGATCTGTTTTGCCACGAATTTTGATAAACGTGATAAAACAAAGTGAAATGTTTAAGTGGTTTAAAAAGGGCGTACTCATGGATTGGTTCCTTGTAAATTAAATTTATTTTCTTCCGCTATTGCTTTTCATGAAACACATTCTAGTAAATTGTATTGTGGATAAATCAGTGGCTTAAGTACTGTGCAGAGGAAGTTCTTTTGACTCTTTTAGAAATTTGACCCCTTAAAATTTTAAAAAGTTAGCACAAAAAAACAAAAGTTTTTCTTTTAGTTTGAGAGAGAGAGAGAGAGAGAGAGAGAGATGGAGAGAGAGAGAGAGAAGCATGTACCCGTTAGGGGGGTGGGAGCCAATTCGTGTGTGGCATAGCAGGAGAGAACTGTGAACAGTATGGAAAGTGTGTCACAAAAGTGTAAGTTATTTATATGATCAATTCCACTGTTTACTTCCCATTAAAATCGGTCACAGTTTCAGCCCTTTTTTTATAAAAAAAAATCACAACAAATATAAACTAGCATCCTGAAGCTGGAATACAGCTTCCTTAATAGTGGGGGGGGGGGGGGGGGTGGTGGTGGTGTGGGGGGGGGGGGTAATGGTCGCAAAAATCTCACCTTTGGTGAACCTCGGGCCTCTTAGCCGAGGAATAAGTAGTATTTGACAATGAAGGTGTGAAGATAGGAAGAAGTCTATCATAAGGTTATTGACCCATTGATGAATACATTGACCTATTCATTAGTATATATCGACCCATTTATTAGTTTACCGACCTTTTAAAACGTGTATCAACCCTTTTTATGATGGGGTTTATTTTGTTTGTTTACCCAGTTGCTACTTTATTCATATTATTCATTAGTTCACTGACATAGTCAGTAGAAGTCTTTGACCTCTCCACAACTTATTGGCCTATTCATTAGTTTATTATTGACACAGTCATAAGTCTTTGACATCTCAAGAAGTCATTGGCCAGATCATTAGTTTATTGACACTCTCAGTAGTTGCCCGGTTTGGGTTTTTTCACCTACTCAGTAGCTTGTTAACCTGTTCATAAGCGCATTGACATAGTCGGTAGTTTTTAAACCTACTGATGAGCTCATGGGCCTAGTCGTTCATTTAGTTTACAGACTCTCTCATTAGCTTACCAATTCGTTTATTAGTTTATTGACCCTCTCATTAAAATTCTCCAGGAAACTATGATTAAAAGCCTTCTCATTTCGCAAGTTGATGGAATTGCAACAAACAGTTTCTGCCATTCATGTTCTTTATAACCCCCCCCCCCTTCCCCACAACACCACCAAACACAAACACACACACACACACACACACTACACACACACACACACACACATCCCCTTTAATTCAAACAGCAAAATGATCCCATAAGCCTTTGTACGAATCTGTGTGTAAACACTTACTTCCTTCTAACAGTTACTGCCCATTAAAAAACAGTTAAACTACCGGGTTTTTCTTTGGTTTTGGGGGGGTTTTTGTTGTTTTTTTTACAAACAAGCTGCCATGGAAATTGTGTTATACTGTTGAATGAAGCGTTGTACTTGTGATGTTAGTCTGTCATGTTTTTTTTTTCTTTT
>CM054145.1:37614490-37651990 GCA_028751875.1 Rapana venosa | reverse complement strand
AAACCCGAATTTTTTCTTTACATCTCATCATGATTCTTCTAGAGCAGGTTACACTGTAAGACCTTTTCCCTTACAGCCTAAAACTGAGACGAAGGGGCTGAAGGGGAGTAATATGTTGAAGTACCGTCCGATAAAATTAACCATTGCCTCCCCTGAATCATAAACCTCAAACATCGCGACATTGCATTTTACTTTTTGGTAAAGCCTAATAATTTTTTTTCTAGATCGATGACGTTTTACGCAGGTTTCGCTTTAAGCTTCCTACCACAACCATGATATCTTGAAACATTCTGATCATCAGGATTATGTTGTTGGAGGTATGTTGAGTTCGTTTCATTTTTTAAAATAGCCGGGAAGACTTTGCAGCGGTGTTAGGGGGGCATGAGGGGAGAGGGAGATAGCTGGACTTTCGAACGCGTTGATTTGCTGCTGTAGTGTAAAGTTTCAACGATTCGCCATCGTCTGCTAGTCTGATCGCACGCACGCACGCACGAGCACGCCACATGCATTTTTTCCCCCTGATAAATTCCTGCTCATCTGTTGCTCGAATACTTTGCTAGTATGCGTTGCTACACTCCTGCCTTGAGTGGTCAAAGGTCAGAATTCTCTGACCCATGTGCTCGTCAGGCATTAGCCTACTTTTGCTGTTCAGGATTTAGCTCGAACACACCGTTTTGTTGTTGTTGTTGTATACATGTACTGATGTAGTCAGTGCACACACACACACAAACACACACACACACACACGCACGCACGCACGCACGCACGCACGCACGCACGCACGCACACACACACACACACACACACACACACACACACTGTCTCTGCCTGTCACAGTGTCAGCATCTGTCTTGTCTGTCAGTGTCTCTGGTCTGTCTCTGTCTGCCTGCATCTGTCTGTCAGTCAGTCGTGTCTTGTCTGTCTGTCTGTCCATCAGAGTCCTGTCTGCCTGTCAGTGTCTTGTCTGTCTGTCTGCCTGTCAGCCTCTTGTCTGTCTGCCTGTCTGTCTGTGTCCTGTCTGTCTGTCAGTCAGTGTCTTGTCTGTCTGTCTGTCTGTCAGTCAGAGTCCTGTCTGTCTGTCTGCCTGTCAGTGTCTTATCTGTCTGTCAGTGTCCTGTCTGTCTGTCAGTCAGTGTCTTGTCTGTCTGCCTATCAGTGTCTTGTTTTGTCTGTCTGTCAGTCAGTGTCTTGTCTGTCTGTCTGCCTATCAGTGTCTGTCTCTCTGTGTCTTGTCTGTCTGTCTCTGTCTATCTGTCTCTCTCTCTCACTCTCTCTTTTTCTCTGTGTGTGCATGCACACAACTCAGATCAGCAGTCACAGACTCATGATTTTCAAATACATGACCACATTTGCAACACACTTCGATAATGCAAACACATGTGACATTCTGCACTTGATGTGTACACTGATTCTTATAACTGCACAAACACATGCATGCTCTGATGCAGTGACACTCACACTTCAGATTAGTTTAGTCTCTTACAGTCTTAGTCTTAAACTGATCACTTATGACTTATGTGCAGGCCTGCCAGTCATGTAAGTGCTTTAGACCTGTATTATATAAGCAAATCTAGAGACTAGATAGATAAATCTATATATAGTGCTTATGACACATCCAATTTACAATTATGCCATACACAATAAGGAATGATATCATGCTTAAACACTTTATGAGTGGTATGGTTGTGATTGAGTATTGGTTCTTTTCCTTTTATTGCTGGTTGGATGCTCAGTATTATGCCTGGCCTCAGCCAGTTGTGTCATTTTAAGATGCACTTAAATCTGTTCAAAAGCTGATAATAATATATAAGATGATCAAATAGACAATTGACTTACTGTCAATCTTGCATGAAATATATACATTTCAAAGGGATATATAATATATATTGTTTATTTCTTTGTGTGGTTGGGAGGCAATGATCCCATAATTATATCCTATACTGGCTATAGTAGTATTTAGTGAAATAGGGAAATAATAAACCTTAGCAGCAAGTAACCACTCGGCTTTTTGAATAATAATGGTGATAGTTTCATTCAGGAAATACAAATTGAAGTTGAGGTTTGAATTTCCCTTGTGATTTTTGTTTGTTTTGTTTGTTTCCTTGTCTGTTTTAATGCTTAATGTGCAATCATACAGACTGTGCTGTATAAACAAGGGCCCTGTCTTGACTCTCAGCAAACTAGGGTTGTCTATATGACTATACTAACAATACTATTCAGGAAGAGTCATCTTACACCAGCCCTGCCATTTTCTTCTCAGAAATCTATACTAGTCTTATGTTGAAAAATATCTGTTAAGTGCGGTATGTTTAAGTTTTCCCTAGTTTCTTTTAATATGTAGATATTATAACTATATACTTTTACAATTAATGTGTACAAAATCTGATGTGTCCTGATTGTGCAGATGTACAGGCAGTAACCATATATACCAGCAGACCGACAAAGATTTCTCCACATGCAGCAAGTCTACTAAAAAAATATAAAATAAAAACTTAAAAACTCTACCCCCCAAACCCCCCAAGCCAGTCATGGCTTCTCTCAACAACAACGCAAACAGTGGAGATGACCTTGACCAAAAGCCTCCTGGCACCGACTCCATGGCCAAGACGTCTCCGCTGTCACAGACTCCCACCCCACCACCCGGACAGGGTTTAACCCAGAGTGACTCAGGGATCTGTCTGACTCCACTGAGTCAGGCCAGTGTGCTGTCGCCTCAACAGACTGTTCCAGAAATACCAGAGGAGGATAAAGGTGACGGAGCTGGCAGACGTCTGCCGTCATCAGTGACTGCGGCCAACCCAGCGCCAGCTCCAGTAGCGCAGCGTGAAGGTTCTGCAGCTGCCAGTCGTCATCACGAAGCCGCTCCTGCCGGTGAGGACAAGAGTGCAACGCCAGATCACACACCGTCTCCTCGCTCTGGCAAGTGGAGCAGCAGTCCTTCTCCTGACGACTTCACCTATCAGACCAAGTATCTGGTTCTGCAGTTTCTGCATCAGTCGACCACCGAAAGTCACCTGCTCCCTCTGTCGCACCATTCTCTCTCCACCACCTCGGAGTCTGAGCCACGGTTCAAGTCTTACGCCCAGAAATTTCGCAAGCGATGGCAGAAGACCCAACCCCAGTCCTCCCCCACCTCCCCACACCCCAGACCCAGACCCAGGCACGCCAAGCTGAAAGGGAGCAGGTCCTCCCCTAACCTAGTGAAAGACGCCAACTTCTTTAAGGACATGCCCCCGCAGAGGAGACCCCAGATCAAACGACCTCTGCCCAAAGCGGTGAGAGGCGGGAGAAAGCCCCCTGCGACAAAAGTGAGTCCGGTGCAGGCGGTGGCCGCAGCCGCCTTGATTCGAAGTGTCAGTGAGAACACCGAGAACAGTGAGACTGGCACGTACACCAGCGACGCAGACGACGAGCTGGACACATCCTTCGATTCCAGCCAGCAAGGCAGCACCACCAGCGCCAGCTTCCGCAACAGGCTGGCCCACTTCCAGCACCACGCTGCCTTCCGGACCAGCCTGCCCACGGTGCAGAGCGAAACAGAGTCCGTGGTGGAGGTGCCCCTGGACGTAGCTGAGGAAAGCATCGTGCCCGACAGCGCCCCTCTGCCCATCATGAACACCACCGGCGCCAACAGCCTGGACCATCAGCCAGTCCTGACAGCCGACCGCTTTGTCAGAGTCGCCACGTACTTGGATCAGATGAGGCGGACACAACCCGACGAGGCTCCGGATGCAGCCCAAGCTCATTCCGACCCCGAGGGGGCGCGCCAGAGGGGTTACGATGGCGTCGATGGTAACGTCGGCTTGGAGGTTGATTCTCCCCTGCCTCCGGAGCCCCCGGAGAACGACATACCGGCGTATCTTCTGGAGCCATCCGACCAGCCGGATGACGGGGCGGTGTCTGGAGGGTTCGAACCCCACAGCACCAGCGTAGGGTACCCAGACGAGACGGAGGGTGCGTGGGGTGGCGCGGACGCAGATGACGCGGACGATGCGGGGGATGAGGGGAGGTTCGGGGGGAGGGGGGATCGCTCCAGGCTGCGGCTGGACATCCACGACCAGGACACGCTGGTTCTCATGGAGGCCGTGCACTCGCTGCGCCAGGAGATCGAGGAGGAGATGTCGTCCTTTGAGTCCGAGTATGAAGAAGGTACAGTTCTGCTTTCTGTGCGCGCTGGAGCTCAAGTTTGTACCGTATGTTTTATACTTTGTTTTGTGTTTATATATATGTTAGTCCGTCGTGTTCGACGATGACCTCCAAAACAGCAGAGGAGGCAGCTGCTGTTTCGGAAATTGGGCAGAAATTTGATTATAGTGGAGATGCCTTGCCCACAGTACATCCCCACTCTCTCGGCCAAGTGGGCATAAGGACAGTCAGCGTTGGAGATGTTCTCCAAAGGCCAACCAGCCCCCAGGGCTGCAGCACATAAGGACTGTAGCAAGTCGAGCCTCCTAGTCAGAGAGTCATAGTCGATCACTAAAGACTAAGCTGTAAAGTGGAAATCCATGAGTGGAAAAGCCTCTGGTCATACAGCCTCTCACCTTGCTGTTGCCCCCCAGTGTCAGTGGTTTAATCAAGAACTGTGATATGCAAGCAAAGAGTGTAGTGCCAGATGTTATTTATCAAAGTTTAACAAATATAAAAATTGTATTCTGTACTTACTATATGCCAAAAAAATCAGACATGCAACTATGCAAGCAAAGAGTGTAGAGCCAGACGTTATTTGTCAAAGTTTAACAAATATAAAAATTGCATTCTGTACTTCTTTTTAATAATTTCAGATATTATACCTTTTCCTGTGCTCAATGAATCTTAATCAGTCCTCCCTATAAATCTCTACAGACTGATCTTTTTCGTTTAAAAAAAAAAAAATTTGGATCCATATTTTTTGGTTAAAAGAAAACCCTGTAGGTACCTGTCAGGCAGGGATCTATACTTTTTTCTTGAAAGAAATGCTGCAGATGAAAAATGTTCTGTCGATAATTGATTGATGCTTTTTGTTGTTTTAAAAAAAAGATATTGCTGATAGCTGATTCATACTTTTTGTTTTAAGATGTACTGTAGACAGCTGATTGAGACTTTTCATTTATAAAACAACAACAAAAACCAGACAAACCCTTGTAATCTGGAAATAAAATTTTGACTTGACTTGACATGACTTGACCCCCCTCCCCCCCAACCCCCCCCCAAAAAAAAACAAACCCAAACAAACAAACAAAAGAAACCCAACAACAACAAACAACTAACACACAGTTTTACAGAAGAAAAAAAAAAAGACAGTGTCAAATTGTATAGCTCATCCATGCTTTTTGTTCATTGCCACCATCAGCGATGCAGAGTCACCATTCGGATCGCTCCTGGTCGCTGCAAGGCCTGAGTCGCAGTCAGTCGGCGAGCCCCGAGACAGCGGAGATCGCTCGCAGGCTGGCCCGCATCGGAGACGAGGTGCAGCAGAAGTATTTTGACCACCTGGACAGAGCGGTCGGCCGGCTCTTCCTTGACCACTGTGCTGGCCTCTTCACCTACGAGAATTTCCGAGAGGCTGCCATGATCGCTTTGGACAAAGATCTGCATGGCTGGAAGCAGGTGGGATGCTGAAGTCTTTGCGTTTTGTTTAGTTGGTTGGTTGGTTGGTTTGTAATGTGTGTGTGTGTGTGTGTGTGTGTGCGTGTGTGTGTGTATATGTGCATGTGTGTTTACCAGTGTGTGTGTGGGTGTGTGTGCATGTACATATGTGCATGCATGCATGCATGCGTGCTGATTTGTATGATTTAATCCATGGATGTAGAATGAAATATGTGTTGACGGGTTAAGAAAAACTGTTGATGTTACTTTAGTCTGAGCAATAGCAAACTACTATTTTTTATGGGGATTCTCATGCTCTAGGGCCATATTATTTCACATTCTTTCACTCTTGAATAATGATCCTGAATCAGTTTGGTAAATATAGCAACCTTCTACCTCCCCCCCCCCCCCTTAAAAAAAAGAAAAAGAAGATTTTATTTCATATATTTCATTTATTCTTTTGTTTCGAGGATAATGAAATAAGCACTCTTGTACTTTTTTACATCCAATCCCTATTGTATGCAGTTTTGTAAATTTTGTCATCCATTCCCACGGCACACAATGGCCTACTCTTCCAAAAAGTGGAACAGGCTTTAATGTGTATGCGAGATGTTCTCTGTGTGTTCACACACGGGACCTCGGTTTATAGTCTAATCTGAAGGATTTGGGGGAGGTGTGGAGTCAGCACTGATGTTAACTCCAGGGGAAAATATCCCCATGAATGGGATTCAAACCTGGGTCAGCAGATCACAAGCACAAAGCGCAACACTCTAACCAACCAGGCTACCAGAAGCAGCATGAGTAGCTGAAGAAAGAGACAAAGTCTTTTTAAATGGTAGGCAAAAAGAAATGAAGTAACACTTTTGAAACAAATGGTTTAAAAAAAAGCAGGCTTTTTTACATAAAAATGGTAAGTATAGGTTAAAAATCCCACTTTAGCCTCTTTGAATTCTAAAATGAACTGGGACCAATGCTTTCTAAATACCTGTTCAAAATGAATTTTTCCTTAAGGCTTCCTAGTAGCATTTTGCAAGCGTTAAAATAGCTCACTTTAAAAGTAAAATAAGAAATGTAAACTGAATCCCAAGAAGATCACGGAATGTATTGAACTGTTACTATACATAAAATATATGCCAGTCTTTTAGTGTAAGAAAATGATCAATGAAATCATAATCAGAATAATTTTACTAGAACTTGATCCCCCATGAAGTGAAAGAAGAACTTTTTGAAGTTAGAAACCAAATCCACATGATTCTAATTTCTTATGTAGCTAGAAAACTGATCCATCATGAAATGATAATCAGAATTATTACTTACTGCTTAGTGAAAACTTGATCCACCTTGACATCAAAATCAGAAGTTTGTTACTGCAGAAATGATCACTTGCATCAATCAATATTGTTTACTGCTACAGTGTGAGAACATCAGTCCACCATGGAATCATAATAAGAATAGTGCAAGAACACCCATCCACCTTGAAATCAGAATAGTTTGTACTGCTGCAGAGTGAGAACACCCATCCACCTTGAAATCAGAATAGTTTGTACTGCTGCAGTGTGAGAACACCCATCCACTTTGAAATTATAATCAGAATAGTTTGTACTGCTACAGCGTGAGAACATCAGTCCACCAAGGAATCATAATAAGAATAGTGCGAGAACACTCATCCACCATGAAACGATAATGAGAATAGTTTGTACTGCTACAGAGTGAGAACACTCATCCACCTTGAATTTATAATTAGAATAGTTTGTACTGCTACAGTGTGAGAACACCCATCCACCTTGAAATCAGAATCAGAATATTTGTTACTAATAGAACACCACGCTTCCATGAAATCATGAGAACAGGGTTTTTTATGCTACAGTGCTTGAGCGTTGATACATCATGCAATGATCACGAGAATATTTTTTGCGCTGCTAAAACACTACCATTTATTTTTATTTATTTATTCATTCTTTTATATCCGAGGATAATGGAATAAGCACTTAGGTGCTTTTTTACATCCAGTCCCCATGTGTATGCGGTTTTGTAAATTCTGTCATCTGTTCCCACCGGCACACAATGGCCTACTCTTCCAAAAAGCAGAACAGGATTTAACGTGTGCGCAAGATGTTCTGCGTGCGTTCGCACACGGGGCCCTCGGTTTATAGTCTCATCCGAAAGACTTTTGGGGAGAGAGAGTGGAGTCTGCACTGATGTGAACTCCAGGGGGGAAGTATCCCCCTTGAACAGGAATCGCTGGAATGAATTGAGCTGGCTTGCCCACAAGACAGAAAAAGGCTGGAGGGATTTTGTTGGCGCCTTGTGTCCCGGCACATGGGATGAAGAGAATTAAGTAAGTAAGTAAGTAAGAACAGGAATCGAACCCGGGTCGTCAGATTGCCAGCGCAATGTTCCGACCACTAGGCTATCATCCCGTTCCCCCATAAAATGATCATCAGTGTGGATCAAGTAAGTAAGAACAGGAATCGAACCCAGGTCGTCAGATTACGAGCGCAATGTTCTGACCACTAGGCTATCATCCCGTCGCCCATAAAATGATCATCAGTGTGTGGACTGGTCAGTGACCTTTGTGTGTGTGTCTGTGTTTGTGTGTGTGTGTGTGTCGTGTGTGTGGTGTGTGTGTGTGTGTGTGTGTGTGTGTGTCTGTGTGTGTGTGTGTGTGTTGTGTGTGTGTGTGTGTGTGTGTTGTGTGTGTTGTGTGTGTGTGTGTGTGTTCTGTGTGTGTGTGTGTGTGTGTGTCTGTGTGTGTGTGTCTGTGTGTGTGTGTGTGTGTGTGTTGTGTGTTGCTGGCTGGCTCAGGTGGCGACAGTGCTGCTGTACAGCCAGCATGTGGCCCTTCATCTGGCACAGAATGGTCGGCGCACCCTGCACCGTGTCATCGACTACACCGTGCAGCTCCTGGCCGACACTGCCGCCGAGTTCATCATCAACCAGGGGGGATGGGTATGTCGTGTTGTGTCGTGTCGTGCCGTGTCGTGTCGTGTCAAGTGTGTGGAGCTGAAAGTTTTGTGGGCAGAAAAAAAAAGAAATTCTTTTTTGGGGGCATGATTGGTCAAATTTTTTGCTTGGAGAAGAAAGAGTCACTGTGTGTGTGTGTGTGTGTGTGGTGTGTGTGTGTGTGTGTGTGTGTGTTGGGAGGGGGGGATTGTGGGTTGGTGGGGGGGAGGTGTGTGTTTGTGTTTGTGGTGATGTATGCATGGGTACGATAGTGTGTGTGTGGGGGGGGGGGGGGTGGGTGGGTATTGTATGTGTGTATATGTATATATACGTGTACATGTGTGTGCGCATACATATGTGTATATGTGTTACGGCGAGTGTCTACACAAATAACTTTTTCACCCAGCTCATTTCTGTTCTTCGATCATCCCTAAAACGTCTTTCAAATTTCATCTTATCAGTCAGTCATCCACCGAAGTCATCCAAGTGATGACGCTGCTACCCTTCCCCCCTATCCCTATCTCTCTCTCTGCTCCCACAGGCCAGCATATCGGCCCTGGGCATCAGCAGCACGTCCTCCTCTCCGGAACTCTCCAGAACCATTCCTCCCACACTCCAGGAGGCCGACGGCACCGACCCGGCAGAAACCCAGGACCCATCCCTGTCACGAAGGAGCGTCTCCGCCCCCGACCTCCAAACCACCCCACCACCCACTGCATCCACGGACCCTTGCGAGCCACCGCCAGCCTCAACAAACCCCTTGCCTTCAGGAATGTCCCCAGTCATGCAGTCAGTGCCTGTTTTTACGGGCATGACCACGCAGCAGCAGACGTCACAGACGTCACACGATGATGAGTTGGATGGAAAGGAGGGGGGTGATGGAAAAAGCGGGGAGGGTGGCGAAGGTGACGGTTCATCCGGTGGTGGTTCCGTGTCGGCAGTGGCTGAGTCTGGGGTCAGCGCAAGTGTGTTGACCAGGTGCGCGATATCGGTGGCTGTGATCGGTGTGGGGGTTGCCGTGGCTCTGAGTCTGTTCCGTGGGTAGGTGTGGGTGTGTAGGTGTGGTGAAGGATGGGTATATATGTGAGTTTCTCAGGTAAGGGTGGATCTGTGCGTGTTGAGTTGGGTTGGGTTTTGTTTTTTTTGTGTGCTGAATTTTTGTTGTTGTTTGCTTTTGCCTTGTTTTTGTGCAATTTTCAGTTTGTTTTGGGGGGTTTTGTTTATTTATTTGTTGCTTTATTTGTTTATTTATTGTTTGGAGTTTGTTTTTGCTACTAGACAGGAATTGTTTGTATGGTTTTTTGTGTGTGACTGCTTCAGTCTAGTTTGTATTTGTTGGTTATTTACCATCGCTTGATTTAAAACAGAGTGTGAATGAATACACTCATGTACATAACTACAACATTCAAAGAAGTCTTTTCGAGGATACGAAGAAGTATCCATTACTGCTTGTATTTAAAAGAAAAGAAAAGGAAGAAGAAAAAAAAACAAAGAAGAAAAGTATAAATGCTATTGTGATGATCTGGATAATCAAAATAATTGTCTTCAGCAACTTGAAATATGATGAGTTCTGAAACTGGTCACACTGTTTACGTTGTGTTCACAATTTTTATTTGCTGTCAAAAACAAACAAAAAACAAAAAGGCCAAACAGGATTTTTTTTTCTCTCTCGGTTGTATTCTGTCTGGTTGTTTATCTCTGTCCTGTAGCTTATGTGCTTGCATGGCTCTTTGAAGTTTTATTCAGGAAAACCTGGGGGGAGAAGGTGTATTGGGTGGCTGCTCATTCTTTATATCGCATGCAATGATAATACCATCACATCCTCTTTTCCTCTTCCAGCCTAAGCTGTGAGAGAACAATTCGAACACGACATGGAAGGTGGTGAAGATGAGTTTTAGTGCAAGAGTAAGATCTTCAATGTTTCTAACAGCCTGTGTTATAAAAAAAAATATTTGTTGACTTACATTGTGAGCGCGCAGTATTTTCCCATGCTTATTCCAGGATGAATGTTTACGTGTTGGCCCCCATGTCTGAAACCGCAGTAGGAGTGAACACTTCTCAAGACATGTTTCTTAGTGTTGTCCACTTCCCCACTACATAATGTACTAGAGAGAGAGAGAGAGAGGGGAGATGTTTGTCACAAGTCACAGACTGGAACTCTGCTTCAGGACAGTCATTTTTGAGGTGACAGACTTCGGTTGTTTTTTTTAAATCAACAGCAATCCTCCCCCCTCCCTCCCCAACTCCTTCCTTCTCAAACTTCCCTCCATCCCCCCAACCCCCCCCCCCCCCCCCTTCCCAAAAAAAAAAAATACCCAAAGGACAACAAAATAATCTCATTATATATTTTTGTAGCTGATGTAATTTTTCTGAATGTCTTCTGGATTCAGACTGGCTGAAGAGACAAATGTTATTTTCAAAGTTGACAAGTGGATTGTATACCAGCTGCCAACTGAAAATTGATGTGTAGTGCTTTGCCTTTGGGGCATGCTATAAGCCATTGGCTTGTTCGCTCACAATGCCTTTGTTTTTCTGAATAGACATGTATTTCTTGAAACCAAGAGATGTTGTGATGGAGGTGGTGACCAGTGAAAATAATGACAGGAGAAGAAGAAAAAGATTGTGGGGAGAGAGGTGGACAGCAGAAGGTGAGGAGAGACGATGTGAGTCTCTCTGCTGAGCACTGTTGCAGCCCTTGTTTTCTCACACTCTGGTGAAGAGGGGCACAAACGATAACAGGATTTCTGGAGTTTATTTTTTCAGAAACCTAAACCTTTTCGATTTAGTAGGACAGATAGACGAATTATCCTCCCCTTTTTTGTGTTTGGGCACAGTTGTCGTTTTATTTCTTGTTATTTGTTTGTTTGTTGTTGTTGTTGTTGCTGTTGTTGTTTAATTGTAGGTGTTAACACTGTTCAGTCTTATTCCATATATTCTTATTCCATTGTTTGTTCTGAGAATATTATGTGTACACACATGTGTACTTTGTACACGCATGATTGTGTACTAAAATTATATCATGACTTTGTAAAAAAAATTGTTCATTACAGTACTTGTCATATATATATATATATACGAAGATAGTCAGAGATCTGTAGTTTGTCTCAATCTGAGTTTAGTTTACTTAACAGTTGTACAGAAATAATACTGAGCTTACATAGTATATGTCCTGGTGAGGCTGAAGTTCCCAAATCCTGTATTTCTATGTTTGTCTTTATTTGCTGTGTTAGAGAAGTTGTGTGGAGAGTATTGACAATCTTTGGGTTTTTACAGAGTTGAGTTTTCTTTAATGTGTTGGAATTTATGGATGCCATATTCATGAACTTGTACTATTTTTAGTTATGAGTTTCGATTTTTTTAACGGCTTGCTGCTTACATTTTATGAATAATTTGCATTTATGCAAACGCTGCTTATTTGTACACACGCTGTGTGGTTTCTTTACTAGGGCATGTTTCCTTGTCTCAAGAGCGCATGAATGTTACATTTGGCCAAGAAGAAAATTGAAATAGTATGATGGTGTAAAAGTTCAGTTATTTGATGCATGTCACATTGTCTTTCCGGTATTTTGAGCGTGTGTGTGTGTGTGTGCTGCTTTTTTTTCAGTCAGTATTTTCCAATTTTTGTGTGTAACTTTTTTTTGTTACCATAGTTGCGTGGCTTGCATTATGACAATGAGTTCTGTTACCCTGTTTTTCTGTTTTTTGTGCGTCAACTTTTAAAAAAAAATTTTCATTCATGGGAGGTAATAAAATTCAAATGTCAAAGATATTTAGTTACTTCCCATCATTTTAGACTTATTCTTGTTGGAGCCCTTCCTTCACCTCTTCTTTCTTCACCTATCCCGAAGTCCCATGGACGTGGGGGCACTAAATGAAGATTTCGCAACCAGCTTCCTGCACTCCCCGTGGTCCTCTGCTTTCCATAGCAATTCGTTTGGAGTCTATCAGCAGTTCATTAATGAAGAAAAAAATGTTCAGTGTTGATTAAAATTATGTATATATATATGTTTAAATGAAGTTTTATATATATATATATATATATATATATATATATATATTCAACTTCATTTAAGCATATATTTTCCTCATGAATTCTTCTTTTAATTAAAAAAAAAAATCTATGTATATAAAGAAGAAAAACTTTTAGAATGTGTTCAACTACTTTTTTGGGGGGAGGGCAGAATTTTAACTGATATCATAATGTTACATTTCATGTCAGTTTATATAAGATAGGATGACTGGTTTTTTTAATCAAATTTTTTGCACATTTTAAGAAGGATGCAATGTAGAAACCTGTGTGTTTACACCAAGTAAGAAAGGCCAGAGATAATTATTATGTTAAGAGCTTTTGATCTGAAGATCATGCTTTCTTAACCAGGGCTGATACATTGAATAACCATTTTTCCAGACAAAGTTGGAATGTGAGTGTACACCCATTTCCTATTCTGTGTCACATTCCATTTTTGAGTGTGTTTTTTTGTCCCCCTTATGTTTGAGTACTTAAAAACACAACCTTCTTGTGGCCTTGCATAGGTAAAAATGTGACTGGTTTTCAAATCATGGTTAATGGCGTGTATCATTTTCTTTTGTTTTTAATGAAGAGTGCTGATTACAGTGGTCATTAGGGGAGACAGGATTAAATACATAACTCTATCTCATATATATAGATGTAGTTATTGAGGTAATAAGATTATATACATGGTCACGTGAACTCCTCATTCTTTTTGTCGAGCAACTCAGTTTGAGCGTTGACGTTTATGTTATTTGTCTTGTGTGTGTGTGCGTGTCTGTGTGGCTGTATGTGAGGGGGGAAGGTTGGTTGTGGTGGTGGAAGTGTCTGTGTGTCTGTGACTCTGCGAGTCTGTGTTTGTGTGAACAGGCACACTTGCATATATATATATATATATATATATATATATATATATGGATTTTGCAGGGATGATGGAAAACAAAAAGTAATGAGTGTATTTTGTATGCATGTATATATATATTTGTAAATTTCCTCTCATATGTCATGTTTTGTCTGCATTTTGCATCACCAAACTTTTTTTTTTATCTTGGGTTTTTTTTTTGTTTTTGCCTTTTTATTGTGCTCTGAGCTGAACAAAAATGAGAACTGTTCCAAAGCAATAAAAAAAAAAAAAAGACTTTTGAAAGGCCATAAAAACCAGTGAGATGGGGGAAAAAATGACACTGCCTAGTATAGTGTCCGTTATGTCTGTTTTGTTGTGTGACACTTTTGTTGTTGTCCTTAGTCTCAAACAGTACATGTAGTCACAGCACAAAAAGCAACCAGTAAGTTGAAATGGAAAGGATTGAACAAGGTGGACAAATTTGGGAATTAAATTTTAAAAAATTGTTTCAAGTTCTTTTGAACTAGAACAAGAAAAGGTTCTAACAGGGAGAGAGATTAATGAATTTTGCTGTTCCTTTCTTTGTTTTTAAAAGTTTGTTATTCTCATTATTTTGTTTTTCTATGAATTACTTTGTTTAAACAAACCCCTATCCCATTCCCTTCCCTACATCTCCCTGGCCCCTCCCCTCTAAAAAGAGATATCCATGTTATCAAAATTAATGTTTTGTATGTCCAAGTGACATCTTACATACTAATACACCAAAATCAAAGGGCTGACAAGGTTCACAGTTGAGTTGACAAGACTTCTGTTGTGCTTTTGTTGTTGTCGTTGTTGTTGTTGTCATGGTTGTAGCTGATACTAGAAATGCTATATTTGCAATGATACTCAAACATTGCATTTATAAACATGTTAGCAATTGTTTCGATGAATTTAAACATTGATTTTTATAAACACTGAAGAAAAAAACGAAAGAAAAAAAAAAGAGTCAGTGATTGTGTTCATAAGCTTGAAAATTACTTTAGAAGAGATGTTGTTGATATGGTTTATGGAGAGAATGCAATAACTTGAATGAATTTAACATGCTTTTTTTCCCTGATTATGAAGACAGACTGAGGAGATGTTGGCTGCTTGGAAAACATTTTCTGGGTCTGTTGACTGTTTTGACAATGAATTGATCTCACACACCATTTGTTCATTTCATGTTTGTTTTATGTGGGTGTTTTTGCATTGTGAAAATGTTTTTTGTAATTACTGTTTTCATGATGGAGAGAAGAATGCTTGGATGCATAAATGCTATCAAATTGAAGGCTTATATAATGTAAAATTGTATCGAGATATGTGTTGTATTTTGCTTGATTCTTTTGTTTTTCCTCCCAACATTTGTTTAGTTGTGTTTCAGTAAGGTGTAGCTACAACCAGCAGTACTTAGGTTGAGTAAGTTTGGTAAGTCAGCTTGTGCTGTTACAAAAGAAACAGTGTCTTCAGCACATTATGTGAATGTTTTAAGTGTTTCACAGTGAACAGAGGATAGAGATACTTTATGTTAAAAATATATGTGATTGGCATCAATATCAAGTTTTGTCAAATCTCTTGGAGGCAGCATAGCTGCAGCATTGTGGAAGATTGAAGATGTAGTGTTATATATGATAATGATATACTAGCAGTTTTCCTCTGTCACAAAGACTTTGCATGTAACATTATTCATCTTCATCAGAAATCACTTTATTTGTGTCTTGCATACTTGCTGAAAATGGAGACTCAAGCAAACAAACAAACAACACAAAGAAACAAATCACTTTTGTGTTGTGAAACATAACTTTATAAAGAAAAACCCAAACAATCAAAGCACAAACAAATAAGCAAAACGCCCTTATTTCCAGAAACATAACTTGAATAACTGTTCAGGTTTTGTCAAAGGGAAACCACGTTTCTTGTCTATGATTATGAATACCTGCAAACATTTCAAACTATATTTTTGATGTAATTTTTATGAAGCGTGAGTGGCAGCATTTTGCGTGGGGTGGCATGATGTAATAGATTTCTATGCACATTTTGTACAGAAAACTTCAGTTCTGGTATCTGATGAAACCGATAATTGTGGTGTACAACACGTATGTACAGAAGTTCATGTTTCATCACTTCATGAGTGGGATTACAGTGGTCTGATCACAAAGGTCCATGCCAGTCAGTTTCCTGCAGCGGTTGAGACTGCTTGTTGTATTTTATTTCTTTTTTATTTTTGTGATGGGTATTGTTCCTCAGGTAGAGCTCCGAGGTTCACCAAAGGTGAGATTTTTGCGTATGCAACTGTTTTTTGCTAATGATTAAGGTAGCCATATTCCAAGTTTGGGGATAATGTCTAAACACAACATTAGTGTGCGTGTGTTTTTTCATATATTTTTATCGTCATGCGTTCCTACTGGCATGAATGGCCTACTCTTCCAAAAGGCAGGATGGGTTTTAACTTGTGCCCTAGGTTTTCTGCGTGCATTCACACATGTGGCTTTGGTTTATAGTATCATCTGAAGGACTTAATTAAGAGACTGCTTAAAAAACCCTTGACATCAAAGCTAGCAATTCCTTTTTCCCAAAGTGGGCTTAGTTGTGCAGCTATGTTTAAACGTAACAACCTCTTCCATTGCAGCTAAATTCCTACTTATTAAAAGTGATTTTAACATTCTTTTGATTGTTGTTCAAGGAATGATTTTGGTGCACTAATAGGTCATTATGATGCAACACTAATTGTTGTTTTTTGGAACGATTTTGCTGCACTGAAAGAGACATACCGATGTCATTCAGTTTGTTGTCATTGAAGCATATTATGATGGTCATGCGTGATGTGATTTTGATATTTCTCAGCATGATTATGCACATTATGAGTTCAGCATTGTTTGATTTTTGTCTCAATTTCTATCACGACAAATGCGATGGATTGATTTTCATGTTGACAGATTTTCAACTTGAACTTCAGAGTTCCACCTTCCATTCATGACAAAGTCTCACAATGAAACAGGATCCTCCTACTGTTAGCATTGTCATCTTTATAAATCATCATGAAATGACCACTAGGGGTACTTAAAAGAACAACAGCAGAATAGGACCAGTTTAAAAAAAAATAAATAAAATCTCCGCCATCCAAAAAGAACAAAAGAGAAAAAAGAGAAGAGCCAAAAAAACAACAACAACACTTTGTTGGTCTGTCTTGCCCTGCTCTTGTTCTGAAGACAATTTGGGACTATTGTCCTCCCATTTTTTTTCTTTCCTCCAGCAAGCTCACGATATCAAAGAGTGTTCAATACCAGGTAACTTTGCAAAGATAGTTGCAGATCAGGAAATGATGAAAGACACTCATCCTTCATTACATGCCAACAGGCTTGTTGCCAAATTAATGAGCAAACACTCTTTTTTTGTGTGTGTGTGCTGAAATCATGTGCAAAAAAGACAACTGATGTCCAGTAGCATCTGAGTGCTATGCAGTATACGATATACCAACATTATTTCAGAGTCTCCTAGTGCAGGTGCCTGGTGGCGTAGTGGTAGATGGACATTTTTGATAGCCGCTTGTTCGACTGCTGGCTATAGGATTGTGGACTGCTGGCTATAGGATTGTAGACTGCTGGTTATAGGATTGTAGACTGCTGGCTGTAGAATAGTAGACTGCTGGCTATAGGATTGTGGACTGCTGGTTATAGGATTGTGGACTGCTGGCTATAGGATTGTGGACTGCTGGCTATAGGATTGTGGACTGCTGGCTATAGGATTGTTGACTGCTGGCTATAGGATTGTGGATTGTGGACTGCTGGCTATAGGATTGTAGACTGCTGGCTATAGGATTGTAGACTGCTGGCTATAGAATAGTAGACTGCTGGCTATAGGATTGTGGACTGCTGGCTATAGGATTGTGGACTGCTGGCTATAGGATTGTGGACTGCTGGCTGTAGGATTGTGGACTGCTGGCTATAGGATTGTGGACTGCTGGCTGTAGGATTGTGGATTGTAGACTGCTGGCTATAGGATTGTAGACTGCTGGCTATAGAATAGTAGACTGCTGGCTATTGGATTGTGGACTGCTGGCTATAGGATTGTGGACTGCTGGCTGTAGGATTGTGGATTGTAGACTGCTGGCTATAGGATTGTAGACTGCTGGATATAGAATAGTAGACTGCTGGCTATTGGATTGTGGACTGCTGGCTATAGGATTGTGGATTGTGGACTGCTGGCTATAGAATAGTAGACTGCTGGCTATAGAATAGTAGACTGCTGGCTATAGGATTGTGGACTGCTGGCTATAGGATTGTGGATTGTAGACTGCTGGCTATAGGATTGTGGACTGCTGGCTATAGGATTGTGGACTGCTGGCTATAGGATTGTGGACTGCTGGCTATAGGATTGTGGACTGCTGGATTGTGGACTGCTGGCTATAGGATTGTGGACTGCTGGCTATAGGATTGTGGACTGCTGGCTATAGGGTTGGCTGTAGGATTGTAAACAGCTAATTGTATGATTGCTATAGCATAAGCCAAAATATGTCCTTTGGAATCAGGATAAATAGAATGAGTGCTTTGACACTAAGTATGTTGGGAAGCAAGAGGCGTCAATGTAAACAACCCTAGCTTATGGTTATCAGCCGTAAGTTTGTGAAGTAGCTGAAATTCATGTCCTACACTGTTATTTAGCTTGAAGTTTAAAATGTTCATATCTGTAATAGCTTTCAGGAGGATCCATAGAAAAGATTGAATAAACTTTTACCAATCAAAAAGCATAAGTGAAAAGTCAAAATCACATACAGCATTCAAGTACTTTGGTTAAAAAAATTTTTTAAATGACAACAAAAAAACATACTTGCAATCTGTGGACATACTTTTTTTTAAAAAGTCATTCTAAATCATGTAAATATTTGCAATGATTTCTCACACTGATTTGGCCAGTAACAAAAGAGTGGTTTGTATTTTTAGACTTTTTTCTGTTTTATATGATAACTTGGCAGCATGTTTTTTTCTTCTTCACTGAATGACAAAGAAAGAGGTCATAAAAATGATTGCCAATTTGATGATGTTTACGTTTATGACGATACTTTTTCTTTGTTTCTTTAAATTTCTTCCAAATGGAAAGAAAAAGCTACTTCAAGACACAGAAGTGTTTGATGTGGTTTCTCAATGTCCTGTCAGTCACAACAGTGTTGTAATTGAAGATGTTGATGACGACAATGTCAAATGGTTGGCAGCTGAACGCATTACACGACGCACACATGAGATGTTTTGACTTTGTCGCAAGATCATCTTCAGTCAGCCTGGCCTGCTTAACTTCTTTGAATTTGACACAAATGGTGAATTTTTGTGATAACTTCTTTTTCTTTTGCATTAACTCATTACTATGACACAAATAGAGTTTTTTGTGATTATTTTTTGGTGGGGGGGGTTTGTGTGTGGATAAACTCAAGACTCTACCTTCATAATAAGCTATTTGGTGTCAATGTGAATCACACACACACACACACACACACACACAACACACAAACACACACACACATGTACAAACATATAATAAAAACAACAACATTTGTTTTGTTCTTCTGCAAGAAAAGAGACTGAACAGAACAAACTAAAATTAAAAGGGGGAAACAAATAACTGATATTGGAAAAAAGCTGACATTATTCAAAGTTGAATGCAAGAGATTCTTTTTTCTGTAATTATGAGAATTATTGTTGTATGCATTGTGCAGTGTTATGATTGCACACTGTCCAGGCTTATGATCAGTTAAATGATTGTAAACTGAATATACTTCATGACTAGACTTCCTTTCTTTTTTTCTTTTTTTTTCCTTTAAAATCTAGACATGACTATTATCATCAGACCTGTTTATTTTGTCCCTTTTGTAAATTCTCTTCTGCTTCATTGTATTGGGTAGTCCGCTAGAAAATGCTCCATTGCTAGTGTATTCAAGGTGTGGGTGATTTTGAGATTTGTGTGGATTTTCTTTGAAATTAAGAAATGCTTAAAAATTGGGCAATGTTTCGCTGATACCATATTCGTAGTACCCATAGTAGTTTGGAAAGCATACAAGCTAAATTGTATCGACATACTGATGTTGCTGTGTATTTAGATGAGCAGTTAAAGATTTTAAATAACTGTACGTAATCTGTATTTCTTCACCTGTCCCATAGTCTAGTAGACTATTGGGACACCACTGAAGATTTTGCAACCAGCTTCCTCTGCTTCTTGTGGTTTACAGCTTTCTACATACAGCGAGTCGTTCCACTTCTGTATTTGGTTGCTGATTGTTGTTGTTATTGTTGTTGTTTCTCTTTCTATAAGTTGTATAGTTTATTGTTTCTATGTGGGGATTTTTGTTTGGGTTTTTTTTTTGGTACAGTAAGTATATTTGGCATTCTTAAAGTATAGAAGCCATTCATGAGTCATAGTAAAATTAATAATGTTTTTGATCACAGGTGTGTTAGAAATGATCACAGACAAAGAGACATTGGTCTGTGATGACAGGTGTGGTAGAAATGATGAAAAGCTAAAAGTCCTAAAAGTGTCTGATCATAGGTGTGTGTTAGAAATGATGACAAGCAGCAAAGAGACATTCAGACACAGAGACAGAAAACTAGTGCATAGCTTTTTTGTCTCAACGGCAGTTTGTATGTAAGCTGGAAAGGTTAAAAAAAAATCAAATTCCAATCTCAGATTGGTTGTCAACTCTTAACGGTTTTGTAAATTTCTGGAAATATCACCTATTTTGGGGGAGGGGGGGAACTGATATGTAGGTAGCATGTAGTAAAATCTTACGCACTGTTTAAATGAATATAGCATTTTGATACAGTGTGTATGGGTTGCTATTATTTGAAGATTAAAAAAACAAACAACCCTCTTCTCTCCTCCCTTTTGTTTACTATGATGCTCATACCTACACTCCAAAATATATAAAAAATATGACACTGTACTTGACCTGATACTGCAAATGTGGATACGTGACGTGGACAATTATTGTTCACAGTGATTGATTTTTGTGATGAAAAGAAAAAAGGGAGACAATTTGTGTTGAAAGGATTTGGGGGAATGACTCTTCATGTGGCCGGCTGTCCACTTGTCATACGGATTCACACCTTGTTCCTCCGCTTCGCTGGTGATGATTTGATCGTGATTCGCTTGTTCATCCATCACACTTTGTTCCTCCTCTTCGATGGTGATGGTTTGATCGTGATTCGCTTGTTCATCCATCACACTTTGTTCCTCTTCTTCGATGGTGATGGTTTGATCGTGATTCGCTTGTTCATCCATCACACTTTGTTCCTGACTGTGTTCTGAATTGTTATTGTTCTTGTCATGTTATTGTTGTTGTTTTAAGGGATTATTGTGTATTGTATTGTTCCGCCTATATTATGGGATAAAAGGAGAGAGATACAGGGGAGGTGGGGGGTGAGGGTTTGGGGTTAGAAGTAGGGGATAACTCTGTGGATAATTTTTTATCTAACATTGGTGTTTTTCATGTTTTGCCAATGTGGTCGTTGATTGTTATGTTGATCAAAAGAAGTATATGTTAAATGAAACATTGGGGGAAGTGAGGGGGGGGGGGGGGGGGGGGGGGGGGGGGGGGGGGGGGGGGGTTAGGGAGGGGATTTGAGAGTTCATACATGGGTGAGTGGGGGGTAGGGGGGGTGTTAGCAGTAGGGGATAGCTCTGTGGAGATTTCCTATATATAACAATGGTATTTTTCATGTTTTGTCGGTGTGGTCATTGTTATGTTGATCAAAAGAAGTATGTTAAATGAAACGACATTGGGGGGGGGGGGGGGGGGGGGGCAGGGTGGAGGTGGGGTAGGGGGGGCAATTATTTGAGGGTTGAGGGGTTCATGGCTTTTGTGATCTCAGTGGCTGGAGGAGAGGCTTTGTTGCAGCATTTGTTCTAGGATGTTTTGAAGTTGTCTTTGCATTGATGGTTGTTAAATTTTGTCTTTTAGAAGTTATATCACATGTTGAACCACTTGTTGAAAGTGTGTTGGTGTTGTTGTTATTGTTTGTGTTTAATTCTGATTGACACTGTTTTAACATTGTAATGTATGGGGTTTGGTTCTGGGGTTTTTAAAAAAAATTTTTTAACAAATTGATGATAGATTTGTTAGAGGACTAGACTGAAGGTCAGTTATTGATGCTGTTAAAATGAACACCTTTTTTTTGGAGGTGGTGGGGGGGGAGGTTGTTTTTTTCTTGGAGGAAGGGAGTTCTGAGTCATCAGTTATATTGATGGAAAAGCATTTACAATTTAGTATATACTACACACATGCATGCACGCACACTCACACACACTCATACAACACACACACACATACACACCACATACACATCACACACACACACACAACACACAACACACACACGCACGCACACACACACACACACACACACACAGAGTTTCACTCTTGCTAAAACATAATTACGACCATGTACATATCGATTTATCACACAACTGTATAATAATCATGTATCTGTGCTTGTTTATATTATATGCCAGGCTATGCATCACGCCTGAGAAAATCACCCCCTTCAAAAAGTGTTCCGAATTGCTTGAAAGCATTTTTATTGACCAGTAAAATGCAAATATCTTATCAACGTTGTGGGTTTCACCACTCCAGAAATGTACTGTCTGTTCCTCTGAGCTAGTCGGAATACGGTTTCTAAGTCACTCGTATCGCTTGTAAATATACCGTGTAATATATTCATAGCTATTAGTTTGAAAGTTCACAGCCATAGAGTCAAGTAGCTGAACACTAGAAGAATGATGTCAATGCTGCATGTATGCACTACCAGTACTGGGCACCAGAGGCTACCACTGTGGGTCAGAAAATGTTGTCTGCTAAAGTTAAGTGTGCTGATGCAAACTAGGATTGACTGCTTGTGAATATATTAATTTCATATCACTTTTTAAATCTTCGCCATCACAGCAAGCACTCGCGCCCATACATGCATGCATGCACACACACACACTTACACACGCATACGCATGCATGCACGCATGCATGCATGCATGCACACACACACACAAATATCCAAATTTCAAAGTACATTTTTTTATTGTTTGGTTGGTTTTTAAAAAATTTCTTTTGTAATTCATTCATGTAACATTACACAGAAAGAATAAGAAGATTCACTGCGTTCATCCTACACTTGGCTTAAAAAGAAGTACAAATACCATCCACCAGAACATGGTGATGTTTTTTACGCTAAGATAAGTTCAAAATTGCATAAGCAAAAATACTGTTTTCTGTAGAGATTGTATTGTGCACCAAGATTTGAAAAGGCCTCCCCTCCCCCCTCCCCCCCTCCCTTTCCCCATTTTTAAAGAGTGATAACAGACTGGCGAGTGAAAGACCAAAGCAGAGTGCAGTGATTGTGACTAAAATTTGGTGGTGGAAGAAGACATTGTTTGTATTTACAACAACAACAACAAATATATATATATGCTTATATTAGGTACTACTCTTGCTTATGCTCAATGTAGGAACAAATTAGCATATTTACTGCAGATAGCTTTTTCTGTTTTTTTTAAAGTATGATCTTAAGACTATACTGATGGATACTGACTTGAAAACTAATAATTTGGTTTATTGTTGAATATGTTTTGGTGTTGATGTTGCTGCAGTTTATGTTGTTTTGCTTTTACTGTTGTGTTCTTGGGTAGTTTGAATGTGATAACCTCTGTGTGTGTGTGTGCGCGTGCGTGTGCGTGCGTGCGTGTGTGTGCGTGCGTGCGTGTGTGCGTGGCCCAGTACATGTGTATGTCAGGTATAAGAAACACTTGTATGTAGATTGTTCTTTTGTTTTTGTTGTAGAATTAACTGTGTTGTGTTGATGTAATGATCTGTTTGCATGGGTTTTTCTTTAAATGAGATGTTGTATTTATATTTTGATTTGTTTTTGCGAGATATAGCGTTATATAAATTCCATTTTATTATTATTATTATCATTATTATTATTATTATTATTATTATCATCATCATCATTATTATTATATTTCCATTTCCCATCAAACTAAAAAGAAACTGAAATCTGGGTTTTTTGCTGTTTTTGTTATGCTCTTAGGTTGTTGTGGTGGTTGTTGGTTTTTTTGTTGATTGTTTTTTTTTTTGGGGGGGGGGGGGGTTGGGGGTAGGTATTTTGTTTTGTTTTTTTGCTTTTTGCTGTTGGTCTATTCTTTGTGATGAACTAGCTTGCTCAAAACTATATATATAGAGAGATATAGATATATATTTAGATATATATATAGATATATATTTATTTATTTATTTATACCACTTTAAGTCACAAGATTTCTCTGCGTGAAATTCGGGCTGCTCTCCCCGGGGAGAGCACGTTGCCACAAGAGCAGCTTTTTTTTTTTTTGTGGTCTGCAACTGTATTTCTTTCCCTATCAGAGTGGCTTTTTTCTAAGAATTTTGCCAGGGACAACTCTCTTGTTGCCATGGGTTCTTTTTCGTGCGCTGCATAATTTTCTATAACACACGGGACCTCGGTTTATCATCTCATCCGAAAGACTAGCGCCCAGACCACCACTCATGGTCTAATGGATGGGGGAAAAGTTTCGGGCCCAGACGGGATACGAACCACGCACACTTCCGACCCGGACTTTTCGCTTTCTAGACAGGCGCATTACCTCTAGACCACCGATCCACATATAGCTAGTGCATATATCATCACAATACCAAATATGTATGTAGACGACTTGTATTAGGGATCACATGCTTGCACATGCTACAAGTACTGCATACTACATACAAGTGACATAGTAAAAGTAAGTAACTCCTTCTCATTTCATTTTACTTACAAACTCATATGTGCACACTCACACATCCTCATTACTGAATTTTGGGTTTTTTTTGGGAAATGGCATTTTATAAGTTTGGTAATTATTCACAGTGATTATATTTTACGTATTCTCTTTTAACGCATTTTCTCCAGAAAAAAACAACAAAACAAAGAATTTTGTAAAATTCAGTAACAGAAAATACCAAATATTGTATGCATAAAAAAAATTATCATAGATACCGTTAGAGATACCAGATTACAATAATGAGCAGTATCAAAGTTTTAGGTTCTTCGGGGAGGAAAAAGTTTGCATCAAAGAAAAGCTTGTTAAGTTTACAAAGCAAACTATTTGGTTTGGTGATGTGGAGGTAATAAAATCGTAATTGATGTCATCTAAATAGCTCTACACATTGACACAATCATCAGTTGTAAATGTTTTCATTTCAGCATTAATCTATGATTGATCCATTTCATCATTGCTTTGCTTTTTTTGTTTTTGGATGGGGGTTTTTTTTGCTTGGTTACTTATAAACCTATGAGTTGGGTCATGAGTTTACCAGTAAGTAGAAGTAGTTCCAGTCATATGTATGGAAGGTGAGTGTGTTTGGAATGATGGAAGTTCCAGCAAAGCTATGATCTCATATTTTAAAACTGGGTCTCATTTTATTCACAGAGGGAGAGAGAGAGAGAGAAAGACAGAGAGAGAGATTGAGAGAGCAAGAGAGAGAATGCACTAGTAGGCAGGTGTATATCCCCACTGGTGTGGTGTGCCAGTCATCAAAGCTTTGTAGCTGTGCCATAGGGTTCCCCATCTTATAACTGTCACTTTTATTTCGTAAGGTCTTGAGATAGTATCTGAGATTGTAAAGTAAGGGAGGGAGGGAGCAGGATAAAGAGGGAGAGGGTCTTTGAAGTGGGGAGAACTTAAAGATGGTCCCTGCTTATAGACGCACACACATGCATGTAGGCAGGCAGGCACACACACACACACACACACACACACACACACACACCAAGCATGCATACACAAAAGAATAAATAAATAAATAAATAAATAAACACACAGAGGGAGAGAGAAAATGATACATAATATGTCAGGAAAATAAGAACTTGCGGACTTAGAAATTTGTTTGGAATAATGTTTTGATTGCATGAACACTACTTAAAAGGGCATGCAGGTGTATCAGCATAAAAGTATGCTTTGCCTTGGGATTTGGTGTTGTTGTTGTTTTCCATTTTGGTACATCAGTGCTAGCCTGGGGAGTCATAGTATTTACTGTACAGGTGTATCTAATCTATGAATGAATCATAGCCTACTACTTTAATAAACACAACTATTTTTCTCCCTTTGTGTGTGTGTGTGTGGTGTGTGTTCTTTTTCTGAATTTTTACAGCTCCAAGGTTCATCAATGGAAATATTTTTGTGTAGACGTGTGACTGTTTTTGCCCTACCATTAATCTAGGTAGCTGCATTCCGACTTCAGGGAATGATTGTGGGTTTAACATAGGGAAAGCAAATTAGAAAATGCGAGTTGACTGCTCCCTTAACACCTTTAGGGAGTCAAATGGGGGAAGTGGGTGGGAGGGTCATGGATTTGTTGAATTTGAGCCCACTCCTCTTCAGTACGGGATAGCTCAGTGGTCGGAGCACTCGCTTTCCCCCAGCCAAGTTAAGCAGCGTCGAGCGTGGTTACCAGTTGGATGGGTGACCGTTTGCGCGCCTTGGCTTCAGTACAGTTCCCCCAGTTCCCCCAGCTGTAAATGGGTACCTGCCCTCTTTAGGGTCAGGGAAGGTAAAGCAGCGAGGGAGAGGAGATGGGCGCCGCCCTCAATATGCTGGCCCTAGAGAAGTGAGGTCTCTGACGCCTCGCTCCCCTACGACCTTATAGGTTATGAGATTCCTTTACCTTTACCTTTTTACCTCTTCAGTGTTTTGTGTTGTATATGCTATCCATTCCACTGACCATAGCTAGCCTAGTCAGCTATTTCAGATGGATGAGTTTTGAACCTGTGGGTGTGCAGTATGTTCTACACGTATGTGTTTGCCTGCTGCTCCTTGGCTTACAGCGTCATCCGAAGGATGTTCCTGGACATGGATGGAGTCAGCGCTGATGTTGTCTCCAGTCCATTTTCCTGCCTCTTTTCGATCAAATCTTAACAAATACGCTACATGACATTTTGCCTGAATTGTTTTTTGTTCTGGCCACCAGGTAGTGATTATTGTAAACACTGGAAGGAGCGTATGGTGTCTGTTATACTAAGTGTTATTTGCCCATATTATGGCATTTTTTCTCATTTTTTTGTGCATTGAAGTGTTCCTTATTTTTGTTTCTTTTAATTACGCTTTTTCTTTAATAACGTGGGGATGATAACTTCAGCAGATTGGCAGGCATCTTCAACATAAACTGGCCTTTTGGCTTTAAGGAATAAGATACGGTACATTGTCATTAAGTTTTTTCTGGGTTTTTCTTCTTCTCCAGATTGATGGTGTTTGAAATTTGAAGGGATTAGATAGTAATGTTGAACTTGAGGTGACTGTTTTTTGGAGCTACTGAAATTGATACAAGGTGACAGCCAGGTGAGGCCTTTGTGGGGGGGGGTGGGGGGGGGGGGGGGGTGGGGGGGGGGGTTGGGTGTATAAACAACATGAAATGAAAGGGTAAACACCTATGAGTGAGTTCAACTTTCATCCTTAGGTTAAATAGTTTTGACATCAGTATCATTGAAAACATGGATGCACTTATTTACATTTTATTTATGCATTTGGAACCTGAACGTATTCTGCATAATCTTAAGATGTGATTTAGGCTCAGTTACTTATAACTTTTTTTGAAGGTGTTACAAACCCATTCCAAATTATTGTGTAATCAGTTTTTAGAGTGGGTTTGTTGTTGTTTTTTAGTTGTGTCAACACATCAAGTAGCTTCACAAAAATAACAAAAACAAAGATTTTTTTCCCTCAAAAAGAATATATATATATATATATATATATATATATATGAAATATTCGGTGTACTTAAATATAGATTTGGAGAACAGTGTCTTGGATGTGTGTATGTGTGTGTGTGTCGCGTGCGTGCGCCCTCATGCATATATAGGGGTGTCCTTTCTCTACCAGTATGACTAGATCTTGTCCACAGTGTGAATCTTTGAGACTGAAGGTTGGGTTTCACTATTAAAAACATGTTATGTTGTGTGGGGTTTTGTGTGGTGGGGTTTTTTGGGTGGTTTTTGTGTGTGTTGTCTTCCACTGTTTGAATGAATGCTGAATGCTTATGTCTGTCTATCTCAGAGTGATTTTCTGTCTGCTCTTTGTTTCTTTGTCTGTCTCTGTCTTTATGTTAGTTTGTATGTCTTGTCTATCCTGTCTGTCTGTCTGTCTGTCTCTCTCTCTCTCTCTCACACACACACACACACATGCACACACCGATGCGTGCACACACACACACCACACTACACACACCCTGACGCATGTGGGCAAGCGCACACACCACACACACACACACCTTCACACACACACACACACACACATGATAGACAAGAGCCACAACCACAAAAGCATAACCCAAATTTCAATGCATGCAACATAATAGGATGAACAAAACCAGTCAAGGTTTCAGTGACAGTGTCATCAACCCACCTGTGCTCTGTTATCAGTGTTATTGATTTAGTCAGCAACAACTGATAATATCACCACCATTGTCACCCTCACTCACAATAATTATTATACACCCACTATGAAAACAGTGTCACCCATTTGTTGGACCCAACTATTGACTGCCCGTTGTAAAACCCTGTCATTTTAGACATGCAGCTCTATTACTGATTTCCTTACTTATTAATGTTGCTTATTCACTCATCTGTTTATATTTTATCTATTCATTTATAATTATTTTTATCTGTTAGTACGTGTGTCAGTCAGTTGGTCGATTAATGCTCAGTTAGCTGGTCGGTCTGTCAGGCTGGTCAGTCATGCAGTTAACCAGTGGTTAATCAGTTAGTTGGTCAGTTGATCAGTCTGTCCGGTTTTGGGATGGGTTTTTTGGGGGGGTTTTCAGTTTGCGAGTCAGTCAGTCACTTTGTTAGCCTATGATCTGTTTTTCATCCGTTGTAATGGGTTTTCTTTTTTTGGATTATTTGTTTGTCTGCCTTTTGTGTGGAATTTTGAAATGCTCTGTCGAAATATCAGGCATCTGCGTTGCTTTCAGTTTGGATTCGCTTTTTGGTCCTGTGTGTTGGTGCATTCTTGGCTAACAACACAACAAAAACAATGTGCATCCCTTTGCTGACAATGGCGTCAAGAACAGCTGTGTACTAGTTATCTATACCACACGCACATGTGCCATGTCATGCTTCTTCATTATTTTCCCTACGTGCACTACGACAACAGCCGTGTACCACAACACCACACACACACACACACACACACACCTCTTATTTTCGAATCAGTCTTTCATATACATAATACAACGGCATATATTTTCTACCCGCCCATCATGCCTCCTTCCCCCCCCCCCCCCCCCCCCCCCCCCCCCCCCCCCCCCCATGGATGACCACAACTTAGTTAAAATTAATTTATTTTGTGTTTTGCACACCAGTCGTGTGATTCAAGTTTAATTAAACTTCTTCTTTGTCGAACGCTCAGACAGCAACTACGGATGTCTGTTGTATGAATGAAAATGCGTTGCGCCGCCGTTGAGCGCCCGACAAGTCAGGCCCAGCGCATCCGACTTTGGTCTTGGGAGAGAATTATTATATTTTCTGGAAAAAAGGCAGGAGAAAGGTCCAAGAAGGCAGAAAATAGACAAGAAGAAAATTACAGGTAAAAAGAGGAACAATGGGAAATTTAAATGTATTAAAGCAAGTGATATATCTTGTACAGAATTTCCAGAAGCGGAAATGCTATTATACCGAAAACCCCACCCCTCCCCCCAAGGGGGATAATTAAACAAGTTAGTAAAAAATGATGAGAAAGGACTTTCACATCATGACTATTCTTTTTTCCTGCTTCTCCCATCGTAAGGATGTAACATTCACACTTGAGGTGACACAACAATGAAAAAATTTAAACGAAGGTTTTGAAATTTCTATAAGGAATGATTAAGACATTTAACTTAGTGCACAACTATGAATTAAATAGTAGGGGAAAAAACTAAAGGCCTGCATACTCTAATAGCAGTATGTAGGCCCCCCTAACATTTATGCAATAAGACGAACGACCCACACACCACACAACACACAACACACACACACACACATGTATGTGCACATGCACTGCCTCTCTCTCACACACACACGTACATCACGTACAACACACACGCAACCACGTACACACACACAAACACACACACACGCACACAGTGTTGATGACTCCCAAGCTCAGACTAAAGTCTTTCTACCTACCACACATACTCGATCTTTTGTCATAATATTCTACCATCCTCACTGTCCGTCCAGCCTGGCTGGCAATCTCAAGTAAAGAAACGAACCCAGACTCGTAGCTGATCAAGTACTATAGCATCTACCATCCTACCCACTGGACCCCATCAGGCCCTTATACCAACCACAGCACACTGCAAAATGCGTCAGACACTCAGGCCAGACAACGATACTTTAAACTAATTATTTTTATGTTAATGAAAGTGTGCTGTTGTTTATCAGCGTGCTAGTATGGCTGGTGTATCATCGTCATCATCATCAGACCATTCATTTTTAAATCGTTCATTCACCTTTGAACACGCACACAGTGTGTGACACAGCGCTCGCTCTTTCAGGACAAGGCAGTTTTTTTCAGGGGGGGGGGGGGGGGGGGGGGGGGGGGACCCTTAACAATAGCGTTCTTGTTGTTGTGGTGGTAGTGGTGTTGGTTGTCCGTTGTTCGCTTCATTGTTTAGAGATAAAAAGATATTTCATATTAATATGTCGGTTCGGTATGTCAGTTTGCTAGAAGTGTGACGTCTAGGTGATAGTTCTAAAATAATCGTGTTGTTCGTTGTCTGTCTTCTGTTCAGTGTTTCTGTCTGATGTGGGTGACCGATCTAAGATGAGATTTTGGTCATATCAATGTGTGTGGTGTGCGTGCCTACGTGCTTGTGTGTGTGCGATGAATCATACTCACAGCTTCAGTTACCATTAAATTACGAGTTGGACAACTCAACTGGGCTAATTCAGCCTGAAAGTTACGCAAGCGCGCGCGCACACACACACCACACACACACACACACACACACACACACACACATCAGGGTTGCTTTGTAATTAAATTTGTATATGCCAGCCCGAATCTGACAGGTAATGTTTGAACAGATCAACTTTTATATACTCAAGGCCGTCCCCTGATCTGAGATAGTTTACACTAAAGAACTGCATAGACAAAGTTAAAGTACAGATGACAGCTTCAGTAAGTTCCATATTTTGAGATAGAAAATACCCACGTATATTGACACCCCTACCCCGTATAACACACACACACACACACACACACACACACACGTCAAGTCAAGTCAGTTCAAGTCAAAATGATCTGTACCCTCAATAAAGGTAATTTTGACTTGATTTAACAGAGAGACAAAGACAAATTCTTTTATTTCGAGGATAATGAATAAGCACCCATGTGCTTTTTTACATCCAGTCCCCGCCCTTGGGGATATATATGATAATAAAATAAAATAAAGCCCATAGCAATACACTTACACAGTATACGAAAAAAAAATCTACACAAACCCCCCCACAAAAATCACCGAAGAGAGAGAGAACAAAAAAAGTAGCAACAAGTAAGAAAGAAAGCTAAACAGAAAACCAGAAACAACCGGGAAAAAAAATAGCAAGAAGCCAAGAGCAAAACAAAAGCAGCAACAACAAGGGGAGAGAGGACAACCGAATAGTCCCCCCTCCAAAAAAAACCAAGAGAGAGAGAGAGAGACAATGACAAAAGAGAGAGAGAGAGAGAGAGAGAGGAGAGAGAGAGAGAGAGGAGAGAGAGAGAGAGAGAGAGAGGAGAGAGAGTGTCTCGCTTATTAACATGATTTCACAACTTTACAGGTTAAAAAAAATATCAGAAGAATGACAGACAGAGAGACAGACAAGGTTGACTGGACCAGAAGTGGGACCAACCCCTACTGATTTTTTCTAAACATGCAGGATGCCCTCTTTCGCCACGTTTTGATGCCAATCTTACCATTTTCCGCAATCTTCTATATCTTTTCACTTGCAATCCCTGTTCTGTGACCTTGACCCTCTCTCAGGCTTGCCACGAAGACAGGTTGTCAGTTTCACCATTTCTCGCATTCCTCGACATCTCCACGTGCAGTCCGAGCTCTTGTGACCTTGACCGTCTAGTAGAGGCTGTCAGTTTCAGTATTTTGCTGCATTCCTCGCTCTTTTCACGTGCAATCCGTCTTCTGTGACCTTGACCGTCTGGTAGGCGTTATCATCATCTTCACGTGCAATCCGTTTTCTGTGACCTTGACCGTCTGGCAGGTGGGGTGTCAGTTTCACTATGTCTGCATTCCTCCTTCTTTTCACGTGCAATTCGTGCTCTGTGGCCTTGGCTGTCTGGGTTGAGAGGAAAAGGGGAATCCCCCTCTCACCCTACTCTACCTTGCTGCCCTGACTGCTACCATTGAAGTGAAGAAGGGGAATGAATCCGCATTGCGCTGTCCACATACATATATACCTGTGACCGTTCAGGGTTCATTGCAGATGGCTGTTCAGAGATCATAGTGGTTTCAGCAGTGACCGAGGTTGTGGCATCAGTGAATTTACCAGCAGTGGCTGAGCGAGAGAGAGAGAGAGAGAGAGAGAGAGAGAGAGAGAGAGAGAGAGAGAGAGAGACAGACAGACAGACAGACAGACAGACAGACATACTGACTGGGAGAGAGAGAGACAGACAGACAGACTGACTGGGAGAGAGACAGACAGACAGACTGACTGGGAGAGACAGACAGACACAGAGACTGGGAAAGACAGACAGACAGACTGGGAGAGAGAGAAAGACAGACAGACAGACTGACTGACTGGGAACAGAGAGACAGACAGACTGGGAGAGAGAGAGAGACAGACAGACTGGGAGAGAGACAGACAGACTGGGAGAGAGACAGACAGACTGAGAGAGAGAGAGACAGACAGACAAACAGACTGGGAGAGAGACAGACAGACAGAGGCTTTAATGCTTCAACAATTTATTCTCCAAGAGAGAGAGACACAGACAGACAGACAGACAGACAGGCGCTTAAGTGCTTCAACAATCTATTCTCACAGAGAGAGAGAGGGAGACAGACAGACAGACAGACAGACAGGCGCTTTATAATGCTTCAACAATCTATTCTCACAGAGAAGAGAGAGAGAGAGGAGAGGAAGGAGAGAGAGAGAGAGAGGAGATGAGAGAGAGAGAGAGAGAGAGAGAGAGAGAGGAGAGAGAAAACAGACAGACAGAGAGACAAACAGACAGACAGACAGGCGCTTTAATGCTTCAACAATCTATTCTCACAGAGAGACAGACAGACAGAGGCTTTAATGCTTCAACAATTTATTCTCCAAGAGAGAGAGACACAGATAGACAGACAGACAGACAGGCGCTTAAGTGCTTCAACAATCTATTCTCACAGAGAGAGAGGGGAGACAGACAGACAGACAGACAGGCGCTTTAATGCTTCAACAATCTATTCTCACAGAGAAAGAGAGAGAGAGAGAGAGAGAGAGGAGAGAGAGGAGAGAGAGAGAGAGAGAGAGAAACAGACAGACAGAGAGACAAACAGACAGACAGACAGGCGCTTTAATGCTTCAACAATCTATTCTCACAGAGAGACAGACAGACAGAGGCTTTAATGCTTCAAAAAATTTATTCTCCAAGAGAGAGAGACACAGATAGACAGACAGACAGACAGGCGCTTAAGTGCTTCAACAATCTATTCTCACAGAGAGAGGGGAGACAGACAGACAGGGCAGACAGGCGCTTTAATGCCTCAACAATCTATTCTCAGAGAGAGAGAGAGAGGAGAGAGAGAGAGAGAGAGAGAAAAGAGAGAGAGAGAGAGAGAGAGGGGAGAGAGAGAGAGAGAGAGAGAGAGAGAGAGAGAATGACAATGACAATGACAAATTCTTTATTCGAGGATAATGAATAAGCACATATGTGCTTTTTTACATCCAGTTCCCGCCCGTTAGGGATACATCTTAATAATAATAACCCAATACGTATACAGTCTCACAATAAAAACAAGGGGAGAGAGAGAGAGAAAGACAGACAGACAGACAGACAGAGACAGAAACAGAGAAACAGACACAGACAGACAGACAGACACACAGACATGAGGACAGAGAGACTCAAAACGACAGGGAACGTGCAGTTGCCCAAACTAAACTAGGTGGATATAGGCCTAGAAGGTGGTCATTCAGCTCTCTCACACTGACACTTCCCTAATGAATACCTGCCGTTGTTAGAGCGCTTGTGTGTGTGTGTGTGTGTGTGCATGCGTGCGTGCGTGCATGCGTGTGTGTGTGTGTGATGTGTGCGTGCGTGTGTGTGTGTGTGTGTGTACGCGCATGCATGTGTGGTAGCTCATGTGTGTGTGTGAATACTTGCGCATTCGCAAGCATAATAATTATGTGTGCAAGTGCTATGTGCGTGCATTCGTGTGTGTGTTGTGTGGCGCGCGCACATATATGTGTGTGTGTGTGTGTGTGTGTGTGTGTGTGCGCGCGCGTGTGTGTGTGTGTGTGCGTATGAAGACGTTATTAAAACTTAACAAATTCATAGTCTAGAGTAAAGTTGCATGACACTGATGAAGAGAATGACTACATTTCTATTTCTATCACACGCAGTGTGGTAAACGTATTTTGTTAATGAAATGACATTACCTGTTGCAGTTGATTCTGTTTACTGGAAATCCTCCATGCCCCAAGAGGAAACAAAGGCGAATTAAATCTTAAATCTTGATTGAAATCGTGTGTGTGTGTGGTGTGTGGGGGGGGGGGCGGGGGGGGGGGGGGGGGGGGGGGGGGGTGGGCGGGTGGGGGGGGGGGGGGGGAGGGGGTGCGTGCGTGGTGTGTGTTGTGGGGGGGGGGGGGGGGGGAGGGTGTGTGCGTGCGTGGGTGTGTGTGTGTGTGGGGGGGGGGGGGGGGGTGCGTGCGTGCGTGTGTGTGTGTTTGTGTGTGTGTGTGTGTGCGTGCGTGTGTGTGTGTGTGTGTGTGTGCGTGTGTGTGTGTGCGTGTGTGTGTATGTGTGTGTGCGTGCGTGTGTGCGTGCGCGCGCGCGCGTGTGTGTGTGCGCGCGCATCTGAATGTGTGTGGTGTGTGTGTGTGTGTGTGTGTGTGTGTGTGCGCGCGCGTGCATGTACGCCTTCGGATGAGTCTATAAACCGAGGTCCCGTGTGCGAACGCACGCAGAACATCTTGCGCACACGTTAAATCCTGTTCCGCTTTTCGTCAGAGTAGGCCATTGTGTGCCGGTGGGAACAGATGACAAAATTGACAAAACCGCATACACACTGGGACTGGATGTAAAAAAGCGCACAAGTGCTTATTCCATTATCCCCGATTTAAAAAAAGTAAATTTAAACGCGTTCGCGTGCATGTACGTACGCAGTTTCTGTATGTGCATCCATGTGTGTGTTTTATTTTGTGTGTGTTGTGTGTGTGTGTGTGTGTGTGTGTGTGTGGTGTGTGTGTGTGTGTGTGTGGTGGTGTGTGTGTGTGTGTGTGTGTTGTGTGTGTGCGCGCGCGCGCGCGTGATATATAATAATGATTATCCTGCCTATCTGTGCCTGTGGCTGTATGTAAGGCTTGTGTTCTGTCTCTTGCATGTTGTGGTGTTTGCACTCTTGCCTATAGATCAAAGGCCACACAATACAAGGCAGGGCTGTGTGACGTGATGAGACATAGTGGCCACCTTGTTGTTAGTTAAGCACAGTTCTGCAGAAAGGCTCTCTCAGAAGATGTGGGCAGCAAAAGAATCTTCCCCCATTCTACATTCTAGCCAGTGTTTCTACCACTCGCTTTTTAAATTGTATGGGTGGGAGGGTAGGGGAGGATGGGGTTAGGGGGTGAAGGGGATTGGAGGGGGGGGGGGATAGAGGGTGGAGGATGTGTGTGTGGGAGGGGGGGGGGTGGAGGGGGGGGGGGGGTAGCTGGGTTGTATCTGAATCCTGAGCTCTGGGTCTTGACCCTCTGCTGTTGCTGTGTTATTCTTTGTTATTGAATATAGTATTGTTGTTGTAGTTAAATTTTGATTGTGAAACCTTTTGACAAGAAGAGATTAGGGAGTAATGAGAGCTATCATATTTTATGTTTGAGCACTTGTGTAGAGAACTAGGGAAAGCAGAAGAAGAAGGGGAAGAAGAAGAAGTGGTGGTGGAGGTGGTGGTGGTGGTGGTGGTTGTCGAAGGAGAAGAAGAAGAAACATCCTAATTTCTTCACTGATGCTTCAGACCGGGGATGTTGATTTCATTGCTGCCGTCAGCGCCTGGGCTTTATCACAGTTCTTGATTAAACCATTGACGCTGGGGGCAACAGCAAAGTGAGAGGCTGTATGACCAGTGGCTTTCCCACTCGTGGAATTCCACTTTACAGCTTAGTCTTTAGTGATCGACTATGACTCTCTCACTAGGAGGCTTGACTCGCACAGTCCTTATGTGCTGCAGCCCTGGGGGCTGGTTGGCCTTTGGAGAACATCTCCAACGCTGACTGTCCTTATGCCCACTTGGCCGAGAGAGTGGGGATGTACTGTGGGCAAGGCATCTCCACTTAATCAAATTTCTGCCCAGTTTCCAGAACAACAGCTGCCTCCTCTGCTGTTTTGGAGGTCATCGTCGGACACGACGGACAAACATACATACATGTTGACTTCATTAACATTTATGATACTTCATGCCCATGGGAACTTGGGGACAAAAATGGAAAAAAAAATACATAAGTGCTTAATCTATTATCCTATAAATAAATAAAAACTGAAAAAAACCCACACAACTTCTATTTCCCAGGATCTAGAATTGCATAACAAACGACGATTTCCTGAAATTTTGACAGACAGGTTTGGGTCTGGGTTTGAAATCGATCATAATAGTCGACAGTTTATGACGCAATTCAGTCGTTTCACTTGATTATAACTGATAAACACTAGCGTTAGTATAATAATATGTATGACTATCGTTCTGCAATAGTATTGTTCAGGGGTATGATAATAATCATTATCATTATTATCAAGCTGAATTGCAAGTTAGCTGATGCAGGCAGGTGTGTATGTGTGCCTATGCCTATACCACATCATCGTCATGAGACTGTGCATGTGTTCACTGGTGTAGTTTTATTCGCTGCGATTATCACCTCAGCTGGCTGTATCAGATAGGTCTGTGTCACTGACACATGTACATTCTTAATCCACCCACCACTCCAACAATGCCTTGATACGTGCGATGTGTAGTGTAGTGTAGTGTAGTGTAGTGTGTGTGTGTGTGTGTGTGTGTGTGTGTGTGTGTGTGTGTGTGTGTGTGTGTGTGTGTGTTTGTGTAGTGTAGTGTAGTGTGTGTGTGTGTGTGTGTGTGGTGTAGTGTGTGGTGTGGTGTGGTGTGTGTGTGTGTGTGTGTGGTGTGTGTGTGTGTGTAGTGTGTGTGTGTAGTGTGTGTAGTGTGTGTAGTGTGGTGTGTGTGTGTGTGGTGTGTGTGTGTGTGTGTGTGTAGTGTGTGTGTAGTGTAGTGTAGTGTGTGTGTAGTATGTGTGTGTGTGTGTAGTGTAGTGTAGTGTAGTGTGTGTGTGTGTGGGTGGGTGGGGGTGTATGTGTGGTGTAGAGTGTGTGTGTGTGCGCGTGTGTGTGTGTGTGTGTGTGTGTGTGTAGTATAGTGTAGTGTGTGTGTGTGTGTGTAGTGTGTGTCTGCGTGTAGTGTAGTGTGGAGTTCTCTCTCTCTCTCTCTCTCTCTCTCTCTCTCTCTCTCTCTCTCTCTCTCTCTCTCTCTCTCTTCTCTCTGTCGGACACACACACGTACGCGCGCGCACGCATACACTCACGCACACACACACACACACACACACATAAGAGAGAGATCTTTAATACACAGGGGTTATGTTTTAGGCCATGTTTAGTCTTACATTCTGTCCCTGTAAACACACACACTTACACACACACACACACTTACACACACACACACACTTACACACACACACACACACACACACACACACACACACACACACACACACACATCAAATCAACCAATTTAACATGGAACTCGATAAAACTTACAGAAGAAAAGAAATAAGCGCACACTAAATAATACTAAAATAACAACGCAACAACAATATACTATACTATATGCTAATATCAAGATCCTCAGAGGCTGAGTATG
>CM054145.1:37584490-37601990 GCA_028751875.1 Rapana venosa | reverse complement strand
TGTGTGTGGTGGGATATGGGTCAGAAACGTGATGGAACGAAGAAGAAATGATATGGATGAGGTTTTTGCGTGTGTGTGCCCCCTTTTCCCTCTACCTCCCATTTCACACATTCCTCACGCTCTTTATATCTTAACGCTCCCCCCCACCCCACCCCCTCCTAAAACACACACAGACACATACACACACAGTGACACACACACACACACACACACACACAGAGTCACCTCCCCCCCCCCCCCCCCCCCCCCCCCCCCCCCCCCCCCCCCCCCCCCCCCCACACACACAACACATACACATGATAAGAAAAATAAACTCACAACCAAAAACCAAACCAACCCAAACCCAACAAGAAAAAAATGTAACCCAAAAAGAAAAAAAAAGAGAAAAAAAAGAGAAAAAGAAAACCCAAAAAACCTCACAGCTTGGATCAATGGCTGGAAAGCAAGAAGTAAAACGACAACAACAACAACAACAAACAAAAACAAAAAGCACTCACCCCAGCAAACTGAAGCAACATCAGCAGCAACAAAGAACCAAACGGGCCAACACCATAACTATCAGATAGATCCCACATCAAGCATCGATCAATCAACTTAGACAAAGCTTGAAATGTATGCTTAATCCCCTGCCAAGCTAGAATATAATAATAATCCTACGCTTATTAACATGTTTCTTTTGTTCATGTGCCTATGAAAGCGAAAAACAAGGGGAAGGAGAAAAACCCCAGCAGTGTGGCAGTCGGTCTTTGATGAATAAAGGTGTTTTCAAAACTTGTTGGTGGCTTTTGAAACTCACTTGTGTTTTGTGTGGTGTGTGTGTGTGTGTTTTGGTGTGTTGTGTGTGTGTGTGTGTGTGTGTGTGTGGGGTTTTTTGATTGTGTGCTTTTGATTGCTATCGCTGAGATATGTGTGTGTGTGTGTATGCACAATCTTTCTGTGTCTGAATCTCTGTCTGTCTGTCTGTCTGTCCGTCCGTCCGTCCGTCCGCGCGCGCACACACACTACAAAATATCGCCCTGTGTGTTGTGTTATTGTTCACTGATTTGTTCTCCACTGTTAGATTTAGTTAGTCCTACGCTTCAATCGATTGGTCAGTTAGTTGGTCAGTCAAAGAATCCATCCATCCATCCATTCATCCATCTAACCATCCAGCCATTCATCCTCTCTCTCCCTGGGTTCATTCACTATCAATCAACCAATCAATCAATCAATCAATCAATCAATCATCCACCCATCCATTCATCCATCTAGCCATTGATCCTTCGTCAATTTAACGTCATTTCGCCATAGGTGATACTAGACTAGCCATCCTTCTATCTACCTATGCGCTCACTCATTAATCAATTGATCGATTGATTGATTGATCTGTCGATCGATCAATGAATGAATTAATCAATCAGTCAATCAGTCAGTCAATCAAATAAATCGGTCAATCACATGGACATAGGAGGGTTATAGAGACAGCTAGACCTCACAAACAGAATTATTCACTGATTAATATTTAATTTTCCTTGTTCTGTTTGGTTGGTATTGAGACATTTTTTCGGGAGTTTTTGACATTTTGCACAAGTCATACATGGTACCTACAAAAAGATAGGGGGTGGGGCGTTAGGGGCCAAAAAAAAATAGCAGGGGGGGGGGGGGGGGGGGGGGGGGGGGGGGGGGAGTAAAAAATACAAATTAGTGGGAATGTCGCATTTTTCTTCTCTCCCAGCTCTTTAAAACCCTTTGGGGGGCACGCCCGGCTTAAAATTTTTTTTCTTTCCCCCATGTCCTTGGACAGAAAAAGTTGAACTTGGCGGAGCTCTTTGCTCTTCTGGTACAGGGTAATGTGGGGGTTTTCCCTTTTCATCCACATGTGAATTATGGGTTCTTTGAATTGCATTTTCTTCTACATACGTGTAACAAACAAATAATATGCTTTACAAACCTACCCTTTAAAGTTGACAAGGAGATATTTAAAAGCAGCAACAACAAAAAACCCAAACAAAACAAAAAAAAAAAACCCAACCAAAAAACCCTCCCCTCCCCCCCCCCCCCCCCCCCCCCCCCCCTTGATTCAACAGGCACCGTTCCTGATTTTTTAACCCCCCATTTCTTTAGCCTATGGGGGAACAGAAACACACCGTAACAATCTGATGACGACAGTTCTCCAAGGGAAAGGTTGGGGGCCACAGAAAAAAAGGCAAACCACCACCAACACCTCTACTTCCGAAACACTGAGTAGTGGGCTGGAAGGGAGGCTAAGGAGATGGAAACTCAGCAGAGACAGAAGAAAATAGCGATTCCTGGTAGTTTGCGTTTTATTTTATTTTTATCTTTTTTTATACCATTTAAGGGCAGAGCAGATTTCCTGCGTGAAAATTTGGGTGCTCTTCTCCCGGGGAGAGCCGTTGCCACAAGACAGCGCCCCCCACTTTTTTTTTTTTTTTGCTGCAACTTATTTTCCCTTTCAGAGTGGCTTTTTTCTCAGAAAATTTTTCCCGGGACAACTCTCTTGTTGCCGTGGGCTCTTTAACATGCGCTAAATGATTATGTGTTACACACGGGACCTCGGTTTATCGTCTCATCCGAAAGACTAGCGCCCAGACCACCACTCATGGTCTAATGGATGGGGGGAAAGTGTCCGGTCCAAACGGGATTCGAACCACCGCACACTTCCGACCCGGACTTTTCGCTTTCTAGACAGGCGCGTTACCTCTAGACCACCGATCTTACTGAGGACAGCAGTGATGGAGCCAGCTGAGCTGAATTGAGTTGATATGTAACAGAAGTCACACGCTTTTTTCCGCTGAGATGTGGCGTCCTGTCGCTTGATATTTGATTTTCTCTCTCTGCCCTGCCGAGAGCTCGAACAAAGGGAATTAAGTGCTTCAAAACAAAATTATCGTATCACGACAAAGTTATGCATCTTTATTGAAAGAATCCAACTGGCCCTCACACACACACACACCACACACACACACACACACACACACACCACACACACACACACACACACACACACACACACACACACAACACACAGATGTACGTGTGGACTTTGATGAATGAGCAGGTCACGCGCGCGCGTTCACAGAATATAATCAGAGAGAGATTTTTTATAATCACAATGATTTCATTTTAAATTTTTTAAAATTAATTTTATCATTTTCATACCACTTTAAGTCACGGCAGATTTCTCTGCGTTGAAATTCGGGCTGCTCTCCCAGGGGAGAGCACGTCGCCACAAGAACAGCGCCACCCATTATTATTTTTTGTCCTCTCTGCAGCTGTAATTGTTTCCGTATCAGAGGGTGTTTTTTTTTCTTCAGAGTTTTGTCAGGGACAATTCTCTTGTTGCCGTGGGTTATTTTACGTGCACTGAATAATCTAATGTAACACACGGGGCATCAGTTCATCGTCTCATCCGAAAGACCATCACACATGGTCTAATGGATGGGTGAGATTTTTTTTTGGTCCAAACGGGAATCAAACCACCGCACACTTCTGACCCGGACTTTTTACTTTCTAGGCAGGCGCGTTACCTCTAGACCACCGATTCACACCAGATTTGTGCATCATGTACAGAAAACAGATAAGCTAATTATTTCAGAAGGGCCATGTGAAGTCCTGACAAATTAATACAGAGGTTTCATCCTCTTTCTTCCTCTATACTTCCCAGCAAGACACTTTCCATAATCTGAATTGTCTATTGCAGCCCTAAGAATAAATAAATATTTTTTTGCGACCTACCACCGCTGCCAGCAAAAGATCATATTAGAAAGAGAAGGAAGATATGCTTGAAGTGATTATTGTGGAAAAAAAAAAGTGTAGGCCTATGTATATAGAAAAAAAAAAAGCAGCTAGTGAATCTGTGTGCCTTATGTTCGGGGATTAAAAAAGAAAAGAAAAAAAAAAGGATGCAAAGGAGATCGCAAAGCCTGCACCCAGTCAATTTATACCATGTGTACACGAGGTAAAAAGTAAAGGTAAAGGAGTCCCATAACCTATAAGGTCGTAGGGGAGCGAGGCGTCAGAGACCTCACTTCTCTAGGGCCAGCATATTGAGGGCGGCGCCCATCTCCTCTCCCTCACTGCTTTACATTCCCTGACCCTAAAGAGGGCAGGTACCCATTTACAGCTGGGTGAACTGGGGGAACTGTACTGAAGCCAAGGCGCGCTAACGGTCACCCATCCAAGTGGTAACCACGCTCGACGCTGCTTCCTGGGGGAAAGCGAGTGCTCCGACCACTGAGCTATCCCGTCCCCACACGAGGACTGGATGTTAAAAAAAAAAAAAGAAGCGCGTAAGTGCTTATTCCTTTATCCTCGAAATAGAATACACACACACACACACACACTGAAGAGGCAGGGAGAGACGTAAAGGACAGAAGCAGAGAGAGAGAGAGAGAGAGAGAGAGAGAGAGGGGGGGGAGAGAGAGAGAGAGAGGGGAGAGAGAGAGGGAGAGAGAGAGAGGGGGAGAGAGAGAGAGGGAGGGGGAGAGAGAGAGAGGGGGAGAGAGAGAGAGAGGGAAGAGAGAGAGGGAGCGAGAGAGAGAGAGCGAGGAGAGAGAGGGGAGAGAGAGAGAGGGAGAGGAGAGAGAGAGAGGAGGAGAGGAGAGGAGAGAGAGGAGAGAGAGGAGAGAGAGAGAGAGAGAGAGAGAGAGGAGAGAGAGGAGGAGAGAGAGAGAGAGAGGAGAGGATCGATTTACATTAGATACAGCTGCTAGGGTGAACGATGTGCAGTGCATCAATATATTCACCCACTCACCACACACACACACACACACACACACACACACACACACACACACACACACACACACACACACACACACACACACACACACACAACACACACTACACACACACACACACATACACACACACACGCACACACACACACATACACACACACAAGCGCACACACACAAGCGCACACATACATACACACACACACACACACACACATACACACACACACCACGCACACACACACACACACACACACACACACACACACACACACACACACACACACACAGAGCATGCACAGTTACATAGGCATGGCATAATGCAGGCACACAACAAAATAGTAATGCGGTGTGTGTGAACATGCACGCGTGTATTTCATGTATGAGTTTTAGTGGCAAGAAGTGATACCACTCTCAAACACTAGATATTTTTTTAAAAACCCATGAATCTTCTTTTTTTTTTTTAAAGATTAAGAATCAGGTGTGCATGAGCAATCCATCTTTTCTTCAAAATGGGAGAACAATACCATCTTGTATTACAGCATTATCATTAGTGGGTTTGGCGAAATCAGGACAGAGATATACACACGTTATTGCGTTATTGACTGGGAGAGAGGAGAGAGAGAAGAGAGGAGAGAGAGAGGAGATGAGAGAGAGATGAGAGAGAGAGAAGAGAGGAGAGAGAGAGAGAAGAGAGAGAGAGAGAGAGAGAGAGAGAGAGCTGTTGGTGTTGTTGTTGTTGCTCAATTCAAATCAGATTCTTTATCAGCTCACAAACAAAACAATTTATGAGGGTTACAAGCTATAAAGAAAAGCAGTAAAAACAGGAAAACAGTCATCACAGAGAAAAATACTATAACGCAGTATCAGAACATCAGCACGCACACATTACAAGATATAAAACACCCAAACGTCATAGCTGTTGTTTGTGGTGGTTTTTCTTATTAAATTCACAATTTTTCTTTGTAATAGATAAGCCCTCGATTGTTCACATTATGCTACGATGTAGATGTCGCGTATGTTGTGTTGTGTTGTGTTGTGGTGTGGTGTGGTGTGGTGTGGTGTGTGTGTGTGTGTGTGTGTGTGTGTTTATTTATTTTATTTTATTTTATGTTATTCTTTTATATCGAGGATAATGGAATAAGCACTTATGTGGGTTTTTTTTTACATCCAGTCCCCGTGTGTTTGCAGTTTTGTAAATTCTGTCATCTGTTCATCTGTGTGTGCGTGTGTGTGTTTTAAATAGGCAGCATATTGCATGGCACTGAATTCTTTTGTATGATGTTATACCACATCGTATGATGTATCCATATAATTAGAACATTTTAAAGTGTAACGACATAAAATTAGAAGTTCTGCACTAAGTGCAACAGCTCACACTCGGTGAGAGAGGGAATATTGCAAATACCCAAAGGTGTGAGCTGTTCCACTTACTATGTGCAGAAATTTTCTTACCTTCCCTTACCACCCCCCCCCCCCCCCCCCCCCCCCCCCCCCCCCCTCCTCTCCTTTCTCTCCCCTGACAGAACGACACAGAGGCTGCTCAGTAGAGTAGGCAGGTCATTGTGTGCCGGTGGAAACAGATGACAAAATTTACAAAACCGCATACACACGGGGACTGGATGCAAAAAAAGCACACGAGTGCTTATTCCATTATCCTCGATATAAAAGAATAAATAAATAAATAAAATAAATAAATAAAACGTAACTCGTCACCACATTAATTTTTGTGCTACTCACAGTAGTCTTGACTCGAAAATCTGCTGATGATTTTTAAAACAACAACATTTTTTTGTTCTATACAGAATCTCTCTTTTACGGAAACAAAAACACACACGGACAGGGAACAAACAATACGGGTGGCTCTGCTCAAGGGGCGACTGCTCTCCACAGAAAGATCAGCTCGAATCTCGCACAAAAAGGAAATCTGCCGCGTCTGAATGGGTTACATTATATTATACTATACAATACAATGCGCTGCAGTGCAATATATCGATTTACAATATTGTAGGCATGATTATAGTGTAATACGGGCCGCGCTGATTTACAACACAATGCCGAACAATATCCTGTCTTAGAATACAGTACAGTACAATACAGGTCTAATGACTAACAATAATATATTATAGGCCTAGTACGATAATACAAGCAATAAGATACACTATCAATTAAGGTAAACGTAAAGGTGTCCCCATAACCTGTTCGGTCATTGTCAAGAGACCTCAACTTCTCCAGGGGCCAGCATATCGAGGTTAGGCTAGCGCCCATGATTCATTCTTTTCTCCATGGCTGCATTGCCTTCCCTGACCCTAAAGAGGGCAGTACCCCTTTAGGCCTATCAGCTGGGTGAACTGGGAGGGGGAGGAGGAGGGGGGGGGGGACTGTACTGAAGCCAAGAAGCTCAAAGGGTCACCATCCACTTGGTAGCCACGCTCAATGCTGCTTAACCTTAGCTTATTGAAAGCAAGTGCTCTGACCATTGAGCTATCCTGTCCCCTATTATAATAAAACAATAGAGTACAATTATTTTCATAGGCCTATCAACTTACAGCTATAAATATGGAATTGAACATTTTATACAATATAGAATAACACACTGACTTGAAATACAATAACAGAACAATTCACTGACTTGAAATACAATATAAAACATTATACTGACTCATAGTATTACACTACAATAATGCTGAATCAAAGGACAGTGCAGCCCAATTAGCTATGAAACCTCTGAGGACTAGGCCTACCTTTCTTTATAGCTGTCATACAGTAGCCTACTTAGTCTGAAAGATGCTGTGTGTGTGTGTGCGCGCGCGTGTGTGTGTGCCTGCACAGTGTGGCCAAATGCTTTGCATAGTGAAATTTAATGCATTTAGTGACATTCAGGATAGTTTTACTCCTCTACCACCTAGTCTTTATAGCTCTTGAAGCTATATGAAAATCAGTTAAACGACTAAAGGCTACGTACATTAATTTTTCAGAGGGGAAGGAAATTACACTCTGAGAATGTTTCTCTCCTTTATACCACCTACTCCAGGCTTTCTTTTTGGTGGTAGTTTGTTCCGTTTTTTTGTTTTGTTTTTGTTCACACCCACCCTTTTCCGAAATGGCAAGGACACCCATCCACCCACACACATGCAACCTTTCTTCAACCCCCCCCCCCCCCCACCCCCTTTGGCTAATATCACTATGAGTGAACAGACGTAAAATCAATCGAAGACAACATCAACACACACATCCAACTCCCCCCCCCCCCCCCCAGTTCGTGCTGACATACATGTATACTAACACAGCCACTGGAGGTGGGGTGGGTAAAAAACAGAGAGGAGAGGACAAAATTCAGGCTATGCAAATATATAGTAGAAATTCTCTTTCTCCCTCCCTTCCCCTCCTTATTGTATGTTTACAATAATTTTTATAATTATTATTACTTTTTCGCCGTAGGTATCTCACGTGCGGCGGACGGATTGAGTGTTCAAAACGTAGGCATAAAAGGGAGCCTACTCTTTCCTGTTCCACGCAAGGATAAAAATAGACCAGTGTCCACGTTTCAAGTCGATTTTCTCGCCGCACAGTCTGGCAAGTTGTGTGACACAGACGGGCGTACAGACACACTGAGCACTGATTCAGATTTCATTTTGACTGAAGGCAATAGCAGAAACCCACCTGAGACAGATCTGACCGTGTTTGTAATTCAGAGACGTCAACAGTCGACATGAAATCTCTAACGGTTATCGTCTGCGTTTTGCTTCTTCAAGTGATGTGGCTTTCGTTTTCAAACGGACAAGACCCAGGTGATTTGTTTTCTTGTTTGTTTGTTTTTTTTCCTGATTGGAGGGATTTTGATTACAATAGGATGGTTGATTGATTGTCTTGTGGTTATCTAGGGTGGCGAAAATGATGTAGGTATGAGATAAACATGAACTGCCGATAAACTTTTGTTGATTTTAAATCAAAGTTTTGTTGAATTCGTTGTCACATTGCTGTGTGTGTGTGTGTGTGTGTGTGTGTGTGTGTACTTGATATGTTGTGTGTGTGTGGGGGTGGGGGGTGGGGGTAGAGGAGGATGTATTACAACTTAAATATTCTCACCCAAAAAGAATTCATGCCCATGTTTTAGGACTGACATAGTTTATACTATATTCAGTAAGTTTTGTTTGTATGTGATGGCCATTTAAATCATTGTTCTTCTCATGCATAAGCATCAACAGCTGCATAGGAACACAGTTATTGACTATGATAATTTGCAAAGATTTCCGGCATGTCTAAATTTCATTGTTATCATTGGATGTTTCCCAGCATAACACCCTAGGCTCACCCAGAATATAATGCACATTCTCTTTCATCGAACCTGGGAAAACATTGTGAGAGTGTACTACATACATGTAATGATGTATACACTGTGGATGAGAAGTTTCATGTATTATTGTATTTCATGATTCTTTTTAAGTACATCACTACCTGGTCATGAATGTATTAGGACAGACATACTCCTGCTTCAGAGGATATTGATAAATCATATATTATATTTTTATTTTGTCATTCAGATTCAGGCTCAGATTAAACATTAAAAGAAAATCACCCACTGATTTTTACTCCAACTTGTACAAGTGGGACTCTTTCACGGTCACATTATGCTAGTCTGACAAAATCCCTGTCTTCTTTAACTTCTTGCAGAACTATAGTGTTCACTGTTTGACTTCTGAGCATGTGATCTGTCATGGTTTATAATTATATGCTCAAAGCTCAAAAGTCTGAAGAAGGAGGACAGATATTTGTCTTCCCCAGTTGTATGAATAAGAAGGGTGAAGACAATACTGATGCAGGAAAGGAGGAGCTAGAATTCGAACAAGGGAAGACGAATTCTGCTACCTAGGAGAGATGATAAGCTGCGAAGCAAAATCTGAGTTAGCTGTCAGAACCAGGATTGCGAGTGCTGGGAAGAAATGGAAAGAATTGGCAAGTCTGCTTGGAAATCAGAAAATCCTACTGGAGAGACGCTGTCTGATATATAAGGCCTGCATTAGACCTGTTCTCCTGTATGGTTCGGAGATGTGGGTTTTCACAAAAACCGTCAAACGTTTGTTGAAGGGCTGTGATAACCGAATGCTATTCTACATGACAAAGATCAAATGGGAAGACAGGATCACGAATAAAGAACTATGGAGAATGTGCAAAGTTGATGATCTGAAGTCTGTAGCTAGTACCAATAGACTGCGCTGGTTTGGGCACGTTTAATGGAGAGCAGACCACCACATCATAAAAAGAGCAATGAACTTCATAGTGGATGGAAAGAGACCACAGGGAAGACCTAGCAAAACCTGGGCTGCCTGTATTGCAGATGATCTTAGAGAAAGGGGCATAAATAAGGAGGAATCTCAAAACAGAGAGAGATGGAGAAGGCTCATCAATGTCAAACCTCCCCTGGGAGAAACATGACAAAAAAGGAAGAAGAAGAAGTCATAGTATGGCTGCCTATATGAGTATATCGGTATATTGTGAGATATTTGAAAATGGACGAGTCATATGCAGACTTCTTAATCTTATCCAGGGTGTGTGTATCGTCTTACAGTTACAGTGATTTTCTGGTGGGATGAGACATTGTGATCATATGTTGATGTACAAGGTATAGTATGAGTGACCCCTGGGGTGTTAAGCTTGGAAGTGCACAACAGCTGATGTGGGTTCTAAGTCTAAATTTTGGTGGCGCCTGAGTGATGGATATAGTGTGATTAAAAAAGAACTGAGTTTAAAAATCAAAGCTCCCGAGTCAGCCTTCAAAGGAAAATTTGCCAGTATTTTTATTCCTTTAGTGTATGGTACTACCACTAGCCTTGTACAAGATCAATGACCATGTTGGCGTAAAAAACCTGTGTAAGGTCTATTTTTTCATCATTATATAAAACTTTGCAAAGAAGCCCTATACTTGCCTGACTCACCAAGTTTAGTGTTAGCTGCCGCACCCTATGATGATGGGATCCTTCTTCATGGAGTCAGCAGGACCAGTAAAGTATGCATGTATCTATACAGTGTATGCAATATACAGCAGCATCATTACAGCCACAATACTATTAGCACTGACAATTGGCAGAAGTATTTGACTTCATTTTTTGGGGTTTTTTTTGTAGTCAGTAAAGTCACAATGTGTACGATATAATTTGCTGTGTATTAGTAGTAGCTCCTGTTGGATTAAAGGTGGGAGATATTTCTACTCTTCCAGGTCAGTGTATGGGCAGATCTATAGTGTTCTACAATCTCTCTCTCTCTCTCTCTCTCTCTCAAGAGTGGCTTCCCTTGCTTGGCTACCAGCAAGACGTGGCTTCAAAAGTGAGAGAAGAAATTTTCAGTATTTCTACCAGAAAGGCCTCTAGTATGCCTGTCACAGGTCTACCATCTTCTCTCGAAACAGTTTTGAATACCTTTCTGCAGGAAATGTCTCTCACGACGTTTAAAATCGATGGCAGAGAAAACCAAACTGTAATTGTGCTGCGCCTTTCACCAGCCCACCAGCTTCCAGCAACACACAGCCAGTGTGACAGTGTTGTTTACCGCAGGAAAGGGGCAGCGCAAATTGCCAGGGACAAAAGGAGGGTGGAGACACATAAGGTCAGGTTAATGAAGAAGCATTGTGTGAACTCTGTCTCCCCTTCAGAATTGTTTCTTCCGACACCCCCAAGTTTATTTTATAACACAGAAAATGGAACTGCTATGGACACATTCAAAGATGGCACGCCCACTGACACTCCTCCCTGTGCTGTTGAATTCGCACGTGCAACACGGCCGTCCGTCTCCTCTCTGTCAAGCTTGTGTGATGTTGACCCAGTGTCAGTAACAGTGCAGCCGCACCAATTGACGCTGAAAGACTGAGTGACGATTCGGACACTGACAAAAATATTGACATTGAAGATGCTATGACTGTATGCAGTGACACATCAACAATACCACCTGTGACACTGACAGACTACAGCTTGACAGAAGATGTGACAGGGAATAGCAAGAGAGTGAAACCAATCAAAACAAATGCAGAAAGTCCACCTGCCATCAAGGAAGCAAGAAACAGCACCACTGTGTCCCCCGAGGATTGCAAGATGTTGATGGAACATGTTCAAAAACTTGCAGACACAATGGACAGAGGCTTCAAATCATTAAAGAAACCAGCTGAAGACGGGAATCTTCCGGACACACCCAGTGAGCAGCCAGCAGTACAACCGCACTGGTAATGCCGCTCTGTGTGTGACAGTTCTTTGCTCCCTATTACGATATCGGTTATCAGCCAGTTATCACCAGTGACATTTACATACATGCAGAACTAGATATAAACAATACCGTGGTTGGTTACCACTCGCGAAGAATCGTTGACATTGTACAGTGTTTAATTTTGTTGTTGTATTTTTCGATTTCGGTCCCCTCCCCCAACTACCCGTTTGTGAATGGGTTGAAAAACCTAACACAATAAAATCTTTGTCATTGTCATTGTCATTCTCTCTCTCAACTTTATAGAAACTCTTTTTAGTAGAGTCTTAAACTCTTATTCACAGTCACCAGGCTGGTATCAATACCATCAAAGGATCTTTTAGCTAAATTATAATATTATTAGCTTAAAAAAAAAAATTTTAGCTTTCCAGAATCAGGTATGAGATAAAATATATTAGTCAAAATGAAAAGCTTACCCAATATATTAGTATTACATGGTGAAATTATGTGGTATGCATATATTTATATAAATTTATAAACATTTTGAAAAGATGGAAAATTTCACTATTGTCAGTTAAGGTATCAGTTTTTAATCTACCCCTGTACTTTTGCTTGCTTTAAGTTCAAAGATTCTTGTAATGGACTTTTCAGATGGTGAGCATCAGATGATGACAGGACTGATTTAGAGTATTTTTCTGACCATACAGACGTAACACAGTAATGCAGACTACATCACAGTGTACATTACTCATTAGCAGAGTCAGGTAACTTTTTTTAGTTTTAATGTTATGGATAAAATAGATTTCCATTAATATTCTTGTTTTGGTAGCCCAAGATATGGGGAAAGACCAAGCACATTTTCTTCAAGTTGATTAAAATGAATACCTTTTAACTTCTTGTTACTATATTTAGCCAGATATATGGGGAAAGACCAGAGTGAGATCTATACATAACAGATTCTTTAATTATAAATAAAGCAAATTAACATAATTCTGAGTCACGGAACACATTATAAATCTGTATGTGGCGTATTTAAGCTGACAATTTTGTGCACACTGTCTATGGTAAATCATGGTTCTCATTATCAGTTTAATTAAATAAAAGGAGGCTGTTACTAGCCAACACCTAAGTTACAGTAGTTTATGATAAACACACCTAAGTTACAGTAGTTTATGATAAACATTTTTAACTGTGATGCATACTGTACTCAGCTATGACTTATTTAATGTCCAGATCCTTTTCCAACCAGTAACTCAGTGTTTTTTTTTCTTTCTTTCTTTCTTTTTTGACAGCCATATATAGCATAATATATATATATATATATATATGTATATATATATATATATATATATATATATATATATATATATATATGTACTGACATAGATGTATTTTAATTAAGCTTCAGTTGGGCCGGGGCAGTGTTAACATTGTTATGATCGATAATGAGCTGATGGTGGTGGTAAACTAGCCTTGGTATGGATCGCCATATGAACAGCTGTTCCATCAGGACTTGATTTTTTCCCCATGGGATGAGAATAGCACGGGGGAGGGGGGGGGGTAGGGGAGAGCATGAGGGGGAAGGGTATGACTATGAGTCTATGACCTTAGGCTAGTCATATCTTGACTTTGACGTATTGATCGTCATCTTGATGTACTGTGTTGATATAGAGAAAAAACATGTCGTTAGAAAAGGCCAGCCCCTGGTCCATCTGTTTCTTTTCCCTTGATCATTCCCTTGATATGGTTACAGACTCTGTGTGTGTGTGTCTGTGTGTGTGTCTGTGTGTTTAGGTTATTCATACATATCTTTCTTTGAAATGTTGTGTCCCGCCCATATTATACAGTTGTTTAAATATTAGTTTGATACTCTTTTAAATATATGTCTTTTTTCTTTGCTTTTGTTTTAAAAGGGAGCAACAGTTTTTGTCTGCTTTTGTTTTTGTGTTAAGTTTTAAGATTTAGCCTTTTTACCAGGAGGTTTCTTCATTTGTAGAACATTCCAAAAATTGTTAGCACACAAATAACTCAAAAACCTAAATGCCTGGCTATGTTCATGTATTCATAACCCAGTGCAATGCTGAAGCCTCTGTTGTGTATGCTGGGCACTTTCGTGTTTCAGAAATCAGCTGAATTCTAACACTAGATAGATTGGAAAATTTGATATTGAATATTTGATCATTGATCATGTGTGTATATATATATATAGGCACCAAGACACTGGCCGGACTGCACAAAAGTTGATTTGGGAGGGTCTTTCATTAAAACCCCTTGCACTTGACCCACTAGTGCAACCATGGTTCAGACCCATGACCCATAAGCTGGTGGGGACTATTATTAACCTTTCCCCTACGGGTAACCCGCTATAGGGTAACCAACCAGCTTACTAACCCTTTCCTCCGTATCACCCACTACTACTGGGTTACGGTAGCGTACAAATGCGCACAGTGCACGTGTGCTGGGAAAGAGGGGTTCTCTTCCTTAATGTAAGGATAGTGTAAAAGATTAGAAGACCTTTCCTATAATCTACACTCGGTTATCTACATACATGATGTGTTTATTTCACTTTTTAGTCGCCTCTGACTCAGCCACTCACTGCCTGCCTCGCACATGCACACCAAGTTGTCAGCTCATTTCCTGTGTAAGAAAATTGCATACAGTTCTGTTAAACAACAACAGCAACAACAACACAACAACAACAACAACAACATGTACACCAAGTTGTCAGCTCATTTCCTGTGTAAGAAAATTGGATACAGTTCTGTTAAACAACAACAGCAACAACAACAACAACAACAACAAAAAGAACCCTTCCTATTTGAAAGAAACCAATCCCCTAACACAGTATGAATACTATTCATGAATATAATTGTTGATTGATGCGGTGTTTTTGAAATGAAGTAGATGCGTGTTCAAAACCACTTTTTTGTTACATTCGTGAGGGTTTATGATGTGATGGAACTCGTTATTCATGTTCAGATTTAGTTTCGAGGTGTTTTTGTTTTTTTGTTTTTAAAGATAAAATGAAATTACAATTTGCCTGTTCTTGTAGTTGTAATTATATATGTAACATGATTTTTTTAAAATCTCCCCTTTCCCCCCAACCCCCCCTTTTTTTTTTTTGCTGAGAGGGGGGGTGGGGGGGGTGGATCAAGGGGTGTGGGGGTGGGGGGTAATGTGGAGAAAGAAGGGAAACAGAAGAACCAGGTGACGGTTCCTTAAAATTCAGGACATTTCATTTTTCTGTTGATAGAAGTACATGCAGTTTATAACCGAGTGATGAAGTACATGCAATTTATATATAACCGAGTGATGAAGTACATGCTATTTATATATATATATATAACCGAGTGATGAAGTACATGCAATTTATATATATAACCGAGTGATGAAGTACATGCAATTTATATATAACCGAGTGATGAAGTACATGTGATTTATAACTGAGTGATGAAGCAAAGATCCCCACCAGCCCATGGGTCATGGGTTTGATGTCAGTTCCACTCCATTTTGTCCTGGTTTGAGTGTGCCTCAGCTTGACTGTGGCAAAAGTTTGATTTATAATCTATTCTCCATCACATCTGAAACTGTACTGACTCCTCTTTTGTTGGAAATTGCAGACTGCGCAACCTTGACTGAGAAAAATGCCTGCTGTTCTAGCAACAGCACCTGTGTCTTTGTCACATGCCTGAAGAACAGTACAACAGGTAAGGCATATCTATCTATCTATCTATCTATCTATCTATCTATCTATCTATCTATCTATCTATCTATCTCTCTATCTCTCTCTCTCTCTCTCTCTCTCTATCTATCTATCTATCTATCTATCTATCTATCTATCTATCTATCTATCTATCTATCTATAATTACATCTACATCTATATCTATCTATCAATCTATCTATCAATGTATCTATCGATCTATCTATCTTGATCTATCTATCTATCTATCTATCTATCTATCTATCTATCTATCTATCTATCTATCTATCTATCTATCTATCTATCTATATATCTATATATGTGTGTATGTATGTATGTATGTATGTATGTATGTATGTATGTATGTATGTATGTATGTATATGTATGTATACAACATGCATGTATATGGATGGATGGATGATGTATGGATGGGTGGATCTCTCTCTCTCTCTCTCTCTATATATATATATATATATGTATATATATATATATATATAATTTCTGTGTACAATAGATGTCAAAATGTTGTTTTGTTTAGTTTTGTTTTATTTATCAACAGTATCATGACTATTAGCGGTTTTTGTTGTTGTTGGTACTTGTGTACAACATGTAACAGTTTCCCATAATTTGTAACGTCGCCACATTTCAACTTTGGGATGGTGCCCAAGCACAAGATCAGTATACATGTATATATATGATTATATCTGTTTCACTTACTCAAGTTACTGGCAGAATGAAGAAGAAGAAGAAGAAGAATGCAAAGAAGAAGAAGAAGAATGCAAAGAAGAAGAAGAAGAAGAAAGAAGAAGAAGAAGAAAGAAGAAGAAGAAGAAGAAGAAGAGGAGGAGGAGGAGGAGGAGGAGGAGGAGGAGGAGGAGGAAAAAGAAGAAGAAGAGGAGGAGTAGAAGGAGTAAAAAAGAAGAAGGAGTAGAAGAAGAAGAAGAAGAAGAAGAAGAAGAAGAAGAAGAAGAAGAAGGAGAAGAAGAAGAAGAAGAAGAAGAAGAAGAACAAGAAAGAAGAAGAAGAAGAAGAAGAAAAAGAAGAAGGAGGAGTAGAACAAAAAGAAGGAGTAGAAGAAAAGAAGGAGTAGAAGTAAAAGAAGAAGAAGTAAAAGAAGAAGAAGAAGAAGAAGAAGAAGAAGGAGTAGATGAAGTAGAAGAAGGAAGGAAGAAAGAAAAGAAAAGAAAGAAAGAAAGAAAGTAAAGTAATTGTCATTTTGTGCTTGTTGTTTATCATCCAGTGATACAGTGGAACTTGTTCATCAATTGTGTTAATAGATAAGATAATGATTATAAAGCTTGCGTCTGAAAAGGCATACTATATGGAATTATACACCCTTCAGTAGTGGAGTTTGTCGTTCAAGGTGGATACAGAAAAATAGATTTTCTGGTGAGTTGATAATTTGCCACATGTAGGATCTCCCCTGGTGTTCAGCTTGGGGTCTAACATGGGGTCCCCACCTGGTGATTTACTTGGGGTCCGACTTTGGGTCTCAACAGCCTGACCAGGGGTCTCACCTTGGGTCCCACTTGGGGTCTCTCCAGGGATCTTACTTGGGGTCCCACTTGGGGTCTCTCCAGGGATCTTACTTGAGGTCCCACTTGGGGTCTCACGCGGACCTTACTTGGGGTTCCTTTTGAGGTCCCTCCAGGGGCTTTACTTGGGGTCCCTTCAGGGGTCTTACCTGGAGTCCCACCAGGGGTCTTAATTGTGGTCCCACTTGGGGTACCTCCAAGGGCCCTTCTTGGGGCCTTACTTGGGACTTTACTTGTGGTCCCTTCAGGGGTCTTATTTGGGGTCCCACTTGTGGTCCCTCCAGGGGTCTTACTTGGGTCCCACCAGGAATCTGTTTAGATTTTCAGCTTGGGTTA
>CM054145.1:37506990-37579490 GCA_028751875.1 Rapana venosa | reverse complement strand
TCACACACACACACACTCACACACACACTCACACACACACAGACACACACACAGACACACACTCACACACACTCTCACACACACACAGGCACAGACACACACACACAGACACAGACACACACTCACACACACACACACACGCACGCACGCATGCACGCACGCCCGCACACACACACACACACACACACACACACACACACTCATTTCCTGCCTTAGGTCTTCTTCTGCAGAATACTTATTCATTTTCATCCACCACTGCTAATGCAGATTGAATGAAATAACTTATAATTGCATCTGTAGCTTGACCAACGAACAAAAGAACCCCTGCTATTGAAACTAAGGATCTCAGGTAGTCTGACCCTCCTCTATCAGTTATTGACTTACCTTGCATCACTACCAACCATGTCACAACATGGGGCTTTGTCAGGGTGAAAAATGGAGGCCAGACACTCGGGAGTGTTGTCTTAGTCATAAATAGGGTTCAACTAGACTAGACTGGCTTTGAGTTTTTTAAAAAACTAAGAAAGATGAGTTTGACTTCCCTGTTTGTTAATAACTTCTCGGGAAGTTGCTAGGGCCCGACATGGCATGGCATGGCATGGCATGGCACTGACATTTTCTAGCAGTGCAGCTGTGGCGTTTTGAGCCTGGTACAATGGCAGAGCTCATCCTGGCCTCTCCAGTTTGATAGAAATGCAGATGGAGAAGGAAGAGAAACGGTTAGAAATACCAGTAGTGTATGTGTATCATTATCTATAATATATATGTGTGTGTGTATATATAGAGAGAGAGAAAGAGGAAGGGGAGATAGTAAGCCCTCTGAACTTTGTGGATATGATTTTAAGTCACAAACAATGATGGCGCATTGATAAGTCAAATTACATTTGTTACAATTAGTAGTCTGTAGTGTCATGATACGAATATTCTAGATGAAGACAAAAAACCCAGTAACATAGGGATATAACTATCATCTTCATTCTACATCAGTCTTGTGTTTTGATATGCATTACACCCCCAGTCACTTCGATATTCTTGACATTCCTACAAGTATTTACTTGCTGCTCTTGCCTCAATACTGCATATGGCGTGTATGATGTTTTCTACTTTTTCAGTTTAACTGATATTGAAATGAAATTTGCCAACACTTAAATTAGAGCAACAGATAGTCCTCCAGCCCTCCCTCCCCCTTCCCTGCCCTGGACACACTATACAAGCAAGCAAAAAAAGTGAGCAACCAAGAAGACAACCAACCAAATACGGACAAAAGAAAAAAAATCCCCCCCCACCCCCCCCAAAAGGAAAAGAAATAGAAATCATCATCAACATTGGAAACAATGAAACAGACCAACCAAAAAAAACCCAACCAACCAAACAAAAATCCCCCCTTTTTCTTTTGTTTGAATCTTTCTAAACATGTACATAGGGTCAAAAAGAGTTAAAACATACACAGAAAGTAAACATAATAAACTACATATTTTTCGTATAAATTATCACAAGTGCTTTTTACAGGGGGTAGCTAACTCACAGTGGACAGCATCGGTGAATATTATGTGAAAAAGAGTGTAGTAAGAGTGCAGTAAAAAGAGCGCTTTGATTTGTTGCTTTACAAGATTCAGCGCTATGCAAATTCCTTACATTATTATTATTAGTAGTAGTACTTACTTAACATAGTACGCTGTGTCATCATTGTCATGAATTGATTCAATGCATTATTCAATCTGTTCCCACGTACAGGTAAAGAAGGTAACACCACCACCACGCCAGCTGCCACACGTGAGTCTGTTGTCTTGTGTACCAGTTCAGACAAACACACTGGCAGGTTTTACAGCATGAACAAAGAACCCAAAGCAATAATTATGATGTCTCCATCCAGTTGGGTAGGCACACAAATTGGCCAGTTTGCATGCACGCACTATCAGTCACATGCGTGTCTGTGCACATGTGCATGTAAATTCATACTCACGCACGCACCACACACATGCACGTCACACACACACAATGTACAACACACACACACACACACACACACACACAACACACACCACACACATACACACACACCACACACACTCGGAATGGATGCATGCCCACATGCATACACCCACACACCCACACCCATATGCACACGCACACACTTGTGCATGCATGCAATCACACACTCGTGCACATACTTGTGCATGTACATGCTCATATGAACTTGCTTGTACATGCACACATGCCCACACAGGCACGCATGCACACACACATACATACACTGCACATACATACACACATTGCCTCCATTTTCATTGCAAACAGAGCAAACAAATGACACCCCCCTCCCCCTTTTAAAGAACAAAAAGTTACAAGCAAACATATTGATAGAAAATCATATGAAATGCATCTCACACAACCGTGAATATTTGCTGGTTTATTTTCCAGTGTATGTGTGTGTGTGCACGCATGCGTGCAAGCCCTATGCATGAATCAATGACATAATGCTGTCAGTGTGTGTGTGTCTGTGTGTGTGCGTGTGTGTGCATGTGTTTGCATGTGTGTGTACGTGCTTGTGCAAATATATATGAATAACTGCAGTGACCCATGGCCGTCAGTGATCTGTGATCTAGATGTAACACACCTGTGTAGAAAATGAGAAGTTGTGGGTTCAATCCCCGATTGTACCTGACCTTTTCCCCCAATCCACTAGACCTTGAGTGGTGGTCTGGGTGCTAGTCATTCAGATGAGATGATAGACCAAAGTCCTGTGTTCAACACAACACATCAAGTCCATAGTAGAAAAAGCCCATGGCAGCAAGAGAGGTTTAAAAAAAAAATTTATCTTGATTTTTACAATTTTTGGGGCAGTAAGAGAAATGTCCCTGGCAAAATTCTGTAGGCAAAAAAGCTACTCTTATTAAGGAAACAAAGAAAGACATTTGCAGACAGAAGAAAAGGATGGTGTAGCTCATGTAATGACTCGCTTTCCCCAGAGAGCGCAGCCCGAATGTCATGCAGAGAAATCTGCCGTGACTGAGGGCAGTAAACACCGCTAGCAAATACAGCACAGTTCAATACAATATGGTACAAATACATTAATGTACACCACGCAATATTATTGTATAGAATACAATATTGTATACAATGCAAAATTGTAGTATGCAATACAATACAAACAATACAATACAATACAATACAATATATATTTCAATGCAATGCAAACCATTGTCGGTAGATGTGTGTTAATAGCATATAATGATGTGACTGTTAAGTTATCGGTAGCATAAGGTTGATACTAAATCTGTATTTGTATGTGCAGAAACGAACGTAACCACTCAAGCACCTTCTGGTAAGTTTGAAATCATTCCCAATGATCCTTCATCCACACACGCTTACGTGCACACGCACACACTCACTCACTCACTCACTTACTTTCTCTCTCTTTCTCTTGTGCATCTGTTGATATCCATGTGTGTGTATTTTCATATGTATCATAACTATGCTTTTGTTTTTCTTGCAGAGTTTTCTTTTCATTTTGAGGGCTGGGTGGAAAAAAGTCTTGTAACTTAATCTATTACCCCTCATGAAATAAAATTGCATTTGCATTCACTCACTCGCTCACTCACTCTCACACACACAGACACACACACACACACACACACACACACTTACACTTAATGAATATACAACCCTCCCCCCCCCCCCCCCCCCCCAACCCAATTAAATGAAAGTTTTAGGCAAAGAAATAACTGCAAAATGTATAGAATTGTGTCTCTTGCAAATACTTTAAACTACTGAGTGAGTGAGTGAGTGAGTGAGTGGTGAGTGTGTGTGTGTGTGTGTGTGTGTGTGTGTGTGTGTGTGTGTGTGTGTGTGTGTGTTTGTGCACATGTGCATGCATGGTCATTTAGATTCAATGTACATAATAAATTTCTTTTTACGTCTGTTGACAGATTATGCTTTAGTCTAGTGACCATTACCCTTATGTCATAGACTGTTATCACGATACTCAAATACAGTATGAGATACGAGCACTGCAAAAGTTTAAATATATGTATGTGTCCTGAATCTCTCTTTATAGGTGGAAATGCTAACGTAACCACAGCACCAAACGCTAGTAAGTGTGTGTACACCAACAGAGTTTTTGCTGATAGGCAAACAGTGTGCTAAGACAGTTATCACTTGGGACCAGTCAGCCTTCTTAAAGAACACACATGCATTCAAACACACATGCACACTCTGGAGGGGTGGTGGGGGAGGGGCTTGTTTGTTTTTCTTAGTTGGTGTGTGAGCGGGTGTTTTGTTGTTGTTTTTTTTTGGTGGGAGTATTTTTATTTCAAAGAATGCCCTTTTATTTATTTTTGTTTAATTTCATGGGTTGTTTTGTTTAGGGTTTTTAAATACTTTACTGTTTATTCAGTGTACCATCTGGGAATAAATCTTTGATTTTGACTTTGACTCATACCCACCCACCCACCCACACTGACACACTCACACACACACACACACACTCACATGCACACACACACACTCACATATACACACACACATGCACACACGCATGCACGCACGCACACACACACACACACACACATCTTAATATCATGTGTACTAGAAACAAGCAAGCATAAGGAGGCAGACAAACTGCACTGCTGGCGATTAAATCAGCTGCCTACATACATGTAGTTTTTCCCTCTGTGTGTATAAAGTTCTGTATTGCAAATGGTGCAGGCTTTCTTGTGTATCATCCTGTTCATTCATATACTTCTTCTGATTCCTTGAATTCATGATTTTCTATTCTTATTTTTGAAGATTTTTTGGGGGGAGTTTGGATTAAGGGGTGTTTTTGTTTGTTTGTTTTGTTTTATTACTATAGTGTACTTCTGGCATTTGGATAAAAAAAAACCAACAAAAAAACTGTCTTTCATTTGCTTGTGTACACATTATGTGTGTATACTTGTGTGTGTTGTGCTTGTTGCTTCGATTTTACGTCTGTGCAAAGTGATATTAGATGACGGGAAGGGGGGGGGGGGGGGGGGGGGGGGGGGGGGGGGGGGGGGGGGGGGGGGGGGGGGGGGGGGGGGGGAGAGGAGGAGGGAACTTAAGTTGATGGATGAGTGCAGTGAAATGGATATCTATTTCTAAATAACTTAGAAAGTATACAGAAAAGGGCTAAATGATGATAACAACAATTAAATACATGGGACATGCTAATATAGCTTATGATATAACTATTTTAACTTATTTTATTTTTATTTATTTATTCATTTTATTCTTTTATATGTAGGATAATGGAATAAGCACTACAACAAGTGTGTGTGTGTTTGTGTGTGTGTGTGCACGTGCGCGCGCGAGCTTATGTATGTGTGTGTGTGCAAGCGTATGTGTGTGTGTGTGAGTGAGAGAGAGATATATATAGAGAGAGTGTGTGTACATGTGTATGTGTGTGCGTGCATGGTAATTTAGATTGAATGTACTAAATTTCTTTTTACGAATGTTGACAGCTCATGCTTTAGTCTTGTGATGGTAGACCATTACCCTTATGTCGTAGACCATTATCATTATACTCAAATACCGTATGAGGTAAAAGCAGTGCATTATTTTAAATACATGTATGTGTACTGAATCTGTGTTTATAGATGGAACTGCTAACGTAACCACAGCACCAAACGCTAGTAAGTGTGTGTACACCAACAGAGCTTTTGCTGATAGGCAAACAGTGTGCTAAGACAGTTACCACTTGGGACCAGGCATCCATGTGAAAGAACACACATGCACGCATACACACATGCGCATGCATGCACACAGACACTGACACAGACACACAGAGAAACAGACAAACGCACGCACGCACGCACGCACACACGCACATGAGTGTGTACTTTCTGTGTATCTCTCTGTTTCTCTTTGTCTCTGTATCTATATCTCTCTCTCACTCCTCTCTCTCTCTCCCTCTCTCTCTTCCCCCCCCCCTCCATCTCTCTCTCCTCCTCCCTCCCTCCCCATCTCTCTCATCACTTCTATGTCATGTGCACCCCAGGCAAGTAAACAAGCTTTCTAATTGAAATCTCTTCCTATACTACCCCCTCCCTCCCCTCTCCTTTACCTTTAAACAGAAAACCCCACAATAATGGGAAAGTTTAGGCAAAAGCATAACTGAAAGTGTACGAAATTGTGTTTCTTGCAAATACTTCTACTTAGTGTGAACAAGTTGTGTGTGTGTGTGTGTGTGTGTGTGTGTGTGTGTGTGTGTGTGTGTGTGTGTGTGTGTGTGTGTGTGTGTGTATGTGTGTGTGTGTGTGTGTGTGTGAGAGTGTGTAAGTGAGAGAAAGAGCAAGAGAGAGAAAGAGAGAGAATGTGAGTTTGTGTATGTGTGTGTGTGTGTGCACGCATATGCATGCATGGTCATTTAGATTGAATGTACTAAATCTCTTTTTACGTCTGTTGACAGATTATGCTTTAGTCTTGTGATGGTAGACCATTACCCTTATGTCGTAGACTGTTATCATTATACTCAAATACAGTAGGAGGTAAAAGCAGTGCATTATTTTGAATACATGTATGTGTACTGAATCTGTGTTTATAGATGGAACTGCTAACGTAACCACAGCACCAAACGCTAGTAAGTGTGTGTATGCCAACAGAGTTTTTGCTGATAGGCAAACAGTGTGCTAAGACAGTTATCACTTTAGTTCAGGCATCCAACGTGAAAGAACACACATGCACGCATACACACATGCGCATGCATGCATACAGACACTGACACTGACACAGACACACATAGAGAAACAGACACACACACACACATGCGCGCGAGTATGTACTTTCTGTGTATTTCTGTGTATCTGTCTGTTTCTCTTTGTCTCTTTATCTGTATCTCTCTCTCACTCCTCTCTCTCTCCCCCTCTCTCCCTCCCCCCCTCTCTCTCTCTCTCCCCTCCCTCCCTCCCGATCTCTCTCTCTCTCATCACTTCTATGTCATGTCACCCCAGGCAAGTAAACAAGCTTTCTAATTGAAATCTCTCCTATACTACCCCCCTCCCTCCCCTCTCCCTTACCTTTTAATAGAAACCCCCACAATAATGGGAAAGTTTAGGCAAAAGCATTTAACTGAAAGTGTATGGAATTGTGTTTCTTGCAAATACTTCTACTTAGTGTGAACAAGTGTGTGTGTGTGTGTGTGTGTGTGTGTGTGTGTGTGTGTGTGTGTGTGTGTGTGTGTTTGTGTGTGTGTGTTTGAGTGATTGTGTGTGTGTGTGTGTGAGTGAGAGAGAGAGAGAGAGGAGAGAGAGAGAGAGAGAGAGAGAGAGAGAGGGGAGAGAGAGAGAGAGAGAGAGAGAATGTGAGTTTGTGTATGTGTGTGTGTGTGTGTGTGTGTGTGCACGCATGTGCATGCATGGTCATTTAGATTCAATGTAATAAATCTCTTTTTTACGTCTGTTGACAGATTGTGCTTTAGTCTTGTGATGGTAGACCATTACCCTTATGTCGTAGACCGTTATCATTATACTCAAATACAGTAGGAGGTAAAAGCAGTGCATTATTTTAAATACATGTATGTGTACTGAATCTGTGTTTATAGATGGAACTGCTAACGTAACCACAGCACCAAACGCTAGTAAGTGTGTGTACGCCAACAGAGCTTTTGCTGATAGGCAAACAGTGTGCTAAGACAGTTACCAGGTGGGACCAGGCATCCATCTTAAAGAACACACATGCATTTATACACACATGCACACACTAGCATGCACAGGCACACACCGCACGCATGCATGCACATGCATACACACACATACATCTTGTAAATATACCATCTGAAAATAAAACTTTGACTTTGACTTTGATATCATATGTACTGACTAATAAAACAGAAACAAGCAAGTATAAGGAGGCAGACAAATTACAGACATGTTTGCTCACTGCTGCCAATTAAATTGGCTGCCTACATATGAAGTTTAAATTAAACATTTTTTTTTACTATGTGTGTATAACTGTATTGCAAATGGTGCAGGGTTTCTTGCGTATCATCCTATTTATTTATATATATTCTGTGATTCCTTGAATTTTATGATTTTGCATTCTCGTTTCTGAAGATGGATTGAGGGGTGGGTTTTTTGGTATGTTTTGTTTCTTTGGTTTAAAAAAAAAAATTACTATGCCATACTTCCGCAATTTAAAAAGTAACAGAACTTTCTTTGATTTTGTTTGTTTGTTTGTTGTGTGTGTGTGTGTGTGTGTGTGTGTGTGTGTGTGTGTGTGTGTGTGTGAGAGAGAGTATGTGTGTGTGAGGTGTGTGTGTGTGAGAGAGAGAGAGAGAGAGAGAGAGAGAGAGAGAGAGAGAGAGAGAGAGAGAGAGAGAGAGAGAGAGAGAGTGTGTGTGTGTGTGTGTGTAAGGTTTGGGGTTGGTTTGTTGGTTGGTTGCTTTTTGTTTTGTTTTGTTTTTGCTCACACTGGAGAGATATTGTCACTGCTTTGCCCTTCAACTGTCAGCATATCCTGAATCCTTTTTGTGTGGAATGAAAACGCCTTTGGCTCAGTATTATCCCCACCCCTGTACTTTGCGCCACCGTTTATATCATTGCTGGCTTTTTGTGGTCTTCTTTTGGATCAGTCACTTTGGTTTTGTTTTGTTTTGTTTGTTTTGTTGTTCTATTTTTTGTTGTTGCTGTGACTGTCACAAACATGGCCTTTTACTGCTGATGAGGTGTAAGTAAAATTTGTCACCCAGGAAAAAGAAATGTTTGCATGTCATTTTATTTTCTTTGCTGCCTCATCTTCTGTGACGTTCCTTGCCTGCTGTTCCCACGCTGTTCATTCCGATCTCTCCACCCTAGCCATACCTTCGCTTGTCATGTAGCATCCCCAGTGTCAGTCGTTCACAAGGAACTTATCAATGTCAGGCTGCCGTAGTAGGGTCACCTACCAGGAGGGTTTTGCGCTGCTGCTGGATCACTTAGGTGTGCAGTGGTGCCTGTTCTGTGCCACATGTATATATATATATTGCAGGATACCTTCCGCTAAGCCCCTTTGCTGGTGACAACAATAAGCTGAGTTGCATGCACAGAACCGGACTCACCTGGGGGTGGTGACCGTGATGTGTCCCCTCAAAGACCCAGTTCCATGAGCACTTTAGCTGCTAGAGCTTTGACACCAGGTCATCACAGGCTTAGGAGTATGTGTGGGGAAACTGTAGCTGAGGTTTGGCCTGGGCCAAAAGCTTTACAAGTCAGTTATTGATATCAGTCAGCAGCTAAGTGCCAAGGCTGACGTGAATATGATGTTATGCTTTGAACTGTTGTGGTGAGAATGTCTTCTTCATCCGTGAAGAAATTGTAAGCACAAACATGTTTACTCTCTGTTAAATATAAATAAAAGAAAAAAAAGATCCTCCGTAGTTGGATTATGGCTGTCACTGTGGTGAGGTTACTTGAAAACAGCCATATAAAATGTGTATATATTTACGTTTAGTTAGTTTATGGAAAATTTTGATTAAAAAAAAATTATTTACTAGCAGTGATGGAGATCGTTTGAAAATTTTTTTTACAGTGAAATTCAAAATTTTCTGCTGCATTATTTTATTTTTATTATGAATATTTGAAGGAGTAATTGACTTTTCCACCCAGTCAGTCAGTCAGTCAGTCAGTCAGTCAGTCAGTCAGTCTGTCACTCACTTACTCACTCACTCACTCACTCACTCCCTCACTCATTGCCATGTGGGTGTAATTCAGCTGACTGCCATGCACCTGGTTGGCGTTGCTTGCTGCTGTATATTTAGCATCAGTGCCGCTTTCCCAGTAGTACAGTACATGGCCCAACCGGTCTGGAAAACAAGGCCCCGACTTTGGGTACAGGCAGAGCAGTGTAAACAAAATGCTTGTACTTAATGGAAAAAATGTGTGTGTGTGTGGTGTGGTGTGTGTAGTGGTGTGTGTGTGTGTGTGTGTGTGTGTGTGTGTGTGGCAACTGATTGTCTTGTTAAACTAAGTCAGTGCAAACCAACCCTTCTTGACCTTCAATATCTGGAAAGAAAGAAAAAGTATTGGTTTTTTGGGGGTGTTTCTTTTTTTCCCCCCCCCCCCCCCCCCCCCCCCCCCATTTCCTAAGCCAAAACATTGCTAGTAAAGTATGAGATGTGTCTTTCTAGATAGCCAGCCTCACAACTGATGTGTTTTAAAAAATATTTTGTTAAGAAAATGAAACAGCCAACACGACAGCAGGACCCACGACAGCAGGAACAGGTACAGATGGTAAGTTTATTTATTTTTTTTTTATTTTTTTTGGGGGGGGGGGGGGGGGGGATGGAAGGGATTTTTTCTGGTGATTTTTTGTTTTGTTTTTTTAAAAGTGGCGTGGCGTGGTGTAGTCTGTTATGATGTGATGTGATGTGTTATTGTGGTGTGTTATATGTGCTGTGTGGTTTTGGTGTGTTGTTGCGGTGGTATGTGGTGGGTGTTTTTGTATTGCGTGGGTGGTTTTGGTGTGTTGTTGCGGTGATAATATGTGGTGGGGTGTTTTTGTATTGTGTGGTGTGGTTTTGGTGTGTTGTTGTGGTGGTATGTGGTGGGTGTTTGTATTGTGGTGGAATGTGGTGTGGGTGTTTTGTATTGTGTGGTGTGATTTTGGTGTGTTGTTGTAATGGTTGAGTGTGGGTGTTTGTATTGTGGGTGTTGTTAAGTCGAGTCAGAAATAACTTTTATATCCCAGAAAGTGCATTCATGGATTAAGTGGAATTGGTGGGATGGAGTAAAAAAACCACGTAATCAATATATGTATTGAAGTTATGTAGTGTAAATGTAGTCATAGATTCAATACATCAATAATACAGGAATTTATACAGCGCTAAATCTTGCAAAAAGCATCAATCGCTGCTGATACCATTGTTCGCTGCAGCCAGTTATTACATCATTTTCAATTCAAGTAATACATGCCAAGCCGGCATTAACGTTTTTTACAAAGCACATGTGTAAGCAAGCGTAGTAACAAAACTTGACTCAACACAAAAAAATGTCAAAGTGTAGAGCGGGGGGGGGGGGGGGGGGGGGGGGAGGGGTGTAGTGGTGCAACACCTTCCGGAGCGTTATATGGGAAAGAGGAAATTATTTGGGGTTAGGGTTTCGAGTGAGATAAACAAAGTAAATCTTAGGTTTGAATAAATCTTTTAGGCTGATTTAAAGAGCATCATAAGTAGCCTTTTGACAAGGGATAAGGGGTCGTTTCAAACAATGACTAGAAACAAGAAAGACGACGAGCCAACAGGGACTGTTGAACAGGAATAGTTAAGCAGTAAGGTATTGAGCTATGAGTTGGGGGCGGGGGAGGTGAAGAGCATTTTAGGTAGGATTTTGTCCGTTTTGTGGACTTTTGTAACAGAGGGTACAGATGCTATAGTTTATCTCTGTGACAGGCATGCTATGGGTGGTAGATGTCGCAAGATGGTTATGTGCTCAGATTTTTCTTTCTGAGGACTAGTCGAGCTGCGAGTTTTGTATACGTTGAGGGGTGTTAGATGATGTGGCAGACCGCAGAAGGATTGCAATAGTCCAGACTGAGGAATGTTAGATTGTGACTGTTGGTTTTGCATCGTGGTAGATACTTTCGTAACTGCCTAATGTTCGTAATTGAGTAGTGACTGATCTGGCGGTTTGTGGTGATGAATTTTGCATGAGAGTGTGTGTTATCTGGTAGCTAGCCCCTAGATTTTCACTACAGTGGGATAGAGGGACGACGTAACTGAATTCTTTGAAGTTCGTATGGAAGAGAGTTGGATTAGGTCGTAATAAGCATGGCTTCGGTTTTATGCATTTAGTTCGTAATCTATTTCATTATTAACCATTTTGGATATTTGAAGGCAGAGGACATATTTCATGAGGGAAGGCAGTTTTCGGAGTTTTATGAGCTGCGTGCAGTGCAGTGTAGTGTAAGTGCTAGTGAGTGTAGTGTAGGTAGTGAAGCGCAATGCAGCAGTACTGGTATTGGGTAGTGTATAGTGCAATGCAGTTCAGTGCAAGTGTATTGTGCAGTGTAGTGTAGTGCAGTGCAGTGTAGTGTAGTATGAGTGCAGTGTAGTGTAGTATAGTGTAGTGTAGTAGTAGTGATAGTATAGTGCATGTAGTGTAGTGTAGAATGTGCAGTGCAGTGTAGTGCAGTGCAGGAGTGTAGTATAGTGTAGTGCAGTGTAGTGTATTAGTGCAGTAGTGTATGTTAGTGTGTATATGTATGTGTAGTGTAGTATAGTGCAGTGCAGTGTATAGATGGTGCCCAGTTGTTGACGCTGATGCCCTGTTGTCACTGTAAGAGCCCTAGAGTCTGAATGATCATCTACAGTATTTATTTATCATTTATTTATTCTTTTCTTTCCAGGATAATGGAATAAGCACTCGAGTGCTTTTCTTTTTACATCCAGTCCCCGTGTGTATGCAGTTTCGTAAATTTTGTCATCCGTTCCCACCCGGCACACAATGGCCTACTCTTCTGAAAATCAGAACAGATTTTAACATGTGTGGCAAGATGTTCTGCCTGCGTTCGCACGCGGGACTTTGGTTTATAGTCTCATCTGAAAGACTTTTAGGGGAGTGGAGTCGGCACTGATGTTAACTGCAGGGGAAATTATCCCCATGAATGGGATTTGAACTTGGGTCAGCAGATCCCGAGTGCAGTGCACAACACTCTAACCACCAGGCTACCCCTTCAGATGAGACTATAAACCGAGGCCCCTTGTGCGAACGCATGCAGAACATCTTTTGCACACGTTAAATCCTGTTCCGCTATTCGAAAGAGTAGGCCATTGTGTGCCGGTGGGAACAGATAACAAAATTTACAAAACCACATACACACGCATACAATTTTTTTTAAAAGTCATCTGAGCGCTTTGATTTGTATCTTTACAAGATTCAGTGCTATATAAATTCCATACATTATTATTATTATTATTATTATTATGATTATAATGATGTTTTGAGTATGGTAGATGTGTCAGAGCAGACTAGTAGGTTGTGCAGAAAGTGGTAATGATGCTGTTGTTGTTCTGTGTGTTCTTAGCCAATGCCACAACAGGAGCAACCAATGCCAGTTCACCTGGTGAGTGAATGTGTGTGTGTGTGTTTGTCGTGAATGTTTGTTGTCAACACATGTATTTTTTAGTGTTACAGACCTGCACATATTAATATGTCAGTGCAGATTTATATATGTGTGTGTGTATAAAACTCTGCAGCTCACCTCATCCTCAGAAAGAAAAAATCTGAACACATTACTCCTCTCTTGCGATCTCTCCACTGGTTGCCTGTGCCACAGAGAGTAAACTATAAGATCAGTACCCTCTGTTACAAATGTCTCCACCAAACAGCACCCTCCTACCTCTGTGAATGTCTTCACCTGTACACTCCTCATTCCCTCCGCTCTACTGCAGATACCTTGTGCTTAGGAATACCTAGATTCAACCAATCCACTGTTGGTCGTCACTCTTTCTCTATTTCTGGTCCATCCATCTGGAATGACCTTCCTCTCTCTCTTTGACAAAAGCCTACATATGACACATTTAAATCCAGCCTCAAGACATTACTTTATTTCAAATCTAACTCTTTCCCTCTTTCATCTCAAAACTGCCCCTGCCTTCAACAGCCAAAATCCCATTACCCTGCCAAAGCCTACAACCTGTGTCTGTGTGTGTGTGTGTGTAGGTGCGTACATTTGAATTTTGTTCAAGCTTTTGATAGCTATTGGCTGCATGACTCTGTAAGAATATGTTGAATGCAAGCGCTCTGATTTGTCTTTGCAAGATATAGCGCTATACAAATTCCATTTATTATTATTATTATTATATATATATATATATATGTATATATATATATATATATATATATATATATATATGCATGTGTGCGTGAGCACGCCTGCAGGCAAGTAAACACATGTGCATGCACACAAACACATGCATGCATGTTCACACACGCAACGCACCACACACACATACACACCACCACCAACACACACACACACACACACACACACACACACACACACACACACCCACACCCACACCCACATCCACATCCAAAACAGATGGAGAAGATTATGTTTCATTATTTTGATAAAGTAACCAACTGTAAAGACAGAACTATGTCATACTTGATGACAACACTTTTATGAACAGTTTTCTTCCACACAAGAATCAAGCCGTCTATTGGTTTTTCATGTAACAGAATATACCACATGCTTTTGTGTCAAAAAGTCGTCGTCTTCTTTGTCGGCATTTGTGGTCTGGACTATAACTTCACTTTATCAGATTCATGATTTTTTAATTGTGGATTGAAAAAAGTGGGGTTTTTTTGTTACTTGTTTTTTTCTTAAAGTTCTGCACTCAAGGCAAAGTTTTGTTCTTTTGTATATTTGGAGGGTGGGGGTGGTGGGAGGTGGTGGTGATTGTGGGGTGGGGTGGGGGGGGGGGGGGGGGGGGTGTGATGGGCTGATTGTTCTTTTCTACTTGTTTTTTTGGATTTTTTGTGTTAATGGTGTTAAATGTAATGTATATAGGCTTTTTGTGTTAATTTTTAAAAAATTACCATTTTGTTATTTTTCAAACTTATTTTTTATTTTTTAACTGAATTTTTATTATCATATGGAGATGTTACGTTATAGACCTTTTTTAGTCTGAGACTGGTGGATCATTGATTAATGAAGAACTCGATGATGTAGAATATTAGTTTATTGTGTTGATGAGTGATTAGGGAATAAAATAAAATCAAACCCAAAATCATCTTATAATATAGTATGTTCATGTGTACTTAGGGGCATAAGCAAAAATCAGCACTATAGAGAGTAATGTGTATGTATGTAGATGATGGAACTGAAAAACAAAAAAATGGCAAGGAAAAAAGTACTGGAAGATTCTGTTTTGTCTTTGTTTGATAAAGTAGCCAACCAGAGCAAGTATTCATCATTTATGTAGTAGAGTTCAGCTACAAATTGTTTTCTTTTCTCAAGACTCGAGACAACTTTATTGTTTTGTAGGAGAGGAATATCGTCCTATCTTCTGGTCATAAAATATGTATTTAATATGTATGTATATATGTATTATATATGTATAGATGAGACTATATTTGTTGCTTTACAAGATTCAGCGCTATATAAATTCCATACATTATTATTATACCCCGATATATATATATGTATATTTGTATACATATATATATGTATACATATGTATGTGTATATAAACATAGATTGGTTTTTTCCTCCTATAATATACCTGCAGGAGATTGTTATGATACAGAAAAAGTTTCTTCTTGTCTTTATTTTATATGTGTAGAGTGCTGCTTACATGTTTGTTGATTGCATTGGTGAAGTGGTGGCTGCTGTGTAGTAATGGATTGATTCTTTAATATATTCAGCTGTCGTCTCTCTGTCTGCCTGTCTGTCTGTCTGTCGTAATTTGTGCATACCTGTCATTTTTCAGAGAAGGAGGTTTTTCCCTAGCATATTGAACTCTCCATAAAAGCATGTTCATCAGTTGCACACACACACATAAACACACACACACAACGCACACATGCCCAGCACATGCACACACACTCACACACACACACACACACACACACACCACACACACACACACACACACACACACACACACACACACAACCACACACACACACTCTCTCACTCACTCACTCTCTCACTCACTCACTTTCTCTCTCTCTCTCTCACCTACATCATCATGATAATCAAAATCACCATGATAACAACGGTGATGATAATCACGATTCCTGGCATGATATTGATAATACGATGGTATTACCGTAATGATGATGATGATTGTAGTCGTCAACAAAAACAACAATGACGATGATGATGATGGGCTGCGTTGTTTGTTGTTGCAGTGAACTGCTCCAGTTACAATGCCTCTCAGACCGACTGCTGCTCTGCCGGAAACTCCACAGCCTGTATCTTCTTCAACTGCTCCAGCAGTGTAAACCTCACCAGCACATGTGAGTAGTCGTATTTTGTGTGTGTATATTTCTGTGTAGACTTCTGATACCCCCTCTCCCCTCCCCACAGATGCTTAAGATCTGTTTGCCACAATATTATGTGCATTCGACTCCCCCCCCCCCCCCCCCCCCCCCCCCCCCCCCCCCCCCCCCGACACACACCACACCTCCCACCTACCCGCCTTTTTTTTTTCTTCCAATGTCAAAAGAAATCTTCTCATGCACTTTAAGGGTTTTTTTTTTTTTTTCATTTTTGCCCTGTCACTTCTGATGAATTCATTTTCACTGTTGCTTTGACTGTTGAGAAAAAAGATTTTCACACCCTTACTGTTTGTTGATATCCCTGTTTGGGGGCGGGATAGCCTGATGGCGCCTGTTTCAGGGAATTTTACTGTGGAGTTAACAATCAGTACCAACTCCACTCACCCCCCAAAAAAAAGTCCTTCAGATGAAACTGTAAACTGAGGCTTCGCGTGCAAAACGCTTGCAGAACATCACCATTAAAAACATGTTCAGACTTTATTTTAAGAGTAGGCCATTTCGTGCGAATGACAAAATTAAGATACTTGCACACAGGTGTCGTGTTTAGACACCATCCTCGGGGAAATTTGAAGACCTAACTTGGAACTTTGTCAAGTTTCATCAGTTTGTACCAGGTTTGCAGCCTGAAGACATCTTTAAAGGAGATTAAGCTTTACATGATGATGATGATGATGATGGTTGGTGATGATGGTTGGTGATGATGGTTGGTGATGACAACAGGACTTCTTAAAAATGTAACCCTTTGACTGAGTGAGGATGGATTTGTGCGCTGTGCTTGCTTTCCTGAAGAATCAATCATCAGGATATCCCACAGCTGTAGAGCGGTTCACCAGATTCCTGCATTCATGCCTTTCTTTTGTTTGTTTGTTGTTGTGCGTTCCCCGGCTTTACACCCTGGGGGTCACCCAGAACATGCACGCTGACTCACTCATCCCACCTGGGAATCTCTGTGAGATAGGAAGTACACCAGGTGAGAAGTTTGCGTGTATGACTCTTTTCGAGTACCTCGCCACATAGGCAGCCATACTCCGACTTCAGAGGATTTTTTCTCCTATAAAGGAGAGTGCAGGTTGTTATGTTAAGAGCTTGTCATGGCTGAAGGCAATCTCAACACAACATTTTAAACATAACAACATTTTAATGTAGGCCTTGGCAATTAGCTGACATCAATAACCTGACACAGCTTTTGGCCTGGGCCAGGTTTGTTTGTTTGAATAGTCTGATCGTGTTCGTCAGTTTTTTGATTGCTCCGTCTGACTATGGTTGTTTTTTTCCCTGTTTCTAGATTGTGTTGCTGCCGGCTCTACTCCAAAATGCGCTTCGAAGAATGAAACGGCTTCCAGCAATATTTGTAAGTGTCTTCTTCTATCTTCTGCACAGTCAACAAGACATTATTAACTCCCTTGGCCCTCTCCCCCCCAAAAAAAACAAAAACAAACAACAACAACCAACCCCCCCCAAACAAAGAAAACCAACACTCTCCCACCCCTACCGAACAAACAAAAATTCTAAAGAAACACACCTCAAATGATGTTTTCGTTCTGAACGTGTTTGTTTACTGTCATCTATATCACATGCACTTGAGGAAAAAGCTGTATATTAGATAACTGCTACCTTTATCCTTAGATATCACTAGCTGTCATTGATTCAATTGAAAGATTTTTTTTTCTAGAGGTTTTTTTGTTGTTGTTGGTTTTGTTGTTGGTTTTTTAATTATAATATTTATTTTTATCCTTAGATATAACTAGCTGTCATTGAAAGATTTTATTTTCTAGAGGGTTTTTTGTTGTTGTTGGTTTTGTTGTTGGTTTTTTAATTATAATAATTATTTTTATCCTTATATATCACTAGCTGTCATTGAAAGATTTTATTTTCTAGAGGTTTGTTGTTGGTTTTTTAATTATTATTTTTTTTATTGTTGCTTTTTTTTCTGCACTTGGTTTTCCTCCACTACTGTTTCTGCATTAATAGATATTATTACTAGATGCATGTAATATTTGGAGAAGAGAGAGAGGAGAGTGGGGGAGGGGGAGTGGGGAGGAGAGAGGGGTGGGGGTTGGATGTGAACAGAAATTGTGCACATAAAGTAAGTAAACAATGTTGAGAGCTTGTACATTTGTGTGCAGAATATTTATATCTTATAGTAGTAGTATGTTTATTATCATAGTGAGTTACTTCAATCCAATATAAACCTGTTGTTTATAGCCCGCCGACCACAGAGGCCACATCAGGGCTGTCACGTTGTCAAATGTGAAATCTCGGATTAAAATTATAATACTGATTAAAACAGGGTATAAAACCAACTCTACTGTTGTTTCTTGTGTCAACGCCCTGGCCAACCCTAAGGATTTGCTTGACTTGATATATGATGTTTATATTCTGACTTGATATATGATGTTTATATTCTGCGCTGTTGCTGCATTTGTATCTGAAAGATCTCTAGTCTTGATAGAACCAGTATATGATAAAGATAATAACTAGAGAGCAGCAGAGTTTGATGTCTTTGCTGTCTGCTTTAACATTTTTTTTTAAAGAAGTGTACGTTTTAAGGAGAAGAGGGTTTTCTTTGTTGTTGTTTTTGTTCCTTTCCTTTTTGTTGCTGTTGTTGTTGTTTGGTTTGTTTTGTTCACCGTTTGTTGAAACTGACTTTTTACTAAATGTTCCTAATGTATAGCTTTTTTTGGGTTATATTTTGGTATTATCTTTTTTTCTCCTTGTTTATGTAGGTATGTATCTCCCTTCTCCCTTTTTATTTTTTTGTTAACCCACCCCCTCTCCTTACTTTTTTAAACTGTGTGCTATAATATACGTTTGAAATGGATCAACAAGAAAAATAAGATTTTTGTCTGGCTATCTTGATTTACGTGAGTTTTTCTGTTTGTTTTCAAGGTGCTGCGAGTCCATCAGGTAAGTTTTATCCATGCATTATAAAAGTAACAAGAATAAAGCTTACTTGGTATAGTTGGGAAAAGTGTGACTATTTAAAGAACAAAAATGTGTTATATATATATATATATGCCTTTTTTGGTATTGTGGTTGTTATAGTTCATGTTTACTAATGTGTTTTGCAAATGTGTGTGTGTGAGTGTGTGCATGCATGTGGATGCACATGCTCTTGCTCAGGGAGAGAGAACAAGTTAGTTATATTGAATTAAATGTCACTTTCAGTCACGGCAGATGTCTGTGTGTGAAATTCGGGCTGCTCTCCATGGGGAGAGCATGTCGCCACAAGAGCAGCATCTCCATATCTTTTATTTTTTCCTTTTTTGCAAATGTATTTGTTTCCCTATCAGAGTAATTTTGCCTGGAACAACTATCTCATTGCTATTAGTTCTTTTACATGCGCTTAATGCGTGTTGCACATGGGTCTTCAGTATATTTTATCATCTGAAAGACTAGCACCCAGATCACTGCTCAAGGTCTAGTGGATGGAGAAAAAGCTTTGGGCACAAATAGGGATAAAACCTGAAATTTTCGCTTTCTAGACAGATTTGGTACCTCTAGACCGCAAATCCACCACAGATTGAGAGAGAGAAAGAGAGAGAGAGAGGAGAGAGAGAGAGAGGAGAGAGAGAGAGAGAGAGAGAAGAGAGAGAGAGAGAGAGAGAGAGAGAGAGAGAGAGAGAGCCAACCAACCAACTCGCTCGCAGTCAGTTGCAGACAGACAGACAGAGCAAGGGAGAGAGAGAGAGAGAGGGAGAGAGGAAGAGAGAGAGGGAGTAATACAGACAGACAGACAGGCAGACAGAAAAAAAAAGACAAGCAGAGCATGAAGATAGACGAGCGTGACTGCAACATAACACACACTGAAAATCTTTCCCCAAATTTGGTCGCAACAAGCGTTCACCCAGACGAACCCCTTTTTCAGGAGGGCCAAACCCCACCCAGGCCCCGTCAGGAGGGGACTCGGGGGGCCAGAAGTTCGACGCGTCCTCCTTCATCGGAGGCATCGTGCTCTGCGCCGGACTCATCGCCATCGCCTACTTTGGCGTCAAGTTCTACCGCTCCAAGCAAGAGAGGAACTACGAGAGCATGTGATGGGCCCTGCGTTAGTCCACTGCAGCAGCAGCAGCAGCACCAGCAGCAGTTGTTGTTGCTATGCCTCAGATGACCTGCCTTGACGACACAGTAGTTTAAAGGGTTTAATGACGAGGGTTGTTTGGGAAGTACTATATAATTATACAAGATGGTTTTTTTTAAGTCAGGGAACAATATAAAAAAGAAGAAAAAGAGTTTTTGGAAAGAAAAATAGAAATAAGTGATTTATGAAGACATGTACTACTTAAAGAGTTGAGGTTTTTGTGCGAATGTTATTTTTAGTTGGGTTTTGTTGTTGTTGCTGTTTGGTCTTGGGTTTTTGATTTTTTGTTTGTGTGTGTTTCTGCGGTCTGATGGCTGGGTATCATTTAAAACAGTGAAGTTTAAAAACCACAACAACTTTTTGAAAAGAATACTTAAATAAAAACAGTATTGCCCCCCCTCCCCCCCACCCTCCCTTTTTTTTTTTTGGAAGTGTGATCTAGAACCGTTTTTGACATAAGTTTCCTTTTCTTGGGTATTCTTGTGTTTTTCAGGACAGATATATATAGTTGATGCACAAGGAGGGTTGGTTTTGTTTACCTTAGATAAGTTTTTATCTTTTGTTCTTGGTATGGAAATTGTTTGCCCTTTTCCTTCAATGGTGAAGCAGAAAAGAGCAAACAGGATAGTGGTTCTGGACACATCTCTGATGCTGGTCAAGTTTTAAAAAAATTCTATGCTTGAGAAAGAAGTTTCATTATAGTGAAGGAAATCTATGTGTGCATTAAGCCAAGGTGTATGCGTCAATGTATTGCTATGCTTTATATGCCTTCACAGCCAACACAGATTTCTGGATTGATTTTTCTGGTTTTTTTTTCTTCTGTTTTGTTGTTTCAAAAATGGAAAATGGTTTATGTATGTCAAAAGATTTTAGACTGTTTAAACTGTTTTCAAATTGATTTTGATTAGGGGCTTTTGCTATGTTTGCAATCTTTTGCAGGAGGTTATTTATAAGTTTTAACATTTCAGTTGGTTTGATTTAATTTTTATGTATTGGACAATTCCCCATTATTTTAAATTAAACTTTGGGGGAAAAAGAAGAGATGTTTTGAGAGATTGTGTAAGTTTAATTCTGTCTGCTGTTTGCCTGCTTGGTAAGAAGGTACAGGCTCGATAATGGGTTGTGAGTTGTTGTAAAGATGGACCTTTTCATGCCAGATAATTTACAGCTATTTTTTTTTGGCACAGACTGTGATCTATGGAGAGTTAACATCAGGGTGGATGGAAACTAATGTCACCACAATGAAGATTCAATACAATGCACAAGCAGTGGCTGTCTGAGGTCTCATCCTTAAGAGAGGGAATTACAAGTGCATGCTCTGCGAATCCAGAAAGTGCTTTTCAGCCTGCAGATTCCTTTAAAATCGTCGTTTGTTGTGATTGTATTTATACACTCTGCAGTGGAGATTTCCCAATTTAGGGACTGAATTCTTGAAAATTGTCTTCTGTTGTGATGTTGAAGTCAAGTGGATCAGAGTTTTCTTTGGTTCTAGAGCGGTTGTTAAAAGCGTCACATACCTTTTTTTTTTGGTATTGGTTTGTTTGGTTTTTGTTGTTTGACTGCTATCATCAGTTCATGTTTCTTCACAGCTTCTCGCTCAGTGTCAGCTTTATATTTTATTATCTTTTTTTTCCTTTTCAATATTAGCAAGTTATTTATACGCTGATGTACTTGGTAGTCAGACGAAATCCTGGAACTTTTTTGAGAGTGAAAAGTTTGGTTTTTTGAAAAAAAAGACAATTTCTCAACAGATATTTAAACAAACAATCCATCAGTCAAATTTCTCAACAGATTATTAAACAATCTGTAAATCAAATAGTGTTTTATATGGAAAATGACAAGTTCATTCTAAACCAAACAGAAATCCACACAGTAATCTTTGTACCCAAATTCCAGTGTATTTGGACAGCTCTTGAGTCTTGTGTATAATGTGTGTGTTGACAAAACTTGTAATTTAAGATTTTCAAGCCGCTTCCCCCATTTTTTGTTTTTTTTAAAACTCCTACAGAGCAGAAACACACAGAACAGAGAAATCTGTTTAAGTTGCAATATCTATATATTTATTTTTTGCTGCCTCATCTTGAGTGACTCTAATGTGGCAGCTACCATGTTGCTGTTCCCCTCTACTGTACAGAACGTCTTCTTCACGAAATTTTATCTTAACAGTTTCATAGCTGTCAGATTGATGTGAAATTGTGTATCAGTGTGCATCCACTGTGCCACAAGACGTCTGATGTTGGTAGTGGGCAGAAGTTTGCCTGTTGAAAGGAGTCTTGATTACTTTGCCCTGAAAATGCTTCTAGTGTGTGTGCGTGTGTGCGTGCAGAAGCATATTTTTTTTGTTACAAATAGAACTGTAAAGGGGGTAACTCTGTTGTTCTAATCTTTTGGATGCAGTTTTAAAGTATCTTTAAATCTAGACAGGGGTGAACAAGTTTTGCTGGCACCAAGAAATTAATTATATTGCTATGAAGTTAAAACAAAAAATGTGTAAAAACTGAGGAGAACAGTTCATGCTGATGTGAAATATCTGTCGATTTTGTTGTTGTTTTGTTGTTGTTGTTGTTGTTAAAGAAGATTCTAAGAAGGAGATGACAAATAGTTAAATATCCAGCTTGTCTAAACAAGCACTTGAAAACAACGATAATTTCTATTGTTACGATTATTGCTTGTTCAGAGCTAGGAGATGGGGGAAAGAAATTTGAGCTGAAGATTGCTGTCTTAGTTAGCGTTTTTTTTTCTTTCTGGTTATTGGAGTTTACTGTAAATGTCACCCCAAACGAGAATGCTTTGTGTTGATGATTGATTAGAATCTCACTTGGTGATCCCAATGTGTTGGCTTGGTCTTGAAGAGTTACACTGATCCTGCTTCAGATTAAAGATGGAAAAACCAGCATGAATCTCATTTAGCTCGTACCTCAACAGTTTATTTTTCAACTTTTCTTTTATAATGCTACAGATTTTGCTTTCTTTTTTGCTGTAAAGCTTGGATGATGTGCATAAATTGAAATTAAGACAGAAAGTGTGCCATCTTGCATGGGGGCAACAAAAAAGAAAAACTTTAAGAGAAATGATTTTGGAGACTGAAGTAAGGGAAGCAATAATGTTATCTGTGAAATTTATTCACTTTGTATTAGTTTCCCTTGAAAGATTAGTTTGATTTTTGTTTTGTTTTGTTTTGATTCCAGCCTGAGATTCATAAGAACCGAATTTTTTTTTTCATGGGGACATCTTCTTTTCTCCCTTTCTCTCCCTTGTTCATTGATCAGCTGTCACCAATGAAATGTTGATGACTACAGCCGTCAATGAGTACCTGCCCTCTTTAGGGTCAGGGAAGGTAAAGCAGCGAGGGAGAGGAGATGGGCGCCACCCTCAATATGCTGGCCCTTAGAGAAGTGATGTCTCTGACGCCTCGCTCCCCTACGACCTTATAGCTTATGGGACACCTTTATCTTTTACGTTTACGCAAGAAGGGAGTGCAATCAGTTTGTTGATGACTTGTAAAGGCAGAGTGTACTTTATATGATTCAATCTTTGAAGCTGGGTTTTTTTTTCAACTTAAAAAGTGGAGTTAAAAGAGTATGTATTTTCTTTGTGTATGTATTTATACAATATGTATTTTAAAAAAAAAATTAACCTCTGTCTTTTTCTTTCTTTCTTTCTTTTTCTTTCTTTCTTTCTTTTTTCTTTGTCTGTTTATCTCCTGTATTTGAAGCTTCTTTTATCAAAAACCTATACAGTGCTGGTCTTTGAATCTAGTCAATGTAACACTTGCAGATTTTGTTTTCTTTTTTTCTTTTCTTTCTTTCTTTCTTTCTCTCATTCTTTCTTTCTTTCTTTCTTTCTCTCTTTTGTTGTCTGTTTATCCCCTGTGTTTGGAGCTTCTTTTATCCAAAAGCTATTCAGTGCTGGTTTTTTAAAATCTAGTCAATGTAACACTTGCAAATTTTCTTTTCTTTCTTTCGTTTCTTTCCTTTCTTTCATTCTCTCTCTCTCTTTCTTTCTTTCTTTCTTTCTTTCTTTCTTTCTTTCTTTCTTTCCTTCTTTCTTTCTTTCTTTCCTTCCTTCTGTCTTCTTTCTCTCTTTCGTTGTCTGTTTATCTCCTGTGTTTGTCGCTTCTTTTATCCAAAAGCTATACAGTGCTGGTCTTTTGTTTCTTTCTTTGTTTCTTTTGTTCTTTCTTTGTTTGTTTGTTTCTTTCTTTCTTTCTTCCTCTCTTTTTGTATGTGTGCTGTAAGCCTATTCCAGTTCACTGCCTGTTGTGAAGGTCTTCAAGTTTCATTTACAGTTTGGTTGGGTTGCTTTGTATCAAGTTTTCCCCCCATGCACCTTTCATGACCCTGTTTGACTCTCTTTTCTTTTCCTCAGCCACTTTTTTCTTGCTTGAAACCAGTATCGTTTTGGACAAAATGGTTGGAATTGGAAAGTGTAAGTTGCCTTTTAAAAAAAAAACAAAAGAAAAAAAAAGGCTTATTTTTGTGGTTTGGTCGGTTTGATTTTTTGCTTACTCATGTGTTATATTCATTTATTCTATTCATTTATTGTATTTCATGTTGTTGTTTTTTATAAGACAAAATGGAAAAAAAAACATTGAATACAATTAAACTACAGTTGTAGGTGTGGGGTTTTTTGAAGTCTTCTTCTATTTGCATTCATCTATTTTCTTTTTTGTGTATTTTGTTTTATGCTTTTATTTTGTTTTCCTTTTTTAGGTATGCTGACATTTTTTTCTTTTCTTTTCTTTTTTCTTTTTGGTCTACTGTACTGATTTTGAATCAGTGCTGCTTGAAGATTTCTTTTTTGGTGCTTTTTTGAGGGTTTTGTTTTGTTTTTTGTCTTGCTCTCTGGATGCATTGATTTTTTTCTTTTTTCCCAGTTATATGCAGTGTTTTGTGATTAGCAGCCCACCAGGCCTTTTGGGTTTTTTATCGATTACATTATTTTATTGTGATATTGATGGTGTTATTTTTTTTGGTGATCAAATATTCAGTAGATGGGAATGTACTTGATTCTGTTGAATTTTCAACTAAAAATGTTGCTGCCACCTTTTTCGCTTGCTTTTGTCATCTTAACTTTATGTCTGTATTTCATGCATTATTCACTTATGTATTTATTGATTTTTGTTTGTTTGTTTTGCCTTACTCCTGTGTTTGTTTTGTTTTTGAAGTTGTACATTGTGTACAAGAGTCTTAATTGGGGAATGACGGTGAAATGATAATGTACAGCTTGCATATAAAGGGGAAAGAAAGGTAGCATTGCCTGCACATCAGCCATAAGTTTCCCTCCGAACATTAACATTGGTTCCATTGGTCTGTGCTTTTTGTGTTTGGTTTGCAGTCCTTATCATATTATTCAAGTTGGTCTAGAATGAGAGAATAAGGTTGGTATATTGACCATTATTTAAAACAGTGTAAAGTTGGAGAATTCAGTTGGGTCGGTTGACCCTTTTCAACAGTTGTACTTTCAGAAAATACATTTTGATGTATTGACACTATTAAATCGATGCAGAGTTGGGGAATACATTTAGTCTGCTGGAAAAATTTTCAAAAGCATGTATATTCGAAGGGATCCATTTTCATTCTTGGTTGTAGGCGTTTGACCTCTGTATATAAGTGTCTTGCAGATTTTAATTTAAATAAAAAATCTTTTTCTTCTTCTTTTTCTCCTCCTCATCTTTTCACTTTTACCATGTTTTTTTCCCCTTCTCTTTCTCACTTGCACAGTTCCTGTTGGATGTTAGATGCTAGTGTTCAACTTTTTTGTCCTTTTCAGGAAATTTTTGTTTTTTAGAATCACAGATTTTTTTCTTTCCACGCCCCTCTCCTCTCCTTTGTCTTCCCTACAGTACCTCATCTTGGCTTGCATACTTATATACAAAGACAATGTTTATTTTGTCTACTTCTGCTTTCTTTGTGTTCCCGCAATTGCCTATAAACTGGTGATTCATTCGTCTCGTTATGAGAGACCTAAAGGAAAGAAACGAACTAATGTACAGTGTGTAGATAGATAATAAGTGCCATTTGCCTTATGACAGCTTGACGTTTTATTTTGCTTAAAAAAACCGCTGAGGGTACATGGATGTTCATGGTAGAGATTATAAGATTTAAAAAAATCTGAGCAATTTGATTACAGCTGGGTATGTTGCAGGTTCATGTACATATTGACGTAGATAGATGTGGTGTGGATTACAATGGTTAGGTGTGTGTGTGTGCTGTTGCAGGAAGTAAATTTGTATAAAATTTACAGTGTTTTTAAAAAAAAAAGTCACATACACACACACGCATGCATGCATGCATGCACACACGCACGCATGCATGCACGTGCACACACCTACACAGACACAGACCACGCTCACACACACACACCCCTGCATGTACACACCGTACGCACACACACACACACACACACACATGCACACACACACACACACACACACACACACACTCACACTCACTCACTCACTCACCAACTAAAGTGCGTGTGTGGCAGAATTGTTTCCAACATATATTTTTTTCACCACTCTGTTTCTTTGGTTTGGAATTCAGCGCAACAAAGAGTGAAGGTCGTTTTGAGATAATGTGCCTTTTAAAGGTGTTGGTGGGTCATTCTTCAGCCTCGAATCGGAAATAATGCTTTCAAAATATTCAATGTATGCAAAAGAACCTATTTTGCCAGAAAAATCAGATCAGTTTATTTTGTATGAGTTCTGTCATGACGGGGATGCCTTTTTATCACACATTCCTCTCCCAGTAACGGGCACAATATTGGCTTCTGTGGTAAAGATAACATTATGTAGCACAAAAAAAATAAGTTTTTCGCAATGGTATACTTTGACCGTGTGTCCTTGGTTATGTTTTTGGACAAATACTATAGCGCAGTAAATAGAGCAGTTGATTTTCATCCCTGTAAGTTCATAGAATTGTGGGTTCAAACCTCAGCAGCAGCATCTGGTGAATTAAGGGTAAGGAGGATTTTTACGATCTTTTGGTGGGTCAACTGAAAGTGCAGACCTGCCAGTGCCTTAATTTCCTTCTTGTATGTATTGCATGCATGCAAGAAATAAAATATGCATGTTAAAGATTTCATAGTTAATGTCAGTGTTGGGTGGGTGACAGAAACAAACATACCCAGCATGCACTTGAGAGAGAGACATGGACTCCATCAGGTTCCCCTTTGCCCAAGAAACGCAGCCTGAAAACTTTGATGCCGAGTCCCAAAGACTGCTCAAGGAGTTTAGGCAGAGGAGAAAGAAAGAAAGAAGGAAGGAAGGAGGGAAGAAAGGAAGGGAAGGAAAGGTTCATGTTTGACAGAAGAGCTGTGATTCTACATTTCTAGTCAGTTTCAAAGATTTATCCCACATACATGAATACATGTGATTATGGCATCATTACTAAACTTGTGTGCATCAAGACTTTTTGAAGTTGCCTTTTTGATTAGTCCAGCATTTTCCTTGCTAGTCAAGTTCTTTAGGGAATTGGTGATAGGGTACCAGTTGATCATATTTGCTTCATTGTGATTTAATTTTGTGTGTTTCCTGTGAGGTTTTGTTTTGGGTTTTTTTGTTTTGCAATATTAACACTCACCGCCCAAAGCTCTGATAAATCAGCAGCATGGAATATCTGGGATATCATTGTTGTCAAATGCAGTGTATACTTAATTCCTCTTCAGACATAAAATGCTGTTGCTTACACTAAAGAACTGAAATTTTATTGACGTGACAGATATAGAAAATTATGTATTACAGTTTGTGAACTAATGAAAATGTCCGTTTGAAACAACTAGCTTGCTTGTTTTGAACTTCTCTCTGACTGCCCAGAATTATGAGGAATTGATGCAGGTGTAAGTTTGTTTGTTTTGTGTGTGCTATATACATGGTCCTCAGTATCTCGGCCGTATCTTAAAGATTTGTTTTTATTTGATTGTATATTTAATGATGTACATCTATATGTAACCAAGTGATATTTTGGAGGAATTTTTCTGTGGCAACTCTCTACATAAGGGTACAATCGACTTGGAAGATTTTTTTTTTTTTTTTTTTTTTTTTTTTTACATTGGTTCATAATTATGTAAAGTTATATAAACAAGTTGAGAGTATTGGATGCAACAATAGCCTTTAGTATCATAAATGTAATCTTGCAACATAGAAACATAATATGCATGGCTATGTACTGAAGAACACTTGCGAGAGTCATATTATTGTGTATTCAGATTTCCTACTTGAACCAAACTTTAAGTCAGTTGTTGAAGTCTGCTTCTGTTACTTTTTCAAGTTTTGTTCATTTCACAAATTGATCATTCATCCTTCTTAATCAGACTAATACTTCTATGACATAATGTTAAAAAAAAGAAAGTGAAGTGACAAGCTATTTAAGTCATCAATCTTCAGTTAGTTTTTTGATAGAAGCAGAAGCATGCACCTTTCCAAGTACTGCTCGGCAAGTTTAATGAGAAGTTAGGACAATGCACTGAAAAACCTTTCAACAGGAAAGCATGGGCAAATTTGTACATTAGACCATGTTGAGTAGAGTATTATGGTACTTTTCTTTCTTTTTTCTTTTTTTGGATACTATATTGAACAAGCATTAGACATTTATAAAGAGGGGTGGTGGTGGTGGTGATAGTGAGGTTAAAGAGGGAGGGAGAGGCAGATAGATAGATAGATAGATAGATAGAGAGAGAGAGAGAGAGAGAGAGAGAGAGAGAGAGAGAGAGAGAGAGAGAGAGGAGAGAGAGAGAGAGCACTTATAAAACATTTGCAGATGTGAGTTGTTTTGTTAAAGTGTGCCTATAGAGCTATATGAAGTTAAAGATATTGGGGTTTTGTTTGTTTGTTTTTGTTTCACACCTTTTTTTCAAACTACTTAAATAAGCGATGTAGCCATGGTGGTAGCTACTTAAGTCAGTGCAGTTTGGGTTAGAATTTTTATTTTAAAAAAAATTGTTCAGCCATCCATGCTGGTTGATATTTCTTTAGCTACTTAACCATTATATACATTTTCCAAGACCCAACGAGGACGTAACTAAATGATCAGAAAAGATATACAAGAGATACTGAAAACATAATCACGTTCCCAGATTTAAACTAAACGCAGAAGGTAAAATTTAGAGTGAGCATGGGGCACTGAGCTCATTTGGTCAGATGGTTGTTTCCATTTCTATTGAATAGCCAGTGATGTTGAAAAGAGTTCATTCAAGTTCACATAAAGTAGTGGGCTACGTGCCCTGTTGTGGATGGATGGATTTAAAAAAGAATAAAATCCTCTGTTTTCTGTTTTATCCCACACATCATGTTGTAAAATTTTTTCTTAGGGATAGATTTGTATCAGATTTATCAACAACAACAAAAACAACAACAACTACAACAAACCAGTACAGAAAAGAACGGGAAAGAAAAAGACAGTGAAGAAGGAAAAGAGAAGAACGGGAAAAAAAAATATAGAAAGAAAGAAAGAAAGAAAAATGAAGAAAGAGAAAAGAAGGAAAAGAAAAGAAGAAAAGAAAAAGAAGGAAAAGAAAAGAAGGAAAAGAAAAGAAGAAAAGAAAAGAATGGAAAAGAAAAGAATAGAGAGGAGAAATGAAAAGAAGGAAAAGAAAGGAAAAAAAAACCAACAGAAAAGAAAATGGAAGTTTTGGCCGAACCAACTCTCGGGTTTCTTATCTTCTTCTGGTCACTCTCAGTGCCATAAATCTCCCTCCGCCTGCATGATATATTTATATCGTCTTACAAATGAAATACTTACCTTTTCTTCCCGCCACAAACGGTTATCTTTTTTCTTTTTCTTTTTTGTACTTTGTGTTTCAGAGACTGGCATTTTGTTGAAACTTTTTCTGTTGGAGGTATTGTCTCACTTTTTCTGTTTGACAAGTGCCCCTTTTGATTTTGTTTAAAGTAAAGGGTATGTCATAATTTGAATACACTATTGTTGATTAAAGATTTTAAACAAACTAAGGGAACAAGACATGTTGAGTATTCTTTATACGAAGCAGAAGACAGCAAAATCGTGAGTATTAGAAAAATGTAAACTTAAAAGTTGTACGCAAAGACACGCCACATTTTTTTTTGGGGGGGAGGTGATTGAACATGAACTAATCTAGATTTTTATTTTGCTGCGAACTTTAAGGTTTTTATTGTATATAATCATTGTTTTTGTTTCATTATTAAGACAGTATTGAGCTAGTATGTGTAAAGTTTACCCATGTGATTTTTGGCACAGGTACTTTGTGTCTATATATTCTATCTATCATCTCTGTTTAATTCATAAATAACATACATTTGTATGAGCATGACGTATTGGATTTGTTTCCATATTAATTTTTTGTCATTCCAAATTTTTTGTTTTTGAGAAAAAAATCCAGAAACTTTTGCTTGTGATCTTTTACCCCTGTGCTGAAATGTGGATTAAACCTGTAACTGCTGTGATGAAGATGAAAGTTATCATTGCACAAGTACAACATCCAGCTTCTTACCTTATCTCTTTATTCTTAGGTCACCAAAACAGGAAAAACCCACCCCACATCTGTCTCACACATAAGTTTTGTTTCTACCATACACTTGTCTAAGTCATAGTCAAGTCAAAGTCAAATTTTCATTTCCAGATGGTACATTGAAATAAGCAATGCATTTGCTTTTTTTTTCAAAGCAACATATTCAATCTTATTTGTCTCCTTCAATTTTGTGATGGTCTAATTGCAATCCATTCAAACATAAAGCAATCTTTTTAGTCTTCCAAATGCAGGAACTTATGTCGTTTATTACTCAAGTATAAAAGTTATGAAAAACTGACTTGAAATACCACAGCTATCACTGGAAATATTGATAAAAGTCTCATTGGAGATTTTTTTAGATTGAAAAAGACCCACAACGAACTGGAGGACTATGCCTGAAAAATTATTCAAGCTATTTTAACGGACATGTTGATATTATCAATAATTTTTCAGTTGGAGTTACTCCAAGCATCAAGACATTCAGTAAGATCATTGAAGGATACTTACTCACTCTGAATACCACTCAAAGGGACTAGTTGAAGGACTTGTCTGATCTTCCAGTTTAAGTGACATCCAGTGTCTGGATCCTTCTGAAAATCTGTGAGGGTGTACATTGAAAACATCAAAGTATGTAAACCACTGTATTCAACTGATCATATGGTTAAAAGAAACTTCTGAACATGTATACACAAACAGGACACCACACAGACAATATCCAAATTGTGTCATCAATTACAAAGATAAAGTAACCACAACATTTATGTAATGGTTGTGCAAACTGAATACAGAAGAGGAGAGCTAAATCTATACCGAGATTGTGAAAAGAACAACCCAGTTAGCCAGTACCAAAGATATGAAAAGCCAAATATATACAGCTGATGAAAAGAAAGGTGTTTGAGGAACAAAATTACAGTCACATTGTTATATTACTAATGACTATGGTCAGTGTGTTAACGGTATTTTTGGTCAGTGCGATAACCCTTATCTTACGTGCATGACCAGGTATTGTTAAAACCTTTAAAAGCCCTGAAAGTGTTCAGTAAACTTAATAACATAAGGATATGTTATATAGAATTCTTTATACTGTTAAGCAAAATCCAAGGCCTGTGTATGCTATTCGGTTGATGTATTCCACGATGTACAGTATGGCTTTATCTTGTGATAGTCTGTCAGACATTATTTTCTGTGTGATGTCAGATTCAAGCTTCTTCTTGTCCTGCATATGTACTGGTGGGGGAATTGTGGTCTGCTTGGTACAATAAAGTTACTATATATTTTGAACTGGTGGGACATTCGAGTTTCATTTGTCGCGCGCGTGCGCGCGCGCGCGTGTGTGTGTGTGTGTGTGTGTGATTTATTTCTTTTATTTTGAGGATATGGAATTGGCACTCATGTGCTTTTTTTTATTTTATAATCTAGTCCCCATGTGTATGCAGTTTTGTAAATTTTGAGAGAGAGAAAGAGAGTTTTCACTGTGATAGTTTCCTCATTGTGGTACTTAAACAAGTAGATCAGCATCATCCGAGTGTGAATTACTCACAGATTCTGGTTATCACCATTTAAAGTGAAAAAAACCTTGCTTTGAGTAGTCATTGCACTCGAGATCGGATAGTAGTCTTACCACTGTGGGGTCCACATGAGGGAATTTCCCCCTGATGTTGGTGTCGACTGTTCCAAATCCAATCCATTGCAAGAGCTTCTTAGGAGACTTACTGAAGCCCTGTAAGCTGAGCACAGGCATAACTTCTTGTGCAGTGGATGTAAGAGGACAGATCATCAAAGTCCTGTTTGTAAGAATCTACCAGACCGTATATTGTGACACATGCATACACTGGGAAAAAGTCCTAGTTGAAAAAGCTACCAGACCATCCACGCAAATCTTTTTTTGTAACACATACATATGCTGACACATAAAAGTCATAGTTGGGGAAAAAACAAAATGTACCAGAACATATATTGTGACACATACATTCACTGACACATCAAAGTCCTATGTGAAAGAATCTACTAAATCATAATATTGTGACACAAAGAAACATTGTGACACATACAAACACTGAGACATCAAAGTCCTGTTGGGAAAAAAAATCTACCCCAAACATTCATACCACATGTATTGTGATATATACAACCACTGACACATCAAAGTCTTATTTTGGAAGAATCAATCAGAACATATTATTTGTGACACAACACAGCATTACATCGTGACACATATATCAAACACTTGACACACCAAAATCTTATTTGAAAGAATCCAACCAAAACATCCATACACCATTATAATTGTTCAAAATTTGCGGAGTCAATATTGCTTAGTGGTTTTCCTTCTTTTATTAATTTTTTTAAAAAAAAAAGGATAATTGAATAAACACTCGAGCATCTTCTTTACATCCAGTCGTCACGTGCATGCAGTTTTGTTTTGTAAACTCAACCGTTCCTACCAGCACACAGTGGCCTACTCTTCCAAAATTTGGAATAGGTTTTAAACGTGTGCACAAGATGTTCTGCATACATTCACACACGGAATCTCGTCTTGTAGCCTCATCCTTTAAGAAAAAAAAAAGAAAAAAAAAAGCAACATTAAATTTTGAGTCGCATTATCACGCTTTGTCGCCAAGTCCAGGCATTGGAAAGGGAGGGAGTGGCAAGAAAAGAGGTCATCGAGGTCTCTTGCCTGGTGATGGGGAGTGGACAGCGCTTGGCAACAAAGTGTCCAGTGAATCATTGATGGGGCTGGCTGCCGTGTCTGTGGTCAGTGCAGCCGCTGGTCACTGTCATTACACTCACTGGTCATTGGAGGAGACTCCTTCTACTGGCCCTAGTCCCTCAAGGAGGCTGCTGCAGGTATAATGAGAGAGAGGAGGAGAAAGGAGTGAGGAGACTGGGGTGGTGCTGGTGGTGGTGGTGTGGGGGTGGGGGGTGGAGTAAGGGCAGGATGTTTGGAATCCGCAAGGGGAGATTATTGGGATATGCTATGACGGTAACATACATACATACATACATACATACATACATACATACATACATACATACATAACGTGCGAGTGCATGGTTATGGGCATGTCCTTTTTGTATGTCTTTTTCTTTCTGTCTTGTCAGCTTGTGTGTGTGTGTGTGCGCGTGCGTGCGTGCGTGCGTGCGTGCGTGCGTGTGTGCGTGCGTGCGTGCGTGCGTGCGTGCGTGCGTGCGTGTGTATGTGTGTGTGTGTGTGCGCGCGCGCGCGCGCGGTGTGTGTGTGTGTGTCTGGCGCGCGCGAACGCGCTAAATTATTATCCCTAAAAAAAGAAACAAGCACCTCAAAACATTTAGCATCACACTGACAGCTGCTTTTAACTGAAGTGTCATCAAAGTTCTTTGCAGTGTCTTTGTTGTTGGTATCATTGTTTTCTTATACAGTATTTTAATCAGTTCTTGCGCCATTATGATAATTCATCAACATTAAAAAATATTACATTCTCTCTCTCTCAGTCTGTCCGTCCGTCTGTCTGTCTGTCAGTCTCACCGTCTCTGTCTGTCTTTCTATCTCTGTCTGTGTCTGTCTCTGTCTGTCTGTCTCTGCCTATCTGTCTGTCTGTCTGTCTGTCTGCGTTACCATGGTGGTAGACAACGAGGTAGAAGTCAGACATGAAGCAGTGCTGTGTTCGGTCGTGACTGCCCACACCAAATGTTCGTCCCCTTTTCTGAGCTTTCTGAACTGATGTATTGTCCTCTTGTCTGAGCTTTCTGAACTCATTTAGTGTCCTCTTTTCTGAGCTTTCTGAACTCATTTATTGTCCTCTTGTCTGAGCTTTCTAAACTCATTTATTGTCCTCTTGTCTGAGCTTTCTAAACTCATTTATTGTCCTCTTGTCTGAGCTTTCTGAACTCATTTATTGTCCTCTTGTCTGAGCTTTCTGAACTCATTTATTGTCCTCTTGTCTGGGCTTTCTGAACTCATTTATTGTCCTCTTGTCTGAGCTTTCTGAACTCATTTATTGTCCTCTTGTCTGAGCTTTCTAAACTCATTTATTGCGCCATTGTGATACCAAGGCACCTACGTCTATCTCTGATTTGCACATTTTTGTGTTTGTGTTCTCTCTCTCTCTCTGTCTGTCTGTCTGTCTCTCTCTGTCTGTCTGTCTGTCTCTGTCTGTCTGTCTGCCTGTCTCTGTCCTGCGTTACCATGGTGGTAGACAAAGAAGTAGAAGTCAGACATGAAGAAGTACTGTGTTCGGTCGTGACTCTCCACGCCAAATGTTTGTCCTCTTTTCTGAGCTTTCTCAACTGAACTTTGATATGGACTGTGCGTGCGTGCGTGCGTGCGTGTGTGTGTGTGTGTGTGTGTGTGTGTGTACGTGCGTGCGTGTGTGGTGTGTGTGTGTGTGTGTGTGTGTACGTGCGTGCGTGCGTGCGTGCATGCGTATGTATATGTGTGTGTTTTTGGTACACGGACAGACAGAAAGACAGAGACAGAAAAGAAGAAGAATTGGAAAACAGATAAACATAGATGGAAGAAAAATATTTTTAAAAAAAATCAAAAACAAAAGGAAGAGAAAAAAAACCAAAGCAAAAAATAAAAAATCCCCAAACAAGCTACTTAACAAGCAAGCAACTACCAAATAAAACGGTTAACTACCTATCTAGCCAACTAGCTAACAAATTGAATATACTAGATTACTAACTAACCAACTAGCCAAACAACCAACCAACCAACTAGTCAACAAAACAACCAACCGACCAACCAGCCAACCATGATACAAGCAAGCAAGAAAAAAACAAACCCAACTCCAAATCAAACAAAACAACAACAACAACAACAAAAATCAAAGAAATAAGCAAACAGAAGAAGACAGATCATGCTTTGAAAACGATATTTACAATGAAGCAACATATCTGTCACTAAGAAAGGAAAAACAACCAATCAATTAATAGACCGACCAACCGCCCTCCCATCAGCTAACCCACTAACCTAGCCAACCAACATAATCATACCAGCCAAGAAGTCAGTCAACCAACCAACCAACCAACCAGCCAGCTAACCAACTGGCCATTTAACCATCCACCAAGCCCTCTTTCCCATCTACCCAGCCATACACCCAACAAGACAACACTTGACAATACCGATAACTGCTAGATACGGATAAAAATCAAGATTTGACAAAACAGATAATGCCCAGATACAGATACAAAACAAGACTTGACAAAACCGACAATTCCTTTCTAGATACAGACAGAAAACAAGACTTGACAAAACCGACAATTTCTACTAGATTCGATACAGATAGAAAACACAGCGAGAGCTGTGGCTAATCCAATTACAGCCCGGTGTCTGTGAACATAATCCCTCCCCCTGGTCCATTATACCCCGGAGAGGATCGTCTGACTGAAAGATGTATGCACGTTCTATCGATTTTCCTAACAAAGTTCACGGCAGATTTAATATGAACGAACAAGTCGTAGTTTGTTTGAAAGACTGTACGTAGTGTTTTTCGTGTGTTTGAATGTTAATTTTGTGTTTTGTCTGTTGGTGTGTGTGTGTGTGTGTGTGTGTGTGAGTGTTTTAATTAATGTGTCATGGAAGTCGATCTCTTGTGATACTTTCAGATATACTTACTTGAATGAATCGGATTCTGGTACAATGTTGACAATGGCTGATAATTGTGTACGTTTCGTTTTTGCATGACAATCTCTGTCTCTGCTTTTGTTTCTGCCTCTCTCTCTCTCTTATGTACACACACACACACACACACACACACACACACACACACACACACACACCACACACACACACACACACACACACACACACATCATCATCATCATCATCATCATCATCATCATGGGAACAGATGACAAAATTTTTAAAAATGTATACTCATGGGGACTAGATGATTAAAAAAAAACAAGCAAGCACATGAGTGCTAGTCCATTTTGTAAGAAAAAAAAAGAAATTAAAAACATTGGCCAGAGAATCCCAGAAGAAAATGTGACACTCACTGTAACGCACACTGTTGGAATGGAAGCATCTCTGGAACATCAGGCTGTTTGCTATGCATTGGCCGGCAGTAACAAAAGTAGGGGAAGGGAGTGATGGTCTCAGTTCAACAGTGTGTCACTGCTGCTGAGCCATTAGCTGTTTACAGTCTCTCCTAATGTGATGTAATGATCTTTGGGGATAGCGAACGAAACGAAAGCTGCAACATCTCCTGCAGAGATTGTTAACGAGATGGAAAGTGGCCGTGACACGAAGTTACACCCCAACACACTGCAGCCCATCACATCAGATGTTATGGCCCACACCTGACGTCACTACCAGCACACCACACCACACCACAACACACCACACTACACCACCAGCACAACAGCACTACACTACACACCACACCATACCACACCACACCACACCACACCACACAACTCCACATCACACCACACCACAGAACACCACACCACACCGCACCAACACCACACCAAACCATACCGCTACCACACCACACCACACCACTCCACACCACTACCAACACTACACCACTACCACACCAACACCACACCACTACCACACCACACCACACCACACCACTACCAGCACAACAACACCACACCATTACCACACCACTACCGCACCACACCACACCACTACCACACCAACACCACACCACACCGCACACCACACCACACCACATCGCACCACACCACACCACACCACACCACACCACACCACACCACACCACTACCAGCACAACAACACCACACCACTACCACAACGCTACCACACCACACCACACCAACCCCACACCAACACCACACCAACCCCACACCAACACCACACCAACACTACACCACACCACACCCCACCAACACCACACCAATACTACACCACACTGCACCAAACCACACCACACCACTACCTGCACAACAACACCACACCACTACCACACCAACACTACACCACACCACACCACTTCACTACCACACCAACACCACACCAACTCCACACCACACCACACCAACACCTCACCAACACCACACCAACACTACACTACACCACACCAACACCACACCAACACTACACCACACCGCACCACACCACACCACTACCAGTACAACACCACCACACCACACCACTACCAGCACAACACCACACCACACCACACCGCTTCCACACCACACCGCTACCACACCAACACCACACCAACTCCACACCACACCAACACCACTACCACACCAAACTACACCACTCCACACCACTACCAACACCACACCACACCAAAACCTAACCACCCAACATAATTCACCCCTAACAAATCCCACAACTCTCACCTCACACAGAACCAGAACAACAATACTAAGTGAAAGCAAAGGGAGGAGTGGGGAAGCACAGAGCAAAAGTCCTATAATATCACAGTACATCATTACAAGCCAAAGAACCGTTACAGCACCGAGATGATGCCAAGAGCAATGCCATCTGATCTGAGCAGTAGTAGAGTCCCTTGCCTCATTAAATCACCGGCTATGCACCCGCAGCTCGGGTCTCAGCACTAAGGATGGTCGGCTTGCACCCGATGCCCCAAGGCAGCATGAGTGAGAGATACGTTTCAGACGAAGAGACGATCGTTTCTGCATTTCTTAGGCCCGTCATCTCGAACGGTACAGCTGGGACGGCTCGTGTGTCCGCACCTTTAGATATTAGAGCTGTTCCATACGGATGTGGTTGGTTGGCTGGTTGGTTTGTCTAGAGTTGATGTGTCAGTTTAGAAGGCGGAAGAATCAGGGTTCGAATCCTCCTTTAAGGCGGTTTTAAAAAAAAATCTCCTCCATCCGCTCTATATTGACTGGTGATCGAGGTTTTAGATTTCGGGTTTCATGATTTATCAATGTGTTCAGGTAAAAGAGATTTACGTGCATCAAAGATCCCACGACAACAACAGAGCGCCACGTTCTCTAGCTAGCCTCACTCTCAAATGTGAGCAACTGTACAAACAGACATGAGAAAGGTGGCATTGTATGTAAAAGCAGTTTGGGGGAGACGGGCATGGGGAGGGGGGAGGGAGGGGGGGAAGAGAGAACTCAGAACTTTACACTGAGAAATCTGCTTTTAGTTAGAGATGCTATACGATGAAATATTGTAACATTTCTTGGGCAAGTCAGAAACAAGCTGAGTTAAAAGTGCATTGTGCATGTCTACATCAAAAACAGAGGCAAAAGGCAGGATCTTCTTTGATGACAAAAACTCTGCTTTAAGAGTAATATTTATTTTACATGAATAATCTATCTATCTATCTATCTATCTATCTATTTATCTATCTATCTATCTATCTATCTATCTATCTACTACTACACATCACACACAACTATCACACACACACACACACACACAACACACACACATATATATATATATATATATATATATATATAAATATAGTAATGAAGAAGAGAGAGAGAGAGAGAGAGAGAGAGAGAGAGAGAGAGAGAGAGAGAGAGGAGAGAGAGAATAGACCTCCCTCCCCTACACACACATATACACACATGTCTATGTGCCTTCTAAGCACACACACTCACACGGACAAGCAAATTCATCCCCCCCGCCCGCCCCCCCCCCCCCCCCCCCCCCCCCCCGCGCACATACGCACGCACACACCCTCCAAACACACACACACACACACACACACACAGAGTCACGCACACTTTTGTGTCTTTGAACCACTCTCTCACATATGTACATAATTATCTTATCTCTCTGTTCTTCACGCGTTTTTCCTCTCTCAGAACTGCATAATTATTAATACTTGCAAAATAAGCCGTTAATGGAAAACGTAGTGAAAAGATCCACAACTAAGATTGCATTCTGTGAAAATAGCACTGAGTGTGGCCCTTGGAGAAAAAAGGAGAACAAGAATGGGTGAGGATCAACCCCCAAACCTAAATCCTTTCTGTGGAAGACGTCAGGGAATGAGTTAACAAGGGAAAGCTTTTAGCGCGAAATGAATAAACATGAAATATATAACATCATCACCGCATTCCATGTTTATTGATAATCCAAAGAGTAAATAAATGAGCAGCATATGTTGTTAATCCCCTGGGCTTTTGATGAAACAGCAATTTTTTTTTTTTATCAATCCTTTGTAGACTGGTTTAAGCAGATGTTTATTCATAAAAGAAACATATTGTACACACATGCCTTTAGAGCAGTAACAAGCTGATAGCTTAGAGTGTACTCCACCATCAAACGAAATAAACCCAATTTGTTGGCAGCACTAAACGATTGCAATAAAACAACAACAACAACAACAACATCAACAAACAAACAAACCAACCCACATGTCATCTTTAGAACAAAACAATCCTTCTGAAACAAGTGTACTTCATTAATAAATCAACAACACTCTCTTTACAGTTGTTGCCTTTATACTTGTGAAAAATTTGAAACCACTCTTTACTTGAGAGAGAGAGAGAGAGAGAGAGAGAGAGAGAGAGAGAGAGCCAGCCAAAAGTCTGACCCCAGACGTCAGAGAATTGTTCAACAAGCCAAAGCTTTTAGCACTGAAGCCATGTGTCAGAACGTTTCTGGCTGTGTGAAATATGGATAAACAACCCCCTAGGGTCATGTATTAAGCAGTAGCAACAATTATAATAACAACACATTATGTGTGTTGTGTTGAGAGGTATCTGTTGTAGGTAAACATGCTGTGTGTAAGACAGGGCTATGGGGGCTGGACAGGAGGAGAGACCATGGTGAAGAGCAGAAAATGGACATGTTGTGAGACTGAATTCTGTTCCTGTGCTTTTTTCTTCTCGTTTTGGTTGTTCTTTTCATATTGTTTTGCTAGCACAGAAAGAGAGAGAGAGATAGAGAGAGACAAGTGAAAGAGAGAAGAGAGAGAGAGAGGAAGAGAGAGAGCAGCAAGCGAGCGAGAGAGAGAGAGAGAGAGAGAGAGAGAGAGAGAGAGAATGCAGGCATATTATGCACCCATAAGAAAAATCACACTGCAGGTGCACATTAAACTGAAAATATAAAACACACACAACAACACACACACACACACACACACACACACACACACACACACACACACACACACACACACACACACACACACACAGGTATCTGTGTTGACTTGCAAACACACATTTTCTTCTTTCTCAACTTTTGTGTGTATTTCTACCTTTAAGGTTAAGTTCCTCACAAAACTCTCTCAAACCCATTTCTCCCCAAGCTTGCAAGTATGCAATTTCATTTTGAAACAACATGAGATTCTTTACCTGAAAGGAGAGAGCCAGAGAGAGAGAGAGAGAGAGAGAGAGAGAGAGAGAGAGAGAGAGAGAGAGAGAGAGAGAGAGAGAGAGAGAGAGAAGACAGACAGACAGACAGACAGACAGACAGACAGACAGAGAGAAGAGAAGTGTAGGTGCATGCCTGCACACCTACACATGAACGTGAGTCTTGTATATCCAGGGTCACATGGAACTCCTGCACAGCTTTGAAGTAGAAAAGACATGGGGGGAGTAAGTCAGATAATGTGTTGTTTGCACAAAGGGCATAATAATGTGTTGATTCTGTATGGTGCTGTAAACCTAACCTCTCTGATGACATTTCCCTGATTCATTTTCTTTAATCCTCTAGATATGTAATCCTTTGCCAGGAACCTAACTGAATTTTTTCTGTTTTGAGTCAATGAAAGTCTTTGGAAGTGGAACTGGAAAGACACCAGAGCCAAAAGTATGACCCCAGACGTCAGAGAATTGCTCAACAAGCCAAAGCTTTTAGCACTGAAGCAATATTGGGCGGCCATGTGTCAGAACGTTTCTGGCTGTGTGAAATATGGATAAACAACCCCCTAGGGTCATGTATTAACAGTTGAGCAACAATTATAATAACAACACATCATGTGTGTTGTGTTGAGAGGTATCTGTTGTAGGTAAACAGGTTGTGTGTAAGACAGGCTATGGGGGCTGGGGGGAGGACCTGGAAGAGAAGACATGGGAAAAAATGACCTGTTGTGAGACTGAATTCTGGTCCATGTGCTTTTTTCTTCTCGTTTTGTTTGTCTTTTCTATTGTTTTGCTAGCTACAGAGAGAGAGAAGAGAGAGAGAGAGAGAGAGAGAGAGAGAGAGAGAGAGAGAGAGAAGAGAGAGAGAGAGAGAGAGAGAGAGAGAGAATGCAGGCATATTATGCACCCATAAAAAATCACACTGCTTCACATTAAACTGAAAATATCACACACACAACACACACACAGACACACACAGACACACACACCACACAGACACCACTCAACACACACACACACACACACACACACACACACACACACGGTATCTGTGTTGACTTGCAAACACACATTTTCTTCTTTCTCAACTTTTGTGTGTATTTCTACCTTTAAGGTTAAGTTCCTCACAAAACTCTCTCAAACCTATTTCTCCCCAGCTTGTAAGTATGCAATTTCATTTTGAAACAACATGAGATTCTTTACCTGAAAGGAGAGAGCCAGAGAGAGAGAGAGACAGACAGACAGAGAGAAGAGAAGTGTAGGTGCATGCCTGCACACCTACACATGAACGTGAGTCTTGTATATCCAGGGTCACATGGAACTCCTGCACAGCTTTGAAGTAGAAAAGACATGGGGGGAGTAAGTCAGATAATGTGTTGTTTGCACAAAGGGCATAATAATGTGTTGATTCTGTATGGTGCTGTAAACCTAACCTCTCTGATGACATTTCCCTGATTCATTTTCTTTAATCCTCAAGATATGTAATCCTTTGCCAGGAACCTAACTGAATTTTTTCTGTTTTGAGTCAATGAAAGTCTTTGGAATTGGAACTGGAAAGACACCAGAGCTAAAAGTATGACCCCAGATGTCAGAGAATTGTTCAACAAGCCAAAGCTTTTAGCACTGAAGCAATAGGGGGCGGCCATGTGTCAGAACGTTTCTGGCTGTGTGAAATATGGATAAACAACCCCCTAGGGTCATGTATTAAGCAGTAGTAGCAACAACACCAACACATCATGTGTGTTGTGTTGAGAGATATCTGTTGTAGGTAAACAGGCTGTGAGTAAGACAGGGCTATGGGGAGGGGGGGGGGGGGCTGGACAGGAGGGACCATGGGGAAGAGCAGAAAGGTGACAGGTTGTGAGACTGAATTCTGGTCATGTGCTTTTTTTCTTCTCGTTTTGTTTGTTCTTTTCATATTGCTTTGCTAGCACAGAAAGAGAGAGAGAGAGAGAGAGAGAGAGAGAGAGAGAGAGAGAGAGAGAGAGAGAGAGAGAAAGAGAGACAGCAGAGAGAAAGAGGAGAGAGAGAGAGAGAGAGAGAGAGAGAGAGAGAGAGAGAGAGAGAAGAGAGAGAGAGAGGCATATTATGCACCCATAAAAACACACACTCCCTTGCACATTAAACTGAAAATATCAAGCACGCCCCCACACACACACAGACTGGAGTATCTGTGTCCACTTGCAAACACACATTTTCTTCTTTCTCAACTTTTGTGTATATTTCTACCTTTAAGGTTAAGTTCCTCACAAAACTCTCTCAAACCCATTTTTCCCCAAGCTTGCAAGTATGCAATTTCATTTTGAAACAACATGAGATTCTTTACCTGAAAGAGAGAGAAGAGAGAGAGAGAGAGAGAGAGAGAGAGAGAGAGAGAGGAGAGAGAGAGAGAGAGAGACAGACAGACAGACAGACAGACAGACAGACAGGCAGGCAGAGAGACAGACAGACAGACAGACAGAGACAGAGAGAAGAGAAGTGTAGGTGCATGCGTGCACACCTACACATGAATGTGAGTCTTGTATATCCAGGGTCACATGGAACTCCTGCACAGCCTTGAAGTAGAAAAAACATGGCGGGAGTATGTCAGATAATGTGTTGTTTGCACAAAGGGCATAATAATGTGTTGATTCTGTATGGTGCTGTAAACCCTAACCTCTCTGATGACATGTACGTGATTCATTTTCTTTAATCCTCTAGATATGTAATCCTTTGCCTGAAAACTAACTGAATTGGAACTGGAACTGGAAAGACACCAGAGCCAAAAGTCTGACCCCAGACGTCAGAGACTTGTTCAACAAGCCAAAGCTTTTAGCACTGAAGCAATACTGGGCGGCCATGTGTCAGAACGTTTCTGGCTGTGTGAAATATGGATAAACAACCCCCTAGGGTCATATGTTAAACAGTAGCAACAACAACAACAACACATCATGTGTGCAGTGTTGAGATGTATCTGTTGTAGGTAAACAGGCTGTGTGTAAGACAGGGCTATGGGGGCTGGACAGGGGGAGAGACCATGGGGAAGAGCAGAAAATGGACAGGTTGTGAGACTGAATTCTGGTCATGTGCTTTTGTGTGTTTTTTCTTCCATTTTTTGCTAGCACAGAAAGAGAGAGAGAGAGAGAGAGAGAGAGAGAGAGAGAGAGAGAGAGAGAGAATGCAGGCATATTATGCACCCATAACATCCCCCCCCCTCCCCACTGGCTTGCACATTAAACTGAAAACATCACACACACACACACACACACACACACACACACACACACACACACACACACACACACACACCACACACAACACACTCAGGTATCTGTGTTGACTTGCAAACACACATTTTCTTCTTTCTCAACTTTTGTGTGTATTTCTACCTTTAAGGTTAAGTTCCTCACAAAACTCTCTCAAACCCATTTCTCCCCAAGCTTGCAAGTATGCAATTTCATTTTGAAACAACATGAGATTCTTTACCTGAAAGGAGAGAGCCAGAGAGAAGAGAGAGAAGAGAGAGAGAGAGAGAGAGAGAGAGAGAGAGAGAGAGAGAGAGACACAGACAGACAGACAGACAGACAGAGAGAAGAGAAGTGTAGGTGCATGCCTGCACACCTACACATGAACGTGAGTCTTGTATATCCAGGGTCACATGGAACTCCTGCACAGCTTTGAAGTAGAAAAGACATGGGCGGAGTAAGTCAGATAATGTGTTGTTTGCACAAAGGGCATAATAATGTGTTGATTCTGTATGGTGCTGTAAACCTAACCTCTCTGATGACATTTCCCTGATTCATTTTCTTTAATCCTCTAGATATGTAATCCTTTGCCAGGAACCTAACTGAACTTTTTGTTTTAAGTCAATGAAAGTCTTTGGAATTGGAACTGGAAAGACACCAGAGCTAAAAGTATGACCCCAGACGTCAGAGAATTGTTCAACAAGCCAAAGCTTTTAGCACTGAAGCAATAGGGGGTGGCCATGTGTCAGAACGTTTCTGGCTGTGTGAAATATGGATAAACAACCCCCTAGGGTCATGTATTAAGCAGTAGTAGCAACAATTATAATAACAACACATCATGTGTGTTGTGTTGAGAGGTATCTGTTGTAGGTAAACATGCTGTGTGTAAGACAGGGCTATGGGGGCTGGACAAGAGGAGGGACCATGCTGAAGAGCAGAAAATGGACAGGTTGTGGGATGGAATTTTGTTCATGTGCTTTTTTCTTTCCTTTTTCTTTGATATTTCATGTTTTCCTAGCACAGAAAGAATACACATAATCATAAAAAAACACACTTGTATTCTTGGAGAGGAGAGAGAGAGAGAGAGAGAGAGAGAGAGAGAGAGAGAGAGAGAGAGAGACAGTGAGAGAGAGCACATAATTATTATGAAGTCCCAAAAAACCTACACTTGTAGGCTTGTACACACAACCTCACACACACACAGAGGGACACAGACAGACAGACACACACACACACACACACATGCCTCTTTGCCTTCATTTGAAAACAAGCATGTTAACCTTTCTCAACTTTTCTGTAAATTTTTACCTTTAAAGTTAAGTTCCTCACAAACACTTGTCATTGTCATAACCCCAAACTCTAAAAGCTTCCAAGTATACAGTTTCAGTTTGAAACAACACAACATTCTTTACCTGAGAGATAAATAATAATAATAATAATAATAATAATGTATGGAATTTATGTAGCGCTGAATCTTGTAAAGCAACAAATCAAAGCGCTCAGATGTAATTTTTTTTTTGCATGTGTATGCGGTTTTTTAAACTTTGTCATCTGTTCCCACCCGCACACAATGGCCTACTCTTTCGAACAGCGGAACAGGATTTAACGTGTGCGCAAGATGTTCTGTATGCGTTCGCACACGGGGCCTCGATTTATAGTCTCATCCGAAGGATTAGATAGATAGACAGTTAGATAGATAGACAGATAGATAGATAGATAGATAGAGAGAGAGAGAGAGAGAGAGAGAGAGAGAGAGAGAGAGAGAGAGAGAGAGAGAGGTGTACTGCATGCATGCACACCTTCTCCTCAAGTCTTGTATATCCCGTCATGTGGAGCTGCACAGCATTGTAGTAGAAACATATGTAGGAGTATGTTAGATAACATGTGGTTTGCACAGAAAGCACCATGTGTTAATGTTGTATGGTGCTGTAAACTGTAAGCTCTCTGATGACATGTACGTGGTTCATTTTTTTTTTATCCCCTATATATGTAATTCTTTGCCAGGAACCTAACTGAACTTTTTCTGTTTTGAGATAATAAAGTCTTTGGAATTGGAACTGGAAAGACACCAGAGCCAAAAGTCTGACCCCAGACGTCAGAGACTTGTTCAACAAGCCAAAGCTTTTAGCACTGAAGCAATAGGGGGCGGCCATGTGTCAGAACGTTTCTGGCTGTGTGAAATATGGATAAACAACCCCCTAGGGTCATGTATTAAGCAGTAGCAGCAGCAACAACAACAACACATCATGTGTGCAGTGTTGAGAGGTATCTGTTGTAGGCAAACATGCTGTGTGTGAGACAGGATTGTGTACAGAAGGGATGGACACATTTGACAACAGAGCTTACCAGAAGAAGAATTGTTAACTGAGAGATTTCGTTCTACTTTTTATGTAGATAATTGACCAGATGGAGATTTGATGACCACGCAAGAATAGCAGAAAGTAGACATGGTTTAACATACATATTTTTTCTTCTTTTGTATCATTTTTGTGTTGTGGTCTTTAATACACACACACACACACATGCGCACGCGCATGCACGCACGCACGCACGCACACACACACACACACACACGCACGCGCGCACGCACACACACACACACACACATGCACACACACACACACACACACACCGTGTGCGTGCCCGAGAGAGAGAGAGAGAGAGAGAGAGAGAGAGAGAGAGAGAGAGAGAGAGAGAGAGAGAGAGAGAGAGAGAGCAAAAAATCTCACCAGAGTGATATAAAGACCATTCCTAACTAGTGAAAGCTTTCAACATGAAATTAATACACACAGCGTATAGCAACAATTCTGGCAGCATTAATTCATCCAGAAACAATGGAGGCAACAGCGAAGGAAGAGGACACCCACACACATGCGCGAGCGCACACACACACACACACACACACACACACACACACACACACACACACACACACACACACACACACAGACACACACACATACACACACACACAACAGACACACACACACACACACATATACACACACACCAGTCTAAAGATGACACACCAGTCTGTGGAGGGCAACAACACAAACAATTTCACTACAGTCATTAAGAAAAGAATATGCCTAACCAGGGAAAGCTTTCAACTTGAAAATAATACATACACCCTACAGCAACAATTCTGGCAGCGTTAAGTCATCCACAAACAATGGAATCAACAATGAAGGAAGAGGACACGCACACACATGCGCGCGCGCACCCCCCCCCTTCTACACACACACACGTACACGTACAACACACACACACACACACACCACTCCCCTCACACACACAAGCACAACCCCCCTCTCCCTCCCCCCACCCCGGCCCACACAGACACACGTCTTAAGGGGAGAAACAATGCAGAAAAATCTCACGACAGTCATAATAGTGACGGGATAGCCTAGTGGTCAGAACATTGCGCTCGCAATCTGACGACCCAGGTTCGATTCCCGTTCAAGGGGGATATTTTCCCCTGGAGTTAACATCAATGCAGACTCCACTCTCCCCAAAAGTCCTTCGGATGAGACTATAAACCGAGGCCCCCGTGTGCGAACGCACGCAGAACATCTTGCGCACACGTTAAATCCTGTCCCGCTTTTCGTAAGAGTAGGCCATTGTGTGCCGGTGGGAACCGATGGACAGAACTGACAAAACCGCATACACACGGGGACTGGATGTAAATAAAGCACATACGTGTTTATTCCATTATCCTCGATATAAAAGAACAAAATGAAAAAAAGAAAAAAAAAGAAATAATAATAAGAACATGTCTATCTAACCAGTGAAAGCTTTCAGCTTGAAATGAATTCACACAACGTGTAGCAACAACAATTCTGGCAGCATAGCATTTAGTCATCCACAAACACATGGGATCAACGACGAAGGAAGAGGACAACCACATGCACAGAATTTACTGTTAAAAGGCGTCCATTGTATCTAAACATGTTGCGGTGTAGCACAAGGTCCACTGAGGCTGTGTTTTGTGGACAGAGCGAGGGATTGGATTTCGGCGGGATTCTTTACAAGATCAGGTTGCTAACTGAACTAGGGATTTTAAAATTATTTTTCTATTTTTTTTAGCTGAATAATTGATCAGACAAGCATCAATTGGCTTGTGTTGAATTGTTAACGTGCAATAATATTCTCTCTATTTTTTCCCCCTGAAAGTATCTGCTTCTTGTAATGATGAAACTATAAACCGTAACATCAGTGCAGACTCCACTCTCACCAAAAGTCTTTCGGATGAGACTATAAACCGAGGTCCCGTGTGCGAACGCACGCAGACCATCTTGCGCACACGTTAAATCCTGTTCCGTTGTTCGTAAGAGTAGGCCATTGTGTGCTGAGGGGAACATATGACAAATTTACAAAAACCGCATACACACGGGGACTGGATGTAAAAGAGGACATAAGTGCTTATTCCATTATCCTCGATATAAAAGAATTACAATTTAAAAAAATGATAAAAAGGTGTTGGTGGAAGGAGGGAAGGAGAGAGAATTAGAGAGAAACAGAGAAACACAGAGAGACAGAGAGACAGAGAGAAAGACAGAGAGACAGAGAGAGAGAGACAAAGAGAAAGACAGAGAGAGAGACACACACACAGACAGAGAGACACAAAGAAAGAAAGAAAGAAAGAACAGAGAGAGAGAGAGAGAGAGAGAGAGAGAGAGAGAGAGAGAGAGAGAGAGAGAGAGAGAGCCAGACACAGACAGACAGACAGACAGACAGACAGATACAGAGAAACAGACAGATACACAGACAGGCGGATAGATACAGAGAAACAGAGAGATACACAGACAGGCGGACAGACAGACAAAGACAGATAAAACAGAAACAGAGATAGACATAGACCGTTAACACTTAAACGCCAATCTCCACAGACGTTTAACACATCGTTGTCTGGCACTAACCCGTCTCCCCCCCTTTACACTCAAGTCTTCTCACCAGCTCGCTAGCAATACCTCTCTGGCGAAGTCCACAGAGGCTTGATGGCTAAGGCAGGCATTGTCCGCTGTTGGGACCTGACCGAGCAGCTTGTTTGGTTTGAACCAGAACATCAACACCAATGACCCTCTGTAAATCTGCCCAACAGTAGTCCAGGACCTGCCTCTGGTTGATACATGGTGGTCTTGTGGTGCCTTCAACTCTGATTCTGATAGGTCGGTGGAAGCTGCCGGTACTCACTAGGCGACGTGTTATTTTGAGCCTGTCTATCTATCTATCTATCTATCTATCTATCTATCTATCTATCTATCTATCTATCTATCTATCTATCTATCTATCTATCTATCTATCTATCTATCTATCTATCTATCTATCTATCTATCTATCTATCTATCTATCTATCTATCTATCTATCTATCTATCTATCTATCTGTCTGTCTATCTATCTATCTATCTCTCTCTCTCTCTCTCTCTCTCTATCTCTCTCTCTCTCTATCTATCTATCTATCTATCTAGTAAATGTGGGAATTTGTATTGATCTAAATCTATTTATTTCGAGGATAATGAAGAGCGTTACAAGGAAAGCAGAATAGTGAGGATGTAATGATAGTGATAATATCTGACCACACTGACCTCTCTGAATACTATAACACTGTTCTCCGCCAATTGCTTGATGAGCATGCACCTCCTACTGACCATCTCCTACCTGACAGACCCTGTGCGCCATGGTATACCCAAGACATCCTGATAGCGAAGCGCAAATGCCGGCAACTAGAACGGCAGTGGCGGAAATCAAAAACCGAAATCAACAAACAGCTTTTCCGAAAACAAATAAACAAAGTCAAACTCTTAATCCATTCAGCAAAGACAGACTACTACTCTTCCCAAGTTCTCTGCGCTACATCCATAAAATCTCTTTTTTCCCTCACCTCAAATCTCCTTGGGTCTGCAAAAACAACTCCTCTACCTACCACCCACAGCCTGTCTGAATTTTCATCTATCTTTTCTGCCTTCTTGTCAGACAAAGTCCACAACATACGCTCCAGACTGGATCAGACTCATTTCCAGCCTGCACCTCCTGATCCCCTGTTCACTGGCACTCCTCTCTTTTCCTTCTGTTCCACAAGTGAAAAAGAAATCATGACAATTCTGAAGGAAATGACTATAAAATCATGCGACCTCGATCCCATACCTGCTCCTGTTTTCTCACAATGCCTTCCACAACTTGCACCTATTATCACTAAAATAGTAAACTCATCTCTTCTGTCAGGACATTTTCCACAAGCACTTAAAACCGCAATAGTCACACCTCTACTGAAAAAGCACGACCTCGATCCCAACATTCTGAAGAATTATAGACCTGTCTCAAACTTACCCTTTGTCTCTAAAGTACTAGAAAAGTTGTTCTCAAACAGCTCAACAGTCACCTTCATTCCAGTGATCTCCTTCCCCCTTTTTAATCTGCCTATCGCCCCAATCACAGTACCGAAACCACCCTAGTCCACACTTTAGATACACTTCTACTTGCTTCTTATGCAGGAAAAATCTCCCTCATCACTCTTCTTGACTTATCTGCAGCCTTTGACACTATAGATCACTCAATTCTTCTTTCTCGCCTCCAAAATACGTTTGGTATTAATGGCACAGCCCTCACCTGGTTTACTTCATACCTCACAGACAGATTTCAGAAAGTTATTGTAAACAAAATTCAATCAAAATCTGTCAAAATGGAATGTGGAGTCCCACAGGGATCAGTCCTGGGCCCCGTTCTCTTTACTCTCTACACTGCTCCACTCTCACATATAATAAACAACCACCATATTGATCATCATTTCTATGCCGATGACACTCAGCTTCAGTGCAGTGATACTGTTGAAAACTTGCCTTCCCTCCTGACAAATATGTCCTACTGCCTTCAAGACATTCAAAACTGGATGACTCAGAACAAGTTACAACTTAATGCCGATAAAACCGAAGCCATGCTCATAGGGACCCAACATAAACTTTCCTCCATCACAACAACATCAATAGAATTCGGCAGTGCGTCAGTTCCTTTGTCCAATTCTGTGAAGTATCTAGGTGTAGTTCTTGACAACACACTCTCTATGAAAAAAAATCATCACCCAGACCTGCCAGTCTTGCTACTATCAACTACGGCGCATAAGCGCGATTCGCAAGTATCTGTCCACTGATGCAACTTCCAAGCTCGTCACATCTCTCATTCTTTCACGTTTAGACTACTGTAATTCTCTTTTGGCTGGCCTACCAGCATCATCCATCCACTCTCTTCAACGCATACAAAACTCTGCAGCTCGACTGGTCCTAAGAAAGAAAACATCCGAACACATCACTCCTCTTCTGCGATCTCTTCACTGGCTGCCAGTCTCACAAAGACTGAAGTATAAGATCAATACCCTCTGTTTCAAATGTCTCCACAAATCGGCACCATCTTATCTTTGTAACTGTCTTCACCTGTACACTCCATCCCGTTCCCTTCGTTCAGCCGCAGATACTCTGTGCTTTCGAACACCCAGATTCAAACAAACCACTGTTGGCTGTCGATCTTTTTCTGTTTCTGGTCCGTCCACGTGGAATGACCTCCCTCTTTCACTTCGCCAAAAACCTTCACTTGATACCTTCAAATCCAGCCTCAAAACACACTTATTTCCTACCTGACACTCATATCCGTCTCTACTTTTCAACAGCATCCTTCATCTCCTAAGTGTGTGTGTGTGTGTATGTGTGTGTGTGTGTGTGTGTGTGTGTGTGTGTGTGTGTGTGTGTGTGTGTGTGTGTGTGTGTGTACATACACGTGCACAAATTTGAAATATGTTCTTTATTATATTTGAGGAAAGTTGCATGCGCGTAAATGATTTGAGTGCAAGCGCTTCGATTTGTTTGTTTTACAAGATTCGGCGCTATATAAATTCCATATATTATTATTACTATTATAATATGACAAAATATGTTTAAAGATATGTTTAACTGGTTGAGTATCATCTTAGGACCCCCTCCCCCCCAAATAAAAAAATCTCTTTGAAATTCAAAAAAGTAGTTGTCGATTGTTTTTTTGGGGTAAGAAGTACAGTTAAAGGAGAAGAAGGTCCTAAGATTTCCTGCATTGTGTGTTTGAAACCAAAATTCCTGGTTATTTCTTGACTTCAGGGCTTGGAGACTTCTAGGTGCTGACCTGGATAAAAACCACACGTGTAGCATTTTATTTTGAACTCTTTTTTTACTAGTTAATCTGCATGTTCTAATATTATGCTTTAATTTCTTTTTTTCTGATTCTCTTTAGATGTTCTTCATAATAACAATGTCTATAATGTTTGTGAACAATGATTATGATGCTACAATCACTATGAGAAATACACTTGTATTTATAAAAAGCTTGATTAAAAGGACTCCAAGAAAGGCTTCACATTGTTTTATGTTAAAGTGACATGAATAGATACACATTTGGCACTCGTGCACAAGATAAAGAAAGCCTATTGTGTTATCACTGAAAAAAATCATCAAATGACAATGTGTTGAAATGGTAATTTAGCCAGTATTGGGATCTTATCTTTTCAGAAATACTTAGTACTTTTGATTCATTTGGATAGAAAAGCCTTCATTTGATTCTTTCAAATCTAGCCTCAATGCGCACTTATACTCTACTTGAGATCTTCCCCTGTTATCTGTTCCTACTTTTCAATAGCTACCTTCACCTCCACCATCTCCATCTAAGTGTGTTGTGTGTATACATTTGATATTTATTTATCTTGATATTTGTGGACGGTTGCATGCTGTGAATGATTTGAATGCAAGCGCTTTGATTTGTTTGCTTTACAAGATTCAGCGCTATATAAATCCCATACATTATTATTATTATTAAATATTTGCGCACACTTGCCATGGTTTATCTGAAACAAATACGCCACTGCCATTCTGTTAGCAAACAAGATCTCACATACTGGATAGGGGAGAGAGAGAGAGAGAGAGAGAGAGAGAGAGAGAGAGAGAGAGAGAGGGGGGGGGGAGGGAGGGAGGGGAGGAAGAGAGAGAGAGCGAGAGAGAGAGAGAGAGAGAGAGAGAGAGAGAGAGACAGAGAGACAGAGAGACAGAGAGACAGACAGAGAGAGACAGGGAGAGAGAGAGACGTACACACAAACTTCAGTCTAGACACACATTAAACACACAGTTTGTCTGGCTCTAACTCCAACCCCCCCCCCCCCCCCCCCCCCCCCCACCCCTCCTCCTCCTCCCTTTTGGAGTCAAGTGCTCTCATCAATTCCTGACTAATCCTGGCAAAGATCTATCCTGAGGGAGTGGACTCTGGCACCAACAACACATTAAGATTCAAGGCAGAGACCCGTCAGTCCTTATTTAACCAAGACCTTTGAGGAACACAATATTATTCTGTCACTAAGAATCATTTCAATGTGTCTCGCTACGTTTTGGGATGCATGTATCGGTAAAATAATGATTCACATATTTTTCATTTTTATCGTGTGATTCTCCAAGTTCTGAACTAAGTTTTAGCAACATTTTAAACACAGATTCGAACTTTTGATTATTTAAACAGTTTTGTCAAATTCACAAACGTTATAAACAGTTGTGCTGTGTTAAGAAAAAAAGACATCAAATGCATAAGTGTATTTGAACGGTTGCGAAATCATCATTCAGAGTGGTGTCTTTTTTTCAGCAGCATTTTGTTTTATTTTCTATGAAAGTGACTAATTTTTGTTGATAGAAATCAAGTGACTAAACAATCTAATAGATACATTAAGCATCAAATAACTTTGCTTTGCCACAAACGTTTTTTTTCCCCATCAAAACATTTGAAAGGTTGTTAAACAAGCCTTTAGGGATTTAGAAAAGGCTTTCTAAAAACTATTTTGAAAGAAAATATATATAATCAATAACAACAATGACGACGACGACGACAACAATAACAACAGCGCATCAGAAGCAATACCACCACCTTAACTTCAGCCTGGAAATGTTATGATTACTCTCTCTCTCTCTCTCATTCACACACACACACACACACACACATAAACAAACACACTCACAAGACAGACAGAGAGACAGAGACAGAAAGAGACAGACAGAAAGAAAGAAATAAGAAAGAAAGAAAGAAAGAGAGAGACAGAAAGAAAGAAAGAAAGAGAGAGAGAGAGAGAGAGAGAGAGACAGACAGACAGATAGACAGACAGACACAAACAGTAACAGACACAGACACAGAAGAAAAGAAAAAACAAGAATCTACAATAAAACCAAAAGGAAAACCTCGCTGGAAATAAATCTTGTCTAAAGACCAGCTTTTATTTAACTGGTGAAAAAGTAAGGAGCATTGCACACACAGACACATTCTTTGGATGGGCAATGAATTCCAAAATGTTTTGGTGCTACATGGAGCATGACTGATGAAAACACGGTAGAAAGAAAGAAAGAAAGAAAGAAAGAGAGAAAGAAAGGAAGAAAAAGAGAAAGAAAGAAAGAAAAAAAAGAGAGAAATAAAGAGAGAGAGAGAGAGAGAGAGAGAGAGAGAGAGAGAGAGAGAGAGAGAATGCGAATGTGAATGCGAAAGTTTTATTCATTATAGGCCTTGGCCCCTCAGAGAGAGAGAGAGAGAGAGAGAGAGAGAGAGAGAGAGAGAGAGAGAGAGAGAGAGAGAGAGAGAGAGAGAGAGAGAGAGAGAGAGAGAGAGAGAAAGAAAGAAAGAAAGGAAGGAAGGAAGAAAGAAAAAACGAAAGAAAGAGAGAAAGAAAGAGAGAAAGAAAGAAAGAAAAAAAAGTGAGAAATAAAGAAAGAGAGAGAGAGAAGAGAGAGAGAGAGAGAGAGAGAGAGAGAGAGAGAGAGATAGAGATAGAGAGAAAGGTGGAAAGAAAGAAAGAAAGAGAATAAAGAAAGAAAAAACCCACAAAACAAATAAACCAAGGATGTAGATGTCTATGTGTGTCTGTGATTTGATTACTCCCATTAGAAAAGACATGGAGGATCATAAATTTCCTTCAGAGCTCTTGAAAAAGAAAGAATTGATCTTAGTGGATGTGTATCTGGACTGGTCTGGTCTGGAGTGATCTGGTCTGGTCTCGGTCTGGTCTGGGCTGGTCTGGGCTGGTCTGGTCTGGTCTGGGCTGAGCCCCCACCTCTTGCTTTTCCTGTGATGTAAGTGTATTCGCGTAAGCATGACAAGCACACAGAGAAAAGAAAGATGCCGTGGTGGAAGAAGAAGAAGAGAAAGGAGGAGGAGGAGGAGGAGGAGGAGGAGGAGGAGAAGGATGAGGTGGATGAGAAGAGAAAAGGAAAGGAAAGGAAAGGAAAAGAGAGCAGAGGAGAGGAGAGCGAGAGAGAGAGAGAGAGAGAGAGAGAGAGAGAGAGAGAGAGAGAGAGAGAGAGAGAGAGAGAGAGAGAAAGAGAGAGAGACAGACATACAGACAGAGAGAGAGAGAGAGAGAGAGAGAGAGAGAGAGACAGACAGACAGACAGACAAACAGATAGACAGACAGATAGACAGACAGACAGACAGACAGAGACAGAAAGCACGAGAGGTAGACAAGAAGAAAGATATCAAAAGAGACAGAGTCAGACAGATAAACCCCAAACCAGACAGACTAAACAGACAGACAGACAGACAAAAAGACAGATAAAAACAAAGGCCAAAAAACCAACCCCCCAAAATAAAACCAAAACCAAACCATTAACTCATTCCAGAGACTTAAAAAAAACACAAAACGATTAAAAAGAAGGTTGAATAAGGGGCTGAAAAAAAGAAGAACCAGAAAATCAAAGACAATCCCCAACGGATGGATCGATGTTTGTGTTTAATCTGCACACCCATTACACCAGCACCGGTGGACAGATTAGCGCAGTACTAACTCACCCTATCTAGGACTGGGCGCTCTCATCAATTCCTGTCCAGCCCTCACTAACGTCTCGCCTAGTGGCCAATTGCCTTGCCACCAAGGGCACATCACTCCTTCTGGAAATTCAAGACAGAAATGAGATTGCCTGTTTAGTTACTAGACCACAGAACAATGGCTGTCACCATGGTGAAATTATCTCCCGTTTGATGTGTATGTCTCTAGCCGTTTATTTTTATTTTTAGAGACTTGTTTAGTGTAAAGAACAAGCTAGAGACTTGTTTAGTGTAAAGAACAAGCTCACTCAAAAGAGCGTGGTTCTTACTGTGTGTATGGATCTATCTTATGTAAAGCAAGTTTGCACAACTTACAGCCTTTCTAACATAATTATTGCTTTTTGCTATTTCAGTTCGTAGGATATCAGTTTAACTAGCCAACTATAGATCTGCTCATTTCGTAAACTTTGCTCATTTTCATTGAATCGAAACCATTCCGGAGTCAGAATGCAACTACCTTAATGGTGGGTAAAACTGGTTTTTTATTTATTTAAAATTTTTTTATTTTATTTTATTCTTTTATATCGAGGATAATGGGATAAGCACTTATGTGATTTTTTTTACATCCAGTCCCCGTGTGTATGCGGTTTTGTAAATTCTGACATCTGTTCCCACAGCACACAATGGCCTACTCTTACGAGGATTTAACATGTGGCAAGATGTTCTGAGTGCGTTTGCACACGGGCCTCGGTTTATAGTCTCATCCGAAGGACTTTGGGGAGAGTGGAGTCTGCACTGATGTCAACCCCAGGGGAAAATATCCCCTTGAACGAGAATCGAACCCGGGTCGTCAGATTGTGAACGCAATGTTCTAACCACTAGGCTATCCCGTCCCATAGGGCTTGAAGCTAATGGAATAAATGGCCTGCCCTGTATATCCTTATTTTTGTTTCTGTTTCTGATGCTGTATCTGTCTGAATGTCAGTATGGTTGCATATTTATGCACAGTTTCATCTTTGGTGAACCTCTGAGCTTGTAACTGAGAAACGAAATCAAAACAAGACACACACACACACGAAAACCAAACCGAAAATATGTTGGGGCTACTACTGACCATCTGTTCAAGTCACACAGACACAGGTCCAAGGACACATTGAGGTTTACTCAGCACAAATATAACAGCGGTGCTGGAAGACAGACAGACGAGTCTCCTCCTGCCTCGCCCGCCGAGCGGGGTGGGGCCTTCTCATCAATTCCTGTCTACCCCTCAATAATGTCTCACCAGTGACCAATCGTCTTGTCTCCTAGGGCGCATCACTCCTCTTCTGGAAGCCGTTGTGTATAGCGCTTTGATTTGTTGCTTTACAAGATTCAGCGCTATATAAATTCCATACATTATTATTATTATTATTATTATTATTATTATTATTATTATTATTATTATTATTATTTGTGTAGAGTGTCACTGGACCAAGGAAGAGTATGGACACAATGCTAAAACTACTCTTGTTTCGTTTGCATTACGATGATGTTTTTGATTGAACGGTATTGTTTAACAGAAATCTCATCCAGGAGAATGGTATGGCTATAAATTATGCATGTTTTTGAGCTGAGCAACAGCAAACGTACACAGTAACTAACATGGGTCTATTGTTCGAGATTTCACTTTGTCACTTTGTACCCTGACACTGTTTTAATCTGTTTCAGTTCAGTGTGTTAAGTCTCTTTCATTTATGTACGCCAGCATACCCTTGCACTCATGTGCCTGCACCATGCACACATACTCACACAGAGTGTGTGTGTGTATGTGTGTGTGTGTGTGTGTGTGCAAGTGCACATGCCTGTGAGTGTGTGTGCGTGTGCGTGCGCGCGCGCGCGCGTGTGTGTGTGTGTGTTTCTAAGCATCACACCCTATGTAGTAGTAAACTTCAAAAAATTATTTGCAAACAAACAAAAGGGGAGGTAATTTCAGCCCTGGTCTAAGAACAGGCAACCCACCTACATCTGGACTCTTCTGAGAGGAGTGATGTGCCCTTTGCGACAAGGCAATTGGCCACTGGCGAGACGTTGGCGAAGTTTAGACAGGAATTGATGAGACTGCGCTTTTTACTAGGGCGACTTCGTACCACTCTAATAGGGGACTTCTACCACTCTGGCCCGAAGGAAGGTGGCAGGATAGTTAAGATGTTTGCCTGCCAACAAGTAAACCGTGAGGTTCTGGGTTCGATTCCCATCCTCACTTTTTCTTCCCAGTTTGACAAAAATATCGAACTGAATGTCAAAGTCCTTCCAATGAGACTATGAACCGCGGCCCCGTGTGCCAACGCATGCAGAACATCTTGGGCACACGTTAAATCTTGTTCCGCTTTTCAGCCATTGTGTGCCGTGGGAACAGATGACAAAATTTGCAAAACCGCATACACAAGGGGACTGGATGTAAAAAAACCCACATGGGTGCTTATTCCATTGTCCTCGATATATATTTCTAAAAATGTCATCGGAGCGCTTTGATTTGTTGCTTTACAAGATTCAGCGCTATATAAATTCCATACATTATTATTATTATTATTATTATTATTATTATTATTATTAGGGTGAGTTAGTACCTCACTATTAAGGTGAGTTAAGGTAAAAAGCTAAAGTTATTCCCATAACGTATGCTGTCGTTCAGGAGATGTCAGAGACCTCAGCTTCTCCAGGGACCAGCATATTGAGGGCAGCACCCATCTCCTTTCCTTCGCTGCTTTACTTTCCCTGACCCTAAAGAAGGCAGGTACCCATTTACAGCTGGGTGAACTGAGGGGCTGTACTGAAGCCAAAGCGCATAAAACTGGTCTCCCATCCACTTGGCAACCACGCTCAATGCTGCTTAACCTTAACTTGAGGAAAGCGAGTGCTCTGACCGCTGAGCTATCTCGTCCCCTATGAGTTAGTATCTCACTAATAAGGTGAGTTAGTAGTTAGCGACTGGGGGATGGGGTGGGATAGCCTAGTGGTTAGAGCATTGAGCTTGTGGTTTGACAGTTTGGGTTGAAGCCATTATCTGGGCACTCATTTGAGAGACTCCTTCCCACGGAGTCAGTGCTGAGTCCACTCCCCTTAAACACAGGTCGATTTCGAACACACCCAGACCATCTTGCTCACACGTTTACACACACACACATGCACACGCGTACACACACGCACACATGCACGCGCGCACACACACTCATTCACACATAGAGCATTAAGCTATCGATGGCTGCCTGTGAAGTAGACAGACAATAACCAACACAGAGAGAAACAGAAACAGAGAAAGAGAGATAGAGAGACTGACTGACTGACTAACTAACAGACAGACACACTTACTAAAGAGACAGATAAGCAGACAGACACGGAAGCCAACCACAAAGCAAAAAGGAACATACAGACACATACAACCTGAGATCAGTGTCAGGAATGTACAATCATACCAGTTATTTTTCGATGCAACTTATAGTGAGAGAGCCCCCCCTGTACCTTGCTGCATTGTCTGTCGGTGTTTGTATGGAGCTGTCTGTGGCATAGCAAGCATTCATCCTTTCCGCCAGGCCCTGAGGATTAATCTGCATCTCAGCTTCTGTAGTGTTCGCTGATCAGTGTGTGTGTGTGTGTGTGTGGTGTGTGTGTGTGTGTGTGTGGACATTGTTTTGGGGTGTATTGGTGTTGGCTTTATTCTCCTGTTAAATTCTTTGTAATCCCCCATACCCCAAAAGGGCAAAAGGAATAAAATCTTGAATATTGAATCTTGTGTGTGGTGCGCGCGCGCTGTGTGTTGTGTGTGTGTGTGTGTGTGTGTGCGCGCGCGTGTGTGTGTGGACATTTGTTTTTGGGTGTATTGGTGTTGGGTTTATACTCCTGTTGAATTCTTTGCAATCCTCCATACCCCAAAATGGGTGAGAGGAATTAAATTTTGATTCTTGATATTGAACCTTGTGTGTGTGTGTGTGTGTGTGTGTGTGTGTGTGTTGCGCGTGTGTGTGTATGGACATTGTTTTGGGGTGTATTGCTGTTGGGTTTGTTGAATTCTTTGTAATCCTCCATACTCCAAAAGGGGTGAAAGGAATAAATCTTGAATCTTGAATCTTATGTGTGTGTGTGTGTGTGGACGTTGCTGTTGGGTTTATTCTTCTGTTAAATTCTTTGTAATTCCCCATACCCCCAAAAGGGGTGAAAGGAATTTAATCTTGAATCGTGTGTGCGTGTGTGTGTGTGTGCGCGTTCGTGCGTGTGTGTACAGAGGTTCCCAAGGAGAGGGTTGTATTTTAGATGGGTGCTATGTAGGGATTGCAAGGTGAGTTTTTTGTGTTAGCTATTTTTTTGGTATGGAATGTCTAAAGTGTGTGTGTGTGTGTGTGTGTGTGTGTGTGTGTGTGTTGGGTGGGAGGTTGTGTGTGTGTGTTGAGGGTTTGGTGGTGGTTGTTATTGTGTGTGTGTTTTGGGGGTTATGTGTATATGTATGCGCGCGTATGTGTGTGTGTGTGTGTGTGTGCACGCATGCATGTGTGTGTATGCACGCATGTGTGGTTGAGAATGAGAATGTGTTGTATGTATGTGCACCATGTGTCTTTATGACTGTGTGTCTGCACGCACATGAGATAGAAAGAGCCTTACAGATAGAGAGAGAGAGAGAGAGAGAGAGAGAGAGAGAGAGAGAGAGAGAGAGAGAGAGAGAGAGAGAGAGAGAGAGAGAGAGAAAAGAGACAGAGACAGAGACAGAGACAGACAGCAAGACAGACAGACAGACATTCAGACAGAGAGATAGACGGACATTCAGACAGATACAGCATCAGAAACACAACACAAAACTAACGCTATACAGGGCGGGCGGGCAGGCCGTTTATTCCATTAGCTTTCAAAACCCTGCATGGCAGCTGGAGGCAAGCTCGATGGATTATTCATATGGAAGCAGAAAGAACTTCCTCTGTCCACACCTACCGTCCTTCCTCATTCACTAATCAAACCCTTCTCACTCCCTGCCAGTGTCCCGGAGACCCTAGTTTCACACACAGGATGTGTTTTACATAATTATGCTATGCAGTTTTTCCTCTATGAACGCGCTGTACTTGGTGGAATCTCTGAGGCAAAGTGTTGTCTGGACATATTTTTTTGGAGTATATGACACTCCGTGTCTGGTGTTATAATGGAAAATGGTGTAGTGTTGTTCTGCTAAAAGCTTTTTCTGGGTTGAAAAACGAAACTTTTGTGTTTTTTAATGTATGTTGATCTTACACGTATTCCTGGTTGGTGGGTTTTTTTTTTAAAGACTGAAATTTGATGTGTTTGAAAGGATAGAAAACAACAAAGATGTAGTTTTTTGTTTAGGATTTAAAAAAATAAAGGAATGAGAACAGATAAAAAGGCATCAGTTTTTGAGTGCTCCCTTATCTATCTACATAATTTTTTTGATATCTCTTTGATAGCAGAACTGGGGATTCTTAACACATAGCACACGCCATTGTTCTATTTCGATTCCGTCGCCTTCAAATATTCTTTAGTCGCTTCCGTTTCATTACATCTTTCTTTCCATCTATTTGTTGTTGTTGGTGGTGTTTTTTTGTTTGTTTAAAAAAATTATTATTTTTTTTTATACTATACCCGGGCATTCTTGTTTCTGAAATAAGTTACGCATTGTCTACATTTTATATAGTCTGGTAATCCTATGAAGCATTACATTGACAGTAGGCCTTGCATCAGAAAACACTTCATTTACATAGGACACTACATTATGAGGCATCACATTTGTCTAAAGTGTGAGGGATTGTTGGTTTTAGCTCTCTGTTAAAATACATAGTTTATCCATTGAATCTTGGGAAGGAGTTTAGATGCAAAACCTTTTAATCAAATGGTTACCTGAGAATGCGCTTAGCAAATCTAAAAAAACAAAAGCCATGAAAGAAAGCACACATGGCAAATATTGGCAGAAAAACGCCAAACACAAGGCAGCAAATATAAAGATTAGATGGGGAAACGCTGAACTGGCACCAAATTTGGCAATTATTTTTGCCCTTAGAAAATCAAGTTTTTGTGACAAAACGTTAGTTCATGTCCCTCAAGTTTTCGTGAATATCCCTCTCAGTGTACTCATAATTTAAAAAAATGGATTTCTATAGCCATAATTCAATCCTCAGATTTCATAATTGTACATGCTTTGGTCACTTCTAAAGCTGTGAGTTGGTATTGTGGTCAAAAGTAGCTGATAAGAAGAGAATGTTTTATTTCAAATCCTGTTGATCTTATGTGCATAAGGTTATTCATTTACATCTAGAACTAAATGTTATATATCAACATTTGGCTGATTTCGATACCATAAATATCACCAGTGAATATTATTTTAACGTATGCATATGTGTGTGTGCGCGCGCGTGCGTGCGTGTGTGTGTTTGCACGCGCGCGTGTATGTGTGTTTGTGAGAAGTGCATACATGCTCTCACACGTTGCATACACGCTACATCTAATCAATATTACCTTTTTGTTTGTTTGATTGAACTGTTTTCTGAAAGCAGTCAGTCGAAGTCTGTGAAAGTTTTCACCGTAACCAGCTGAGGTGAATATTTCATGAGATCAGTCTGCAACACAGAGAGTGGTTTTTTTTTCCTTCTTCTTCTTCACAGTCAGTGATAACAATCTGTGTGTCTGGCCCTGCATGCTCACTGCCTCCTGTGTGTGTATACCTATGTCTGTATTGTACTGTGTTGTATTGAATTGTATTGTATGGCGTTGCATTATATTGTATTGTGTTACATTGTATTGTGTTGTGTTGTGTTATGTTGTATTTATTTATTTGTTTGTTCTTTTATATCGAGGATAATGGAATAAGCACTCATTTGCTTTTTTTTTTTTTATACATCCATTCCCATGTGTATGCAGCTTTGTAAATTTTGTCATCTGTTCTCACCGGCACACAATGGCTTACTCTTTCGAAAAGCGGAACAAGATTTAACGTGTGCGCAAGATGTTCTGCGTGCGTTCGCACACGAGGCCTCGGTTTATAGTCTCATCCGAAGGACGTGTGTGTGTGTGTGTGTGTGTGTGTGTGTGTGTGTGTGTGTGTGTGTGTGTGTGTGTTGTTGTGTGTGTGTGTGTGTGTGTGTGTGTTGTGTGTGTGTGTGTGTTGTGTGTGTGGCGTTTTGTATTGTATCGTAATGTATTGTATTGCATTGTATTGCATTGCATGGCATTGTATAGCATTTAATTGTATTGTATTGTATTGCGTTGTACTGTATTGCACTACATTGTATTGTATTGTATTGCACTGTACTGTATTGTATTGCACTGTACTGTATTGTATTGCACTGTACTGTATTGTATTGCACTGTACTGTATTGTATTGGACTGTACTGTATTGTATTGCACTGTATTGTATTGCATTGCATTGTATTGCACTGTATTGGATTGTGTTGTGTTGCATTGCATTGCACTCTATTGTATTGCATGTATTGCATTACATTGTATTGCATGGCATTGCATTGTATTGAATTGAATTGTATTGCATTGCATTGCATTGCATTGTATTGCATTGCATTGTATTGTATTGTATTGTGTACCACTCTAAGTCACGAGCAGATTTCTCTGCGTGAAATATAGATCCAAGGATAACCATGGCTGCTCCTAGTCTGAGGAGAGAAAAAAAATTGTTAAAAATAGCTAGGGTTTTTATTTTTGGTTACCTTGGGGGAAAAAAATGTAACCTGCAATGTGACAGTCAAGAAAAAAATCAACTTATAAAACCAGCATCGTAAAATATTTTGCTGTTACCTTGGGCAAAAATATGCCACCTGCTATATGGAAAAAAACCCCAAACAACAAAAAACCAAAAAAATGGTACAATATTTGTTATCACCGTGGCCACAAATAGAACTTGCTGTGTTACAGATAAAATAAAATCTCCAACAAAAACAATGAAAAAATAAGGTCAAGGACAAAAACGCCCAAACCAAAAAGTGTATTGTTTATTTGTGTGCTTTTAAAATACTTTAAAAACTTTTTTTATTTGTAATTTAGAGGTAGAGAACCAGACAGGTATGGAAATACGCAGCGTACAGACAGACAGCTATACAGATGGACAAACATATGAACGGACAGAGAGACATTATAGATAGGTGGACAGACGCATGGTCAGACAGACATCTATACAGATAAAAATATGTATGGGCGTAGAGAAATACAGACAGAGAGATAATGATTACAGATAAAACAAACAAACAAACAGACACAAAGACAGACACGCAGACAGAAACATTATTTTTAAAGATGATAACCATAATGAACAGAGAGCAGATGACAGAAATAGACAGGCATTTAATGATAATAATAATAAAATAATAATAAATAATAAAATAATAATAAAATACATATAATATAGCGCGAATCTTGAAAAAACAAACAATCGAAGCGCTTGCACTCAATCATTACAGCATCAACTCTCCTTAAACATAATGAACAACAGATTTCAAATCCATGCGCGCACACGTTGCACGCACCACGCACTACACACACGCACACACACACACACACACAAGACACACAGACACACACACACACACACACAACACAATCACACACACACACACACACACAACACAAACACACACACACACACACACACAACACTGTTATCTGTATCTGGAAGAAGTTTCTGTTCAAAGATGACAAGTGACCATCAAGTGGAAGCGCAGCACAGGTCAGTAATCAAAAAGCAGCGTGGTCGTGGCAATAATAACAACAACAACACCAACAACAAAATACCCATCATCTTAAGGAGCTGTTTACAAGGGAAAGCAGGGAAACAGAAATAGCACGTAGGAGAGAGAAAAAAGAAAGACCCCGAGAATCAACCCTACAACCCCACGGGGACCGGGAGAAGCAAGCATGATGTCTGACACTGTGCTAAAAGGAATGTTCCATTATTTTCGCACGTTCTGGTTGATCACACAAGCAGCCGACTTGGTATCAGACACGACAACGGGCACTATATAGCCGAGTGGTTAAGACCGTTGCACTTCAGTCCCACGAGTCCAACGAAGTCGTGGGTTCGAATCTCGGCGGCAGCGTCTGGTGGATTAAAGGTGGGGAGTTTTTGACGATCTTCAGGTCAGGTCAGCTTCAAGAGCTGACCTACCGCGTAACCGGTGTCTTCATTCTCTTCCGTGTCTAATGATAATTATGCACATGCAGAAGATCAGATATGCACGTTAAAGATCCTGTAGTTCATGTCAGCGTTTTCGTGCGTTAGGGAAATACGAACATCTCAAGCATACAGCCCCGAAGTCGGAAAGCGGCTACCTTCATGGTGCCCCCCCCCCCCCCCCCCCCCCCCCCCAAATAAAAAAAAAAAAGGTCGCGTAAGCAAAATCACACCATTGGCGAACTTAGATCGTCGTTTTCGCCGTCGTCGTCGTCATCGTCATCGTCGTCGTCATCGTCATCGTCGTCGTCGTCGTCGTCGTCATCATCATCATCATCATCATCATCATCATCATCATCATCATCATCATCAGGAACAAAAACATCAATAATAACAACAACAACAACAACAAAAGAGAAGGCGACACAAGGATAACAAAACAATATCACGACCACAACAACGGTCACAATCTTCTACATCTCTCATCACTCCTACTATCACCATCACCAGCAGAACACCAGTACCAACATCTGCACACAAACACACACACAACCATGCCAACTAACAAACGAACTTCCTACATACGAAAAAAAAACAACCCAACCTTGTACACACGCAATACAGAAAAGGCCACGGGTAAGGTTGGCCACACAACCAAGCAACACAGTTAGATTGAAAGTGTAAATGCTATTGCTGCTTTTCTTTTTATCCCTCCCCCACGCTTTTTAGGGGAGAGGGACATGGTGAATGGACCCAAAAAAAAGGAAACGAAGCATTTGATTAGCTGAATTCATAACGCAACGTGGGTGCCAGACATTTCCCTCTGTGCTCTGCTGCTGCTTTCACGATGCGCACTCACAGAGAGACTGAAAGATCGATCCGAAGATGGCTTCAGTTCTCTTGGAGCATTCTCTCTTCCGTTCTCATTGCAGCTATGAAGGGAATGGCATGCTTGATGACTGAAGAATGCATGCTTTCTATGCAGTTGCGTTTAAGGGGAATGATTAAGAATGGGACGGGAAATGAGAGAAGAGGAGATTGAAGATGAGTAGATGCGATGAGAAGGGGGAGGAAGGGGAAGAGATTTACACAAGGAGAAAGAAGAGGAAGAGGAGTGAGGAGAAGGAGAAGAGGAAGAATGTGGAGAATGTGAAGAAGAAGAAGAATGAGGAGGAGGAGGAGGAGGAGGAGGAGAAAGAGGAGGAGGAAGAAGACGAGGAGGAGGAGGAAAATGGGCAAGCAGTGGAGGAGGAAAAGAACAAAAAGAAGTGTTATATGTGTACACTTTCGTTCTTTTGAGCTATGCAACTGGAAGCAAAAAAATGACGCACGTGCTTGTGGAGAGAGAGAGAGAGAGAGAGAGAGAGAGAGAGAGAGAGAGAGAGAGAGAGAGAGAGAGGAGAGAGAGAGAGAGAAGAGAGAGAGAGAGAGAGAGAGAGAGAGAGAAAGAGAGAGAGAGAGAGAGAGAGAGAGAGAGAGAGAGCGAGAGAGAGAGAGAGAGAGAGAGAGAAGAGAGAGAGAGAGAGAGAGAGAGAGAGAGAGGGGGGAGGGGGCTGCAGACAGCTTAAAACGAAAGACACACAGCTACAGATAACTGGACTGACAGACAAGCAAACATAGAAACACGAATGCCAGTGAAAAACACAAACATAAAAACAAGACCATAGGCAGCACAAGACAATGTCAGACAGATCGAAAGAGGCAACGACCGCAGGAAGACAGAGTGACAATCGGAAGACAGACAAACAGTATGTTTGTCCGTCGTGTTCGACGATGACCTCCAAAACAGCAGAGGAGGCAGCTACTGTTTCGGAAATTGGGCAGAAATTTGATTATAGTGGAGATGCCTTGCCCACAGTACATCCCCACTCTCTCGGCCAAGTGGGCATAAGGACAGTCAGCGTTGGAGATGTTCTCCAAAGGCCAGCTAGCCCCCAGGGCTGCAGCACATAAGGACTGTGCGAGTCAAGCCTCCTAGTCAGAGAGTCATAGTCGATCACTAAAGACTAAGCTGTAAAGTGAAATTCCATGAGTGGGAAAGAAAGCCACTGGTCATACAGCCTCTCACTTTGCTGTTGCCCCCAGCGTCAGTGGTTTAATCAAGAACTGTGATAAAACCCAGGCGCTGACGGCACACAGACAGACAAACAGACGAAGAAAGGAACATACATACAGACAAAAAGACTGCACACCGACAAAAAACAAACTCGCATGCAATACAAAACAAGAAGCAGAGGAGCGTACAGACAGACACATACAACTTAGCAATCAAAAGATGCGTCAGAAATATGAGGGTAACATCACACGAGCTTTTCCAGTCGCATCCATAGAGCAGGCTGCCCAATTCTTTCCTGTATTGTCTGGCAGCGTTTTGTATGGGGCTGTCTGCAGCATAGCAGGCATTCATCCTTTTTCCTCGCCAGACCGTGAGGAGATATGTGCATGTCCGCTTCTGTACTGTCCGCCGATCAGTGGTGTGTGTGTGTGTGCGTGCGTGTGTGTGTGTGTGTGTGTGTGTGTGTGTGTGTGTTTATTTTTCTTTATTTATTTTATTCTTTTATATCGTGGATAATGGAATACGCACTTATGTGCTTTTTTACATCCAGTCCCCGTGTGTATGCGTTTCGTAAATCTTGTCATCCGTTCCCACCGGCACACAATGGCCTATTCTTACGAAAAGCGGAACAGGATTTAATGTGTGCGCAAGATGTTCTGCGTGCGTTCGCACACGGGGCCTCGGTTTATAGTCTCATCCGAAAGACTGTTGGGGAGAGTGGAGTCTGCACTGATGTTAACTCCAGGGGAAAATATCCCCCTTGAACGAGAATCGAACCCGGGTCGTCAGATTGCGAGCGCAATGTTTTAACCACTAGGCTATACCGTTCCCCGTGTGTGTGTGTGTGTTGTGTGTTGTGTGTTGTGTGTGTGTGTGTGTGTGTGTGTGTGTGTGTGTGTGTGTGTGTGTGTGTTTATGAGAACACAGAGGTTCCCAAGGAGAGAGTTAGTTTCAAATCAGGGCTCTGTAGGGATTGAACATTGAATTTGTGTGTTGATTCCTTTTTGCATGACAGCTTCCCCACCCCCCGCCCTTGAAACAAATGTACGCTTTCACAGTAGGATAAAAGAGACAAGTGTGGCTACCTTAATAGTGGGCAAAAATGGCTGCACACACACAGAGAGAAAAAACCTCACCATTGTCAAACCTTTAAGCTCAAGCCTAAAGACGAAATGAAAAAAACAACCCACCAACCTCTATACACTTGGCTAGTTGCATTACAAGCAGCATTTATTTTTGTAAAATAAATTTTGTATTTTATTTTATTCTTATATATCGAGGATAATGGAATAAGCACTTACATGCTTTTTTTTTTACATGCAGTCCCCGTGTGTATGCGGTTTTGTAAAAATCTGTCTTCTGTTCCCACCGGCACACGATGGCCTACTCTTACGAAAAGCGGAACAGGATTTAAAACGTGTGCGCAAGATCTTCTGCGTGGATAACTAGATGTGTAAAACTTGCAAGCTGCTTTTCAAGAACTGCCGTCCAGCACACAATCATGTGGATTGGAAAAGAACACCACGAAGCGTCTGATTAACTGAATTCATAACCAAACTGGGCCATCAAGTATTCCTCCCTCCATCCCTCTCTCCCGCCCCACTCCCTCCCCCCCTTCCCCCCCGTGTGCTTGCTTTCAGGATTCAGGCAGGAAATGATCGATCAGAAGATGGTCCCAGACCGTGGAAGATGGTTCTCCTTGGTTCCATTGAGGTATGGGAAGAAGGGATAAGGGTGGGGGATGAGGGATGAGGGTGGGGATAGAGGATGGGGGTGCTTGAGCATATGTTTAAGGGCTGCTCTTGACTGTGTTTCATCATTTCTTCGTGAAGGACAGGGACGATAGGGTGTGTGTGTGTGTAGGTGTGTTGTGTGTGTGTGTGTGTGTGTGTGTGTGTGTGGTGTGGTGTGTGTGTGTTGTATGGGTGTGTGTGTGTGTGTGTGGGTGTGTGTATGGTGTGTGTGTGTATGGGTGTGTGTGTGTGTGTATGGGTTGTGTGTGTGTGTGTGTGTGTGTGTGTGGGTTGTGGGTGTGTGTGTGTATGGGTGTGTGTGTGTGTATGGGTGTGTGTGTGTGTATGGGTGTGTGTGGGTTGTGTGTGTGTGTGTGTGTGTATGAGTGGGTGTGGAAATAATGGAAGAATGGGAGAGGTGTAGTGAGTGACTGAGCAAGCAGGGTGGAGGACAAAGGGATGAAAGAATTAAACAGAGGAGAAGAGGAGAAGAAAGAAGAGGAGGAGGAGGAGAAGGATGAGGAGGAGAAGGATGAGGAGGAGAAGGAGGAGAAAAAGAATGCGAGGAAAAACGCGAAGAAGAATGCGAAGAAGAAGAAGAACAAGAACAACAATGACGACAAATAACAACAAAACAGAGAGAGAGAGAGAGAGAGAAGAGGAGAGAGAGAGAGGAGAGAGAGAGAGAGAGAGAGAGAGGAGAGAGAGAGAGAGAGAGAAGAGACAGACAGACAGACAGACAGACAGACAGACAGACAGAGACAGAGAGAACACAAACTCCCCCACCCCCTCGAGCCCAAAATAAATAGAAAACCCCAGACAAACCTAAAGCACAAAAGAGTGTAAATCCATCCATCCCTCCTCACGCACATCCTTGTCTGGCCCTCAGCCCAGCATCAGGAAAAGCATCCTCATCAATTCCTGACTAACCCTAGCCAGCAAGCAAGTCAGTCGTCCTGGCACCCACATCACAACACAACACAACACAACACAACAGTCCTTCCTTGCGAAATGTCTGCAGCCAAGAGCTTTTTTCCCCAGTCCTTGCTTAAACAAAGATGTACGAGCTATAAAAGCTAGGAGAAAGACTGTGTTCAAAATGCAATTTGTCTGTTGTAGAGGGAGAATACGTTTCGTTTTCATTATAGTATGTCTCAACTTCAAACGATTATGGCAAGATTTTCATTCTTTGACATGAATTTGTCTTCAACCTTTGTCAGGTTATATATTTTTTTGGGTGTAAGTTAGTAAAATGCAAATCTCGGAAAGTGCTTTTGTCCCTGTGTCAAAGATTTTGCTGGTATTTCTTTTTAAAAAGTTCAAATTTTGTCTTTCACATATTATCTTGTTAAAAGAAAGTTATACATTTTCTTAAAATTTTTGGGTACGTTTTCTTGTTTGGTTATCCTTTTAAGTATTTTTTTCCATCTATGCTGGGACACTTTTTGTAATATCTATCGGTACTACTAATTCTTTGGGGGTAAATTGCTGTTAGGTTTGTTCTCCTGTTGAATTTGTATCATATACCTCTATGCCCCAAAAGTGGGTAAAAGGAATTAAAATCCTGAATCTTGAACTTTTGACAGAAACAAAGGTTTGCTAATTTGTGAAAATACACTTACGGTGTTTTACGAACAAAGAGAATTGCTTGCATAGTTTGTTCATTGGTATTCCCTTATCTTATGAAATACTTAATCTGGCCCGTCATGCTGTGTGGCTGTGAATCCTGGACACAAAAAAAAGACGATGGTAAAAGACTCGAAGCATCTGAAATGTGTTTTTTTGTAGAAGGTTGTTCAGATTCAGCTGGACAGATAGACAAACAAATGAAAGCATAGTAAAAGATATTGGAACAAAAAAAATACCAATTTCTAACACTGATAAATGAAAACACACAGACATAGACTTACATACACACACACTAACACTAAGACACATACTAACACACACCTAACACACATACTCACACTAACACACACACTCACTCACACTAACACACACTACACACACCACACTACTCTACGCACTCACACACACACACATACTAGCACACACTACACTACACTACACTACACTACACTACACCTACACTACACTACACTACACACCACACACTACACTACACTACACTACACTACACTCACCACACACTACACTACACTACACTACACATAACACTACACTACAACACACACTACACTACACTACACTACACTACACTCCACTACATACTACAAACTACACACCATCTGTTGAACAGTAGCAAACAGGAGGCGAAAACAAAACCCAGAAGAAAGAAAGAATAGGGGGTGGTGGGTGGGTGGGTGGGGGATGGGGTGGTTGTGGGGGGGGGGGGGGGCAGAAGGGAACAAGGAATTGGCAGAGGGCAGGGGTCGAGGGATAAAGAAAACAAAAACGTATCAGGAAGACAGGTTTGTACGTAGAGTGGAGGAAGCTGGTTCCAAAAGCTTCAGTGGTGCCCCCACCGTCTACAGGACTACGGGATAAGTGAAGGTGAATGTAAAGACGAAGACATCGTTAGGCGAATGCATGACTCTTCAAGTGGTTGTTGTCTGGGAGTTTTCATAAGTTTGTGTATCATGCTCACATTCAATGGACATAGATCAGAACAGGACAGACATCAGGTTAGGTAGAAGGCAAGGCGTGTGTGAACATAGCATCCCGTCCTACTGTAGTCATTTAGAACTTTCCAGTGAAATCCTGTCTTGCCAAATAATAGAACACAAAAAAATCCGAAGAAGAAGTATAGAGAATGAATGATCTTTGAATGAATAAATTAAATAGTCTTGAATTGTCAAGGATTACAGAATAAGCATTCACGAACTTATTTTTCATCCGGCCCTTGCCCTGATTAGGGAAGAGACTATCGGCAAGAGAGAGAGAGCGAAAGAGAGAGAGAGAGAGAGAGAGAGAGAGAGAGAATGACAATGACAAATTCTTTTATTTCGAGGATAATGAATAAGCACTCATGTGCTTTTTTACGTCCAGTCCCCGCCCGTAGGGATACATCTTAATAGATAGAGGCAGATGGAGAGAGACAGAGGGAGAGAGGGAGGTAGACAGACAGACAGATAGAGATTTGGGGTCGCTTTCAATCGATATTTCTGTTATATTTGCGTTTTATCTTCCAGAAAATTGTCTTACATTAATTTTCGTCTCAGGAGGGACAGAGGAGACGAAAACGTGGGTGATGAGTGTGTGTCTTCGTGTTTGACACTTTAGTGTGTGGGAAGGGACGTGAGAGAGAGACAGAGAGAGAGGCAGAGAGAGAGCGAGAGAGAGAGAGAGAGAGAGAGAGAGAGAGAGAGAGAGAGAGAGAGAGAGAGAGAGAGAGAGAGAGAACTCGAACTCGAATGATTTATTCACAAAAAGGCCATTGGCCTATTCATGAAGGGGGTTGACGAACTGCTTAGTATTTTGGTAGGGGGGGGGGGGGGGGAAAAGCAATGACAACATGTTACTGTATAACAAAAAGTCAGCTACAAAAATATGACTTAGGATAACAATATCTCTCTTATTCTGAAAGCTTTACACAACTATAAAGTAAGGCTGCGCACAACCTCAGGATGACTTGATGCCAGGAGTAGACAGAATCTAAATAAATTAGGCTGTCTACTATATTTAACAGGGATGTAGTTCTGCCTAACATCCTCTAATACTAGACAGCACAGCACAAAATGTACTTGATTCTCCGGTGCTT
>CM054145.1:37496990-37499490 GCA_028751875.1 Rapana venosa | reverse complement strand
CAGAACTGGTACACAGTCTTTCCATTTTCATCACTCGGGGAAATACTCTTGAGGCCAGTTGATCTCTCTCTCTCTTCTTCCTCTCTCACTTCTTACCAACCCAGCACTCTTTTAACATTTGAACCTTTAAGTCATACACTACTGTTTGCCGCTTCCCCCTCTCCCTACCTACACAGCCTCCAACCCTATCCACCCCCATCCTCTTCCTTGCTCTACCCTTATATTTTTTTCTGATTTCCCCAAGTATAGAGATAATTATGAATGTAGGTGGATTGGTGGTCTAGAGGTAATGCTTTTACCTAGAAAGCTGGGAAGTGGGAGTTTGATCTCAGTTTGAGCCCCAGACATTTCCCCCATCCACTAGACCTTGTTTGGATATCTTTGTTTGTGTCTGTGTTTCATTCATTCATTCATTCATTCATTCATTCATTCACTGATTGACTGTTTTGGTTATTCTTTCATTTTTCTTTCTTTTTCTTTCTCTTCATCGTTTGTTCTTTCTTTCTTTTTTCTTTTCTTTTTTTCTTTTCTTTCTTTCTTTCTTCTTCTTCCTTTCTTTCTTTCTTTCTTTCTTTCTCAGTCAGTCAACTGGAATAGGACTTTGACCTTTCAAAGATCCACAATTCCTATTCACCAAGTCCTCGACCATGGGTTCCATCCTTCCTTTCTTACCCCTTCCCCCCATCCCCCTCCCAACCTCTGCTCTCCCCCTTCCACACCACAACCAAACTCATTCTAAGTATGGTTTGTCTTCGTTGATACAATCAACCAGACATAGTTTTTAAGGTTATGGAGGATAAGGAGGGGAAGGGGTCCCAGAAAATGGGATTTGGGGGTACCTCCCAACACCCCCCCCAACTCCAACCCTGACCTCAGTCTTTCTATCTTTTCTTTGTTTTTTTGTTCTTTGTTTCGCTTATTTGCTTTTGCATCTTTGTTCTTTTTGTGCTGCCAGTTTTTTCTGTCTCAAGTGGGATCTTAAATCTTTAGGTTTTGTGTTAATATATTTTGTTTTTCTTTCTTTGGGTTTATTTTTGCGTTTATTATAGAAATTCAGTGTTCTCACCGGTTGTTGTGTGTGTGTGTGTGTGTGTGTGTGTGTGTGTGTGGTGTGTGTGGGTGCGTGTGTGCGCCGCGCCGTGTGTGTGTGTGTATGTGTATATGTGTGTGAATGTATGGTGGTGGGGGTTTGCGTAAGTGTGTGTGTGTGTGTGTGCGTGCGTACATGCGTGCGTGTGTGTGTTTTTGCGCGCAGGCGCGTGTATGCATACGACTTTGAGTGCAAGCATACTTGCATGATCGTGATTGCGTGCATAAATACATACATCATAATGCTTATCTTTCCATAATGCAGTGCCTTCCATCTAGTTAAAAAATTTTTTTTTACTTACAGTCTTCAGAAAAGTGTCCTGAGGGGATTGATGTTGTTTTAACTTTGTTCATTTTTTGTGTGTCTATTGATTGTTCTTTCATTCCATCTCTTCTTTCTTTCTTCCTTACTTGCCTGCTTGCTTTTTAATTCTTGTTTGTCTTGTCTTTCTTTTCGTTTTAGTATTTTAAGTATTTTTGTGTCCCTCTCTCTCTTTTATTCTATCATTTCCAATGTAGCCTGGTCTGTCTTTTTATTTTCTTAATTCTAGCCTTCTTCTTTATGTCTTTTGTTCTTCTTTCTTTTGTTTTAGAGTGTTGTCCATCACTCTTGCTGATTGTGATTACCCTGATTTCTGCTTCTTTAAGCTGAGCTACTTTTTTCAGTTTCTTACCTTTTAAAATTTTATCTTGCTTTTTGTGTAAAGAAACAAAAGCTGGGTGATTGCAGATTGAGATAGTAGAGAGGGAGTTATGGACTTGATGAACTGGGAGAGAAGAGAGAGAGAGAGAGAGAAAGAGAGAGAGAGACAGCGAGGAGAGAGAGAGAGAAAGAGAGACAGACAGACAGAGAGAGAGAGAGAGAGAGAGAGAGAGAGAGAGGAGAGGAGAGAGAGAGAGAGAGAGGAGAGAGAGAGAGAGAGAGAGAGAGAGAGGAGAGGAGAAGAAGAGAGCGAGGAGAGAGAAGAAAGGAGAGAGAGAGGAGAGAGAGGAGAGAGGAGAGAGAGAGAGAGAGAGAGAGAGAGAGAGAGAGATTGAGATTTTTAAAATTTTTTATTTCGAGTATAATGGAATGAGCGCTCATGTGCTTTTTTTTTACATCCAGTGCCAGTGTGTATGCAGTTTTGTCATTATTGTCATCCGAGAGAGAGGGAGAGAGAGAGAGAGAGAGAGAGAGAGAGAGAGAGAGGAGAGAGAGAGAGAGAGAGAGAGAGAGAGAGAGAGAGAGAGAGAGATAGCAATCCCTTTCTCTCCTTTATCTCATGGGTGTCATTGAGCATTGATTTTTCCTGTTGCTCTATCTCCTTACACACACATTGTGTAGCTAATCTGTTGTGTGTGTGTGTGTGTGTGTGTGTGTGTGTGTGTGTGTGTGTGTAGGGGAGGGATTGGGGCTGGTTTTTTTGCCCTT
>CM054145.1:37489490-37494490 GCA_028751875.1 Rapana venosa | reverse complement strand
TGGATAACTTGTGAAGGATGTGTCTGACTGGGTAACTTGTCAAGGACGTGTCTGATTGGGGAACTTGTCAAGGATGTGTCCGATTGGGTAACTTGTCAAGGATGTGTCTGAACAATGCTACCAGGCAAAGTGTGGGCTAATCTCTACCTGAAACTAGTCACTAGTGCTATGTGCACACATTTGGATCTTTCGTGCATCTTTTGGATCTCCAAACTGAGGTACAAAGATTTCCCATTGGCTTGATATTTCTCTTAACTTTTGTATTCGTTTTTTTTTTATAAAGAAAAGCTTTTACCGGTGAGTACCAATGTGGAATGTGCATCTCAAACGTATGCGAATGAGTCTCTGTCTGTAGTGTGTGTGTGTGTGTGGTGTGTGTGTGTGTGTGTGTGTGTGTGTGTGTGTGTGTGTGTGTGTGTGTGTGTGTGTGTGTGTGTGTGTGAGAGAGAGTGTGTGTCAAGTCAAGTGAAGTCACGTCAAGTCAAAATGATCTTTATTGAGGGTAAAAGGTTAAATTTATACGACTTTTTCATCCTGCCCTGTGTGTGTGTGTTTGAGTGTGTGTGTGTGTGTGTGTGTGTGAGTGTGTGTATGTGTGCGCACGCATGCCCGTGTGTGTTTGGGCGCGCCCGCGGGCATGCTTGAAGTCGCTTTGACATGTTATAAGGAATAGCAGCCAATAGCTTATGCATGTGCGCAGTAGTCTATATCATCTGTATCTTGGTGTGTGCACGCTAGTGTACGTTGTACCCTCTAGCCCCGTTTATGGGATGACTCAAAAAGAATTGAATCAGACTGACTTAACACTATTTCACAACTTATTTGTCAAACGTGTTTTCTTCACCTATCATCCTCTTTGAAAGACAGCTTCATCAGGCCATAAAGTCGTTATTTTACTCCTACACAAAATATAAAAGATGCCGCTAATATCAAACGTGTCTCCCTGTTAACTGCCGCCAGGAATTCCAGCGCATAGAACATCGCCTACATAATCTGAAAGTGCCTATTCAGAGGTATTAACTCAGGTCAGAGCAGGTCACACAAATGATGTAAGTGGACAACACATCTAATGGTTTAATTGAGCCATTGTTTTAGGGTATAGGCATTTCGTGGAGACGAATGTGTGAACACAGTCTTTTAAAAGGATAAACAAGTAACGACTGTTCATAGATTCTTGTTTTATATACCGCATCATTATTGGCCATTTTCCTGTCCTTGTTTAAAATCTATATCCTCATTATTTTTTAACACATGGCAGCCAATACGTTGTTATTACCTTAACTTTATTTGTTGTTTAGTTGTTCGGGAGTTTATCAGAAAGTGTCGTGTAAGTGTGGCAGACATCGAGTAAGTGTAGCAGAAAAGAAAACCTATTACGTCCTTTGTATGTTTTCTTTTCTATCTGCTGTTCGTTTTTTCTCTTTTTATATTTCTTACCCTGTCTTTCGCATGTTCGTTCTTCTAGCTTTTTTCTTCCTCTATTTTTAATGTTGTTTTCAGTGCAGCGTTGTTGAAACAGTTAGCAGTTGCCTCAGTTTAATTATCTCAATTTCTATCAAGTGTGCTGCTTTCCATCCCACTTTTCCACGCTATCTCCTTGAACCTGATTGGATTTGTTTTTAAGGGAACAAGTTGTAGGAGAAAAACAGAATTCGAAGGTGTTATGGGGGGAGGGGGAAGTGGGGGGAAGGGGGGGTAGGGGTTGGGATTAGTAGGGAGGGGGGGGGGTAGGGAGGGGAGGAAGTAGCAGAGCTTGAAAATGAGGTTAGAGTTGGGGACGGTGGGAGAGAGAAATTAGACTTGTCTTTTTGTGTTTGGTCTTGGGATGGTTTACTTTTTTTGGGGGGTGGGGTGGGTGGGGGTGGGTGGTGAGTGTGGGGGTGGGAAGGGGGTCATCCTTTTCTGATTTTGTCATCAATTTTTCTTTCTTCGTCACAGCTTATTTGTCATTCCGTGTGTAAGTCTCTTTCTATCATTCTTCCTTTCTTTTTGCTGTAGTGTAAGTGACCCTTCTGCTTGCTGTTTGAACGTCAGGTGTATGTACTTTTTGAATTCCAGGTTCATGTTTAATTTGTTTCACTTTTCTCCATCCATCCATCCATCCATCCATCCATCCATCCATCCATCCATCCATCCATCCATCCATCCATCCATCCATCCATCCATCCATCCATCCCTCCCTCCGTCCGTCCGTCCGTCCGTCCATCCATCCATCCATCCATCACCATTTAACTTGCTCCTACGTTTCGTTTAGAATTGAGAACTGAACAGACTGCCAGCCAATCAATCCAAAATGTATGTAAACAGGAGCAGCTTTCGAGCTGAGCTGAACTAGATTTTCTCAGCAAGGACAAAAAGAAAAGAGAAAAACGGTAAGCACAAACACTGACCGACGAATAAGCATTGACACAGGCGAAAGCAGCTAAAAGCAATGGCTTTCACCCAGATTTCTCCCAAAGTGATAAATCCCCACTATTGATTACAGTTTCACAAACTTCCGCCATATTCAAATCACAGAACAAATTTTGCAAAAAAGCAGGCTTGCACGCAGCACAATTCCCCATCACCATCTTGTCATCTCATACTCTCTTTATTTTCTCCTTCAGTCGTACTGATTGTCTTAAGAGTACAGCAAAATGTTATCTAAGCCAAGGAAAATAATAAAAAGAAAGAAAGCAGAATATACCATGAATTGTCTAATGGCTACAATGACATTTGGGTTGGTCATGAAGCGAAAGAGTCTTGCTGTGTACAGATACAGTCATCCAAATTTGTGTAAATAGGACAAACTACTTAAGCTGGGCTAAATGAGATTTTATCATCTTTGCCAAGAAGAAAGAAGAGGAGAAACAAACGCAAATGTCGACAGAGAAACAAGCATTGACACTGGGTAAATGAGCTGAATGAAATGGTTGAAACCCAGATTTCTCCCAAAGTGATAAATCCCCACTTCTGATTACAGCTTCGCAAACTTCCGGTACATTCAAATCACAGTACAAATTTTGCAAAATTAGGCTTGCACACAGCACAGTTCTCCCATCACCATCTCCTCATCTGCATTGCTATTCTTTTTTCCCCCCTTCTTTAGTCATAGGGAATGCGTGGTGGGGTTAGTATAGCCCTTTGTAATTTAGGCCAGGCAAAAGAAAAAAAAGAAAGAAAGAAGAAAATGACCTCCACTGTCTAATGACCACAACGACATTTGCATTTGTTGTGAAGCCAAAGTGTCTTGCCGTGTATAGATCCATTCATCCACATTGTGTAAATAGGAAGAACTACCAAAGCTGAGCTGAATAGGATTTTCTAATCTTTGCCAGAAAGAAAGAAGAGGAAAAAGAAACCATAATGTCAACAGAGAAACAAGCATTGACACTGGGTAAATGAGCTGAAAGAAATGGTGGAAACCCAGATTTCTTCCAAAGTGATAAATCCCCACTTATGATTACAGCTTTACAAACTTTGGGTACATTGAAATCACAAAAGAAATTTGTGTGCAAAAAGCAGGCATGCACACACAGCACAATTCTCCCACCTCCACCTTGTCATCTGCATTGATTCTTTTTTCCCTTCTTTAGTCATACTGATTGTCTCAAGAGTACAGCGAAATGTAATTTAAGCAAAGGAAAAGAAAAAAAAGAAAGAAAGAAGAAAATGACCTCCACTGTCTAATGACTACAACCACATTTGCATTCCTTGTGAAGCCAAAGTTTCTTGCCGTATACACATACACTCGTCCAAATTTGTGTAAATAGGACGAACTACCCAAGCTGAACTGAATAGGATTTTCTTATCTTGGCTAAGAAGAAAGGAGATAAGAAAGAAACGCAAATGTCGACAGAGAAATAAGCATTGCCACTGGGCTAAGCAGCTGAAAGAAATGGCTTTCACCCACATTTCTTCCAAAGTGTCAAATCCTCACTATTGATTACAACTTCCCAAACTTTTGGCACATTCAAATCACAGAACAAATTTTCCCCAAACACGCTTGCACATAGCAGATTAATTCTTCCATCGAAATCTTGTCATCTGCAGTACTTTTTCTTTCTTTTCTTCAGTCTTACTGACTGTCTCTAGAATACAGCCAAATGTAATTTAGGCTAAGGAAAAGCACAAAGAAAGAAAGAAGAAAGTACCATCCACTGTCTACTGACTACAGGGATATTCGAATTGCTCATGAAGCCAAAGTGTCTTGCTGTGTACAGATACAGTCATCCACATTTGTGTAAATAGGACAAACTACCTAAGCTGGGCTGAATGAGATTTTCTCATCTTTGGCAAAAAGAAAGAAGAGGAGAAAGAAACGCAAATGTCGACAGAAAAACAAGCATTGACACTGGGAAAAGGGGCTTAAAGGAATGGCTGAAACCCAGATTCTTTCCAAAGTGAGAAATGCCCCCTATCCATTACACGTTCACAAACTTCCCACACACTGAAATCACAAAACAGTTTTTTTGTAAAAGCAGGCTTGCCTACAGCACAGTTCTCCCGTCACCACCTCGCCATCTGCTTTGCTTCTGTTCCCGTTTTCTCCATTCATACCAGCAGTTTGGTGAGTACAGCAAACCTGATGACAGAAGAAGAAAACCACGCCAGCTGCTTCATGACGACACGGAAATCTGATTTAGCCAAGGAAGAGAGAAGAAGAAAGAAAATCAATACAGATGTCCCTGCCATCAAATCCTCAACTATCTATCTTTCCTCCTTTCCTCCCCCCCCCTCTCTCTCTCTCGTCCTAATCATATTCCTTCCCAATTTCCCCATCCTCCTCTCCCTGTCCACAAATAAAGGTTGTCTGGACTGGAGTGCAAATCCTTCATGGTTAAGGTCCTGGTGGGAAGTCCTTCCAGACCGAGAAAGGAAAACACTCTCATCCCTCTTTTCTCCTCAGGGCAAGAGGAAGCTGAAGAAAAGATGATTTTCTCTTTCGTTCCTCAGCTACAGCTCCGAAGTTCACCAATGGTGATACGTGGGATTATGCCTTTGCGGCCTTTTGCCCACCA
>CM054145.1:37479490-37484490 GCA_028751875.1 Rapana venosa | reverse complement strand
GATCGCTCAGTTAGGCCTACAGGGCAGTTTATCAAGCTTTGTTTACTAGTTTAGAGTTGTGCGTAATATTTAGGAAAATCTTCCCCAGAAATCCTTTAAAATGTGTTTATTGTCAAGTTGTACAGATTCTTAGCCTTTGCAAATCTTCCTCAGTTGCTTATTTTTTAAATCTTAACCAGTAAGTCTGCTTTTGCTTATTGTGTCTGATAGGCACTGGATAGCCTAGCGGTTAGAACGTCGTATGTGTGATCTGACTGTTAATAATGATTTGGGTTCCCATCTTCGCTGAGGCGTGCTTTTAAGGATTTTTTTTTTCCTGCTTGGGATTAGTATTAGTGCCAAATGCAATCACCTGCACGTTCTTAAGGATGAGACTTGCAGCTCGAGACTATCCTAAGTGCGAACACACGCAGAAAATAAGGTTAGGAAGGAAGGTGGCAGGATGGTTAAGACGTTTGCCTGCCAACAAGTAAACCGTGAGGTTCTGGGTTCGATTCCCAGCCTCGCCCTTTCTTCCCCGTTTGACAAAAAAATCGAACTGAATGTCAAAGTCCTTCGGATGAGACTATAAACCGAGGCCCCGTGTGCGAACGCATGCAGAACATCTTGCGCACACGTTAAATCCTGTTCCGCTTTTCGAAAGAGTAGGCCATTGTGTGCCGGTGGGAACAGATGACAAAATTTAAAAAACCGCATACACACGCATAAAAAAAAATCATATGAGCGCTTTGATTTGTTGCTTTACAAGATTTAGCGCTATATAAATTCCATACATCATTATTATTATTATTATTATTATTATTATTATTACTATTATTATTATTATCATTATTATTATTATTAAAATATCCTACCTGGAACATGTACATAACTTACACAAGTCGTTAAGGAGCAAGGTGTCAGAAACCTCGGCTTCTCTGGAGACCAGCCGTGGATCCCACCTCCCCTCTTCCTTGTTGCTTTAGCTTCCCGGGCCCTCAGCAGGTCAGGTACCCACTTGCAGCTCTGTGAACTGGAGGAACTGTAAAGAAAACAAGGTGCATGAATGATCGGTTACCAATCTGCGAGGCAACCACGCACACTCAACGCTGCTTAACCTTAGCTTGGGGAGAGCGAGTGCTTTGACCACTGAGCTATCTGGTCCCCTGGAGGGGACGGGGTAGCTTAGTGGTTAGAACATTGCGCTCGTACTCTGACGACCCGGGCTCGATTCCCGTTCAAGGGGATATTTTCCCCTGGAGTTAACATCAGTGCAGACTCCACTCTCCCCAAAAGTCCTTCGGATGAGACTATAAACCGAGGTCCCGTGTGCGAACGCAAGCAGAACATCTTGCGCACACGTTAAATCCTGTTCCGCTTTTCGTAAGAGTAGGCCATCGTGTGCCGGTGGGAACAGATGACAGAATTGACAAATCCGCATACACACGGGGACTGGAGGTAAAAAAAGCACATACATGCTTATTCCATTATCCTGGATATAAAAGAATAAAATAAATAAATAAATGTTACTCGCACATTATAACCCCATACACTGTTTTGTAGAAGGGTAGGCCAGTTAATTCCGGCAGTGTAGATAGCAACAAGGGAACCGGGGCAACACCCCCCAGCTAGGAGAGAGATTGAACTCCACCAGATTCTAGTCGCCTAAGAGTCAACACTGCCTACCTTATTCCTCTCGAACAGTTCTGCCTATACCCACTCCCTCTTTCTCAGGTCTGTCTCCGCCGTATGTTTGTGCAGCCTACCTCCTACCATTTCGCTCTATCTCCATATCAGTTTGTCTGAACAATCAATCATGCAATCCGCTTACCGCAAAGATCTTTGTGCCAAGCATGGGTGGACAAAGAAAACCCAGTTATCATTTCTCCGTCTGTCTTGAGTGAGAAAAAGATAAACTGACGTGAATAAACTAATACGGCTCTAATGTTTATGTGTTGTCTTTTGGCTAACTATTCACATTTTTACTTGACGGGAAAACAATGAGGAGGATCCAAGCGCAAACTAACATCTATTTTACTATCTATCTATCTATCTATCTATCTATCTTCCCATCTATCCCATTAAACTAAACTATCTATCTATCTATCTATCATCTATCTATCGTGGGGGCAATTCCCGGGAGAGGGGAAATTTTTTTTTTTGATCCCCCCCTTCCTTCTCTTTACCCAACCCTAACCCCAAGGACCGTGGGGCACCACTGAAGATTTTTTCAAAACCCCTTCCCTACTCCCCGCGCCCTCTGCTTTCTGTTGGGAAATCATTCCACTCCAGACCATTCACTCCTGATTTTTCCCTTCCATCGTTTTCCTTTTGTCCTCTTTATCCCCCCCCCTTGTACTGATCCCCCGCGTCAAATTTACGATGCAGACTTGCCAGGGGGCCCCGAAATTTTCCTTGGTGTATAAACGCGTCCCGAAAATAAAAATCAACATTAGAAGATCCCGTAACTCATATTAGCGTTCAATAGGATACGGAAACACTAACATACCCAGCATGCATTCTTAACATGGTGATGGATGAGCTCCACCAGGTTCAACATCCCAAAGAGACACGGCCTGAAAAATTCAGTACAGTGCTCTAACAACTTGTCCAGGAGATTAGGGAGAGAATAAGACGGAGGAGAAAAAACACACACTCCACGAAACATAATAATAATAATAATAACAAATAATGTATGGAATTTATATAGCGCTGAATCTTGTAAAGCAACAAATCAAAGCGCTCAAAATCAAAACATTATCTCTTCATATTCAATGTACCTGAGTATGGTTATATCATTATTCCATTCTAGATATAAAGTATGAAGGTTTTTTATATATTTTTTTAACCATTTAGACGCTGTACAGAGTTTCCTTAAGAGTTCCATATCTTAGTATTTCAACTGAGCATATGATGTTAAACATAATGCTGCAATATAGATTCTAAACGACACACCCTTCAAGGAATGCACATCCTAGTAAGATTGTACTGTATTGCGGTGTACTGCATTATGATGTATTGTATTGATTTGACTATTATTATCCTCAGTCATCTTCATACGGCCTCTCTACAGCCCAGGCTCTCTACAACAGCACATAAAGAGGGTGGAATGGAAACAGTTCTTGTCTGGCAGGACCAACACTGTGATCCTCAATCTGGAAGAAGCTGAAGAAGTACCCTGAAAGACTTGCAAAGGGCTGAAGAAGACTGGGAGAGAAGAGAGAGAGAGAGAGAGAGAGAGAGAGAGAGAGAGAGAGAGAGAGAGAGAGAGAGAGAGAGAGAAAGAGAGAAAGAGAGAGAAAGTAGAAAACTGAGAAAGTGACAGAAATTGAGGAAGACTGGAGACGAGGCTGAGATAGAGAGAGAGAGAGAAAAGAAAGAAAGAGGAGAGAGAGTGAGAGAGGAGGAGAGAGAGAGAGAGAGAGAGAGAGAGAGAGAGAGAGAGGAGAGAGAGAGAGAGGAGAGAGAGAGAGAGGAGAGAAAAGAAGAGAAAGAGAGAGAGAGAGAAAGTAGAAAACTGAGAAGTGACAGAAATTGAGAAGACTGGGAGACGAGGCTGAGAGAGAGAGAGAGAAAGAAGAAAGAAAGAGAGAGGGAGAGAGAAGAGAGTGGAGAGAGAGAGAGAGAGAGAGAGATTCGGATTCGGATTTTCGGAATGTTTATTCATGTAAAGGCCATTGCCCCTATGAAGGGTTAGAGTACACAGTGATATTAATGAAATCACTCAACATACACACACATTAACAAATTTAACTAAGTCAGCACTGATCGTAATTTGAATGCCTTATATAAGTAGATCGATACATTTCGGACAATATTTTCGTTCATAGATGACAAACAAGTAAACCACAGACGAAACTGGCAAGGGTATTTGTAAAATTTCAATGGTATATACCGTGCTCTTAGCTTACTGAGAATAGGCAACACAACATGAAATGTATTTCATCCTCATTTCCAGTTTTACACAATGGACAAGTCAAATCCAATTCAGAATATGTTTTGTAGTGATTTTGGTGTGTACTAATTTCTGAAATGCCAAATCTAAACCTAGTCATAATATAAATTTTCAAATGTTTGTATAGATCCATTTTCAGATATGTTTTCCCTGTCATGAACAACCGCAAAAAGTTCTATAGATGCATAACCTCTCATTGTTGTTAACGTGGAGTCCCATTCTTGCCATCTGCATAAGATCAATCTTTCTTTAAAACTGGTATAAAAACTCTTTAACATTTTGAACACACTCCATTTTTCCCATACATACCCAAAACCATTTTCATATAATCTACAACGAATATTTGATACCCAGTTTCTTTTGCCTCTTACATCCAACTCATATAGCATTTTATAAGCTTTCTTTGGTAATCTAACATCTTCCATCACTACTAATTTTAACCAATAACGAATACAGCGTATAACAGAGTTGATAAAAATAGGATATCTGTTTGTTTCACCATAAACGAAGTCATTTGGGGTTCTCCTTTCAACCCCCAGAAACTTTTTCAATGCAAACAAATGTACTTGTTCACACTGACGAGCTGCATTATCCAGGCCCCAAAGTTCTGCCCCATACAAAGCAACAGGTGCAACCTGTGAATCAAACAGTTTTAAAAAACAATTCTAAGCTGCTGTTATTCAGGATCGAAGTTTTCTCATGATGCATATGACAGCATTCTTGGCTTTACTACTAAGGTCGTTACATGCTAATGTGAAGCTAAGTATCTGTAGAGAATAATATACCTAAATATTGTATGCATTTACCACAGGCATTTCAAACACCATTGTATTTCCATGTTTCCCTTGCTGAGAGATGACCACCTTTTCTAAATACAATTATTTTACTTTTATCTAAGTTTACCGTCAAAATCCATAGAATGTGCTGCTTTTTGTAAACTATTTAGTTGCGTTTGTAAACCAATAAACTGTTTCACCTAGTAAAACTATATCATCTGCTAAAAGCAAAATGAAGAGTTCAAGATAATCGTATTAAATAAAGCCCCAGTCTTCCATTTTAATAACCC
>CM054145.1:37470457-37478990 GCA_028751875.1 Rapana venosa | reverse complement strand
AAAAAAGACAGACAAAAAAGACAGAAAAGGACAGAGAGAGAGACAGGGGATAGTAGAAGAGAGGAGCAACAGACAATAGAGACCAGACAATAACAGACACATAGACAAACACACGACAGACAGCCAGATAGATAACAGACAGACAAACAGACAAACCAATAAACTAACATACAGCCATCCAGCGCAGAGACAGATAGACAGAGACAAGAGACGAGAGAGAGAGAGAGAGAGAGAGACACACAATTTTATTGCTATTTAGCGATCAAGCCATATAGCGCTGCGGCGCGGTAACAACGATATCGAACGCGACGCGATTACAATGACATGGAAACCATGGCAGTGGTGGTATGTACATCAAGATTCGATACATTATTGTCTGTGTCTCAATGTCTCAATTTTCAAACCAGCCTTTCCTTTTCCAGTCTACAGCCAGCGAAGTCACCCATGTAAGACCGGATCAGGCCCCGAAGATAAATGTAACCCCTCTCAGCACCCCCCACCACTGTCTCTGTGTGTTGTGTGTTATACACTGTTTCCCTTTACGAAGTCTGGCAAGCCTGACACGTTCTTCTGGCAACATGTTTTTCTCTTCTTGCTTGATGACCAGAACACACACTTAGATTCCTCGCCAGATCTCCATTCCAAGATTTTCCGGGATGATGTCATCTGATTCACACATCACAATGTTTTGATCAACCGAACTATGTACCAAACCACCTTTCGAAACCGTGGTTTCTCTTGCTGTCCCTTAATCGACGCTGTACACGTTTGCCCTTTTAGAGTAGACACATACGTTTCACAATACCAGTATCAGTATCAGAGTCACCCACGTGCAGCCAACTGTCAGCTCTTCTGCACATCAGGCGCCTCAGAAGACACACCGATCTTGTTGTCTGTTGCTGGATCACACAGTAGAACAAGTGAATCTGGTGTGGCTGAGGCATTCAATTCACTGCTGACACATAGTTTCTGTTGTACACACTGGTTTGTTTTCCTTCTGTTTCCACATCGAGCAGGGAGTCAATGTTACACAAACCGGCTCTTCCAAGACACTGTTATTGTCACATTGGCGACTTGCCTGTCTTTCTTGGTGTTGTCACTTCTTTGAACATCGCGACGTCTTTGAAAAGGGGGGTTTCTTGCGATAGTACTGAACAGGGGAGTAGGGTTTCAGCACCGGGTCCGCCATTTTCTGTTGACACTGGCCTTGTCAGCTGGCTTTCATTCGCAAGACGAACACAACACTGCCGCCTCCCCCCCGCGACTTTCCAACTCGTTTACGACGTTGTCGATCAGCGGGGCGTTAAAGTTGTTATTACAGTACTGGAAGCCAGTAAATGACATTTTGAAGCTAAAAATCAAAAATTTGCAGCAGCTTACAAAACAGCACGCCCGTTCAGTTCTCGCCCGTCACGTCGTTCGAGAGAGAGAGAGAGAGAGAGAGAAAAGAGAGAGAGAGAGAGAGAGAAAAGACAGACAGAGCTAGAGAGAGAGAGAGAGAGAGAGAGAGAGAGAGAGAGAGAGAGAGAAGAGAGGGGAAGAGAGAGAGAGAGAGAGAGAAAGAGAGAAGAGAGAAGAGAGAGAGAGAAGAGAGAGAGAGAGAATTCAGACAGACAGAAAGACAGAGACAGAGAAGAGAGAGAGAGAGAGAGGAGAAGAGAGGAGAGAGAGAGAGAGACAGAAAGACAGAAACAGAGACAGAGAAAAGAGAGAGAGAGAGAGGAGAGAGAGAGAGAGAAAAGAGAGAGAGAGAAAAGAGAGAGAGAGAGAGAGAGAGGAGAGAGGACAGACAGACAGAAAGACAGACACAGAGACAGAGCTAGAAAAGAGAGAGACAGAAAGACAGAAACAGAGACAGAGCTAGAGAGAGACAAGAGAGAGAGAGAGAGGGACAGAAAGACAGAGAGAGAGACAGACAAGCACGGTCTGAGACAGCCCCGGAGACTAATGGCCCTATCGATTCTCTTTGTTTCTCTCACTTCTCTCCTGGTCCCAAATCGGATTTTCAGATTTGCCTTTCCTTCAGGGAGCGGCTATGCAGCTAAGCTAAGGGGGAGAGGGGGGGGGGGGAGAGTGAGGGGGGGTGGGGGGTGGAGGAGAGTGGGTGGGGTTGGGGGGGTGAGGGGTGGAGAGGGGGTGGAGAGGGGGCTGGGAGGGGGGAGGGAGGAACTGAAGATAAAAAAATAAAAGCAAGGAGGAGACAAGGGGTTTTGTGTCTCTAAACATATAGGCACAACATGAAACTACGCCATGGTGATGTTTGTAGTCATGGAATTCGTACACGCATATATATATATATATATATATATATATATATAATATATATATATAATATATATATATATATATATATATCTATATATATATATATATATTATATAATTTATAATATATATATATTGTGTGTGTTGTGTGTGGTGTGTGTGTTTTATGAATGTGTGGGAAAAAAATTATGTGTGTATTCTTGATAATGCAGGCGAGCATGCAGGCAGGCAGGCATGCAAACACGCATTAGGATGCCCGCACAAAAAAGAGATACACACACGCACTTGTGCTCGCACACACAAACACACACACACACTCATACTTGCACGCAGGCATGAGACTGCACGCACCAACGTACACATTCACAATTTTATAGTTACAGCTACTTGTAAAGAAATATGCGTACACGCACACCAAAAGAAACACACACGCACAAACAAGCACACCCCACCACGCACAAAAGATACACGTACACGACTTCACGCGCACACACACAAACACACACACACACAAAACACACAACTCATACTTGCAGGCACGCACGAGACTGCAACGCACTAACATACACATTCACAACTTTATAGCCACAGCTACTTGTAAAGAAATATGTGTACACACACACAGACGCACACGCACACACAAGCACACTCACACGCACACACACATACACACACGTACACGTACACGCGCACGCGCGCGCATACACATACACAGATGAACTATGTAACCCACAACTATGGCATTTTAATTCTGTGTGCTTGCATGCTAACACACACACAAAAACATAATGAGTCTTTGTATAACTCTTGCCGATGACGATATCGGAGTAAGCATTACTCTGTGTTATACTGTATGCTATCAAAATGCATTAACAACAAAAACAAACTTAAAAAAAAAACTATCGTCAACTAACACAAACTATATCAGAGTCAGTGGTGTACTGACAGCAAGGTTGTGTCACGTTACTAAAAAAAATAAGGCAGAAAGAAAGAAGCAAACAGGTCAAGAGGAAAAAACCAAATAAACACCGAAAATCAAAACACCCCAACCCCCATAAAAAACCATTACAAAACAACAACAAACAACAAAAGAAAAACAAAACAAACACATACACAAAGTTTGAATGAAGCAAAAAAGAAAAGAAATACCCAGAACGAAACTCAATAAACATCCCCAAAACAAAAAACAAAAAACCCAAACAAAACTTAACAAAAAAACGCTGCATAACGAAACAGACATAAAACCAAAGAAAAAAATAAACCAAGTAAATAAACGAGGCCAAAATGAAAGCAAAATAGCCCACCCAAAACAACCCCCACCTTCCCACCCTAAAAAAACCCAACAACCCCCAAAACCCAAACGAAGCAACACTACAAAACAATACAGACACAAGGCAAACTAACAAGACTACGTGCAAAGAAAGACCTTTTTTGAAAACAAACCCCAATCTCTTTGATGTGTATTGGAGGAGCGTGACTAGAAACATGTTTGTTTTGTATTTGATTAACTGTCGTTGGTCTTGTCTCAAGGTATCCTGTTTTGTTTCTGTCTTTTATTAAGGTCATATTCCCCCTCCCTCCCCCTCTTTCAGTGTTAGGGGGCCTATTATTATTGTTGCTGTTGTTGACACTGTAACCAATTTTCTTTCTTTCTTTTTTTTCTTTATCTTGTTTGTTTGTTTTGTTTGTTTCTTTCTCTTTTTCTTTCTTTCGTTCATTTTTTTTTTGTTGTTTCTTTCATTCGTTCTTCTTCTTCTTCATTTTCATCATCGTCATCTTCATCGTCATCTTCTCCATCTCCTTCTTCTTCTTCTTCTTCTTCTCTTTCTTATTCCATTAGTTCTCCAGGAGAAAAAAAAACACCCAACTCTTTCACCAAACTGAGTTGTGGGACATATCAATTGCAATTGCAACGTGTAACGCCATGGGAGCTTAATTAACTTGATTAAGGTTAACATCATCCGACTTCTCTCCCTTGCCAACATGGCGACGGGCAACTCGCTGTTTATGGATTGGTTGATTGCATGCAGTTGTCCCAGAAAAAGACATTTGGGCAAAGATTGTTTGTGTCATGGCCGGCTAAGTGTATAGTCTAAAGCAACATTCCATTCAAAGTATTAGTAGAAACTGATTAATGTACTTTTATTCATTTCAGCAATAAGTAAAAAGTCTTTTGCGTTTTTTTAAAAATGAAATAAAATCTGTACTGAGATGTACTGTGTTATTTAGGATAAAAATTGTGTAAGTTGATGACAGAGAGAGGAGAGAGAGAGAGAGAGAGATTGAGAGAGATAGAGTGAGAGAGAGAGAGAGAGAGAGAGAGAGAGAGAAGGGGAGAGAGAGAGAGAGAGAGAGAGACAAACGGACAGACTGACAGAGACAGAGTCGTAGATAAAAAGAGAAAACGAAAAAATGAACACAAATTAAAAGATATTTTAGAGATCGAAGTATAGAGACATACAAACAGAGGCAGAGAAAGACAGACAGACAGAGTTAGTAAGAGAGAATGAGAGAGAGAGAGAGAAAGAGAGACAGAGAAAGAGAGACAGAGAGAGAGAGAGAGAGAGAGAGAGAGAGAGAGAGAGAGAGAGAGAGAGAGACAATGACAATGACAAATGACAAATTCTTTTATTTCGAGGATAATGAATAAGCACACATGTGCTTTTTTACATGCAGTCCCGCCCGTTAGGGATACATCTTAATAATAATAATATAATAAGAGAAGAGAGAGAGAGATGAGAGAGAGAGAAGAGAGAGGAGAGAGAGAGAGAGAGAGAGAGAGAGAGAGAGAGACTGAGAGAGAGAGAGAGAAAACGAGAGAGAGAAAGAGGACAGAGATAGAGATAGAGACAGAAACAGAGACAGAGAGAAAAAGATGTTAATGAAATAAAAGCTGAGGAGAATGAGAGCCCTATCAGTTTGTGTGTTTTTTTTCTTTTCCTTTCCTTCCTCCAAGGTTCAGATCTGCTCCCCTAGAACACCTGTCACTGTCATTGCGAAAGCAAATAATAGAAGTTGTGCGTACACTGACACTGCCTGTCCTCAGTAAGTACACGTGAGACACACGCAAGAGGCAGTGCACTTGTATGCCTGCGAGCACCCACGGACACACACATGGACACAGATACAGATAGATAGACAGACTCACCGACATAGACAGACATAGACACAGACAGACAGACAGTCAGACAGACAGACAGATGTATGTATGTATGTATGCATGCATGCATGCATGTACGTATGTATGTATGTATGTATGTATGTATGTATGTATGTATGTATGTATGTATGTATGTATGTATCTATCTATCTATCTATCTGTGTCTGTCTGTCTGTCTGTCTCTCTCTATCCATCTATATATGTATGTATGTATGTATGTATGTATGTATGTATCTATCTATTTGTCTGTGTCTGTCTGTCTGTCTGTCTGTCTGTCTGTCTATCTATCTAACTCTCTATTTATCACTCCATTGATATAATTATGTTTTGGTGTGTATGTATGCGTGTGTGCGTACACACGCGCGTGCATGTCTGTGTATTCGCGTGCGTGCGTGTCTGTGTGTTTGCGCTCCCATACACACGTGCGTATGTGTCTGTATGTGTGTGTGTGTGCATGCTTGCAGGCGCGCGTGCGTGCGTGTGTGCATTCGCGTCTATCCAAAGTACACACATTAAGTAAATCAAAAGTTTAGGTCAGCATGTACGCTTATTTTCAAAGACGCAGAACAAAAATTGTAATGCAAGGCACTCGCAGGTAATGGGAAACTATTCATTTTACCCGAGACAGACAATGATTATTTAGCCCTCAAGCTAAAGGCTGGCCAGCCATATTTTGCCATTGTCTGCAAACAATGGACTACTCAGATAGGCAGATTGTTATGGAAGATATGGAAATAATCTCAGGTATATTCAGTATGCTGCTTGCTACATTAACTGGGGACTTTCTCTTTTTTTGGTATAAGGGGGGGGGGGGGGGGGGGGGGGGAAGGAGGAGGGTTGGTGATGTTTTTGTAATAGATAAACTGGATTTAAAAAAAGTTTACTGCCATTGGATTGCCTGGTATGGTAGTGGTTGTTGTTGTCGTTGTTATTGTTGATGTCGATTGTTGTTTTTGTAATAGATAAACTGGGATTTTTTTTGGGTTTACTGCCTTTGGATTGGTTGGTATGGTAGTGGTTGTTATTGTTGATGTCGGTTGTTGTGGTTGTTATTATTCTTTTGTGCCGCTTTGTTCTTGTTTAGATTGTTGCTGCGTGTGCCGTTGTTGTTGCTGTTTGTGTTAACATTACTGTCAATGTTATTGTTATTGTTGTTGTGATTGGTTCTTCTTTTTCTCTTCCTCATCGCTCTCACCACCACCACCACCACCATCACCCACCCCCCGCCATCATCATCATCATCGTCGTCATCGTCATCTTCAACGTCATCATTATCATCATCATCATCATCGTCGTCGTCGTCGTCATCATCATCATCATCATCATCATCATCATCATCATCATCATCATCATCATCATCATCCTTCTTCTTCTTCTTCCTTCCTTCCTTCTTCCATTATTTTTTCTTCCATTCTTCCATTCTTTCTTTCTTTCTCTTATCTTTCTTTCTTCGTTCCTTCCATTCTTTCTTTCTTTCTTTCTTTCTTCCTTCCCTTCCCTTTCCCTTTTCCTTCCCTCCTTCCTTCATTCCTTCTTCCTTCTTTCTTTCTTTCTTTCTTTCTTTCTTTCTTTGTTCCTTCCATTCTTTCTTTCTTTCTTTCTTCCTTCCTTCCTTCCTTCCTTCCCCCCTTCCTTCCTTCCTTTCTTTCTTTCTTTCTTTCTTTTCTTTCTTTCTTTCTTTTCTCCTCCTCCACTTCATCCTGCTTATCTTCTCCCTCTACTACTTCATCCTTCTTCTCCTTGTTATCATCAACATTTTCTCTCTCGTCTTCTGCTCTTTCTCCTCCTCTCATCGTTCTTCTAATGAGGAACGCGAGTATTCATATGGTTTGATTCTTTGCTCTTTCTTCTCCTTGTCTTAGCTTACAGGGAATGTCCTTTCTTGTGCAAGACAGGAATTGTAAGCAGAAAAGAAACAAAAGTGGAAAAGGATAAGTATTCGCTAAAAGGAGATGGATACAGTCTTGATGAAGCGAGCTGCTCAGCTACGTTACAAACAACTTGAAGCAGCTTGAATGCATGGGCATGACATCTCGTTTTTACTCTCTGTCTGTCTGTCTCTGTCTCTGTCTGTCTGTCTCGGGGACTGGATATAAAAAGAACATGAGTGCTTATTCATTATCCTCGAAATAGAAGAATTTGGCATTGTCATTGTCTCTTTTTCTGTCTGTGTCTCTGTCTGTATGTCTGTCTCTTTTTTATCTCTGTCTGTCTGCCCGTCTGTGTCTCTATCTGTTTCTTTCTGTCTCTGTTTATCCATGTGTGTGTGTGTGTGTGTGTGTGTGTGTGTGTGTGTGTGCGTGCGTATGCGCGCGCGCGCGCTCTCTTTTTTTTCCCTCTCTCTTGATATAAAATCCCCCCTCCCTCCCCCCCCCTTTCTTCTTCTTCTTCTTCTTCTTCTTCGCATTTTTTTCTTCTTCTTCTTCTTCTTCTTCTTCTTTCTTCTTCTTCTTCTTCTTCTTCTTCTTTGCATTCTTCTTCAGCGCGTTTGACGAAAAGAAATTCAGCTTGTTTGTGACATGTTGTAGTCCTCTAAAGTGATTTGTCTGGTGTATCAGTTACAGCTACAACGTCGCAAAAAAGGGGAGCTGATTTGATCTGGAACATTCAGCGTTATAAGCGTTATTTCCCCTGGCAAAATGGCTACCGGAAGATTCGATTATGTCCGGGAAAAATGGAACGTAAAATGCCTTGGCAGGGACACTGTCATTGTGGATTTGAAACTGAATTGTACAGACAGTCATCCTTGCTTGGCTTTGACTAGCTAAAATGCTAAATGTTATAACACACACGTGCTGCTGGAGAGAGAGTAGAGAGAGAGAGGGGAGAGAGAGAGAGAGAGAGAGAGAGAGAGATGAGGGGATGGAGAGAGAGAGAGAGAGAGAGAGTCAGACAGACAGACAGACAGACAGAAAAGTGTGTGTGTGTGTGTGTGTGTGGTGTTTCAGTTTTGTCTATTTATTTTATTATTTTATTTCGAGGGATAATGGAATGAGCGTTCGTGTGCTTTTTGTTTTACATTTCAATCCCCGTGTGCCTATAGTTTTGCAATGTTGTCATCCGTTGTGTGTGTGTGTGTGTGTGGTGTGTGTGTGTGGGGTGTGTAGTG
>CM054145.1:37462957-37467957 GCA_028751875.1 Rapana venosa | reverse complement strand
TGTAAACACAATGTTAAACCCATTGACTAGAAGACATAAAAGCTTATTATTTACGCACGCACATACGCAACACGTAGGTGCGTGTGCGAACACACCCACGCACACCCACGCCATACACCAATATATGAATTCAATGTTTTAAGACAGTTGGCAAGAAGACAGACTTATTTCACACACCTACGCACGCACCCCCCCCCCCCCCCCACACACACACACACATAATTACGTATTGACTACACTCATAACAATGACAACAAGGCAAGTAATTCAGAGAAATGTAAAAACTAGGTAGTCAACATCATTGTGAATTCAGAATTCGAATGCTTACTGGCACAAAAGAATTTCTTTTTCTGTTAGTTTTGCTGATGGGACACTGAAAACGGCGTTCCGAAGGCAACAACTGAAATTCTGGAAACAAAGCATGGGAAGGATCATCCAAAATGGCTGTAGCTTTGCGTACAAGCTGCTGATTGCAGAACGACATGAGATCTCTTTGTTCTTTTCCAGTTATTTTTGAACAGATTCTTACAATTCTCTGCAGGCCATTCTTGTTTTTAACACTAAGGTTATTGTACCAACAAATAAAAGAAAAACTTAGAACACTCTCTATGTAAGACTTGTAAAACAAGTAAAGAATCCTTTTGTCTACAAAAAATAAGTTCAGTTTCCTCATAAAATACACACGTTGTTGTCCCTTTTTGACAATAGCGTCAGGTTAACGTCCCAGTTTAACTTGTGGTCAAAAAAATTTCCCAGATACTTATAGTTCGAAACGTTTTCAACTTCTTGATTATGGATAACAATATTCTTAGGAGTATGCCCTGATCTTCTGAAGTCGATAGGCAGATATTTAGTTTTAGAAACATTTAGCTCCAGATAGGCTTCGTCACACCAGTGTACGAACTCGGTGAGGGCTGGACCGTGGTCTAAGACTGATCCGGATAAGAGAGATAACAGAGCACTGTCGTCTGCGAACTTTACCAGAAAGGAATTTCCATAGTTGCTTCTGCAATCATCTGTGTATAGAATGTACACAAGTGGTGAGAGGACGCAACCCTGTGGAGAACCAGTGCAGGTAAATCTAACCGAAGAAGATATTTTGTTGGCCAAAACACGCTGCGGTCTGTTGGTTAAAAATTCAATCAGCCAACGAACAAGTTGTTTGTCTACGTCAAATTTTGAAATTATTTTGTTACCCAGAACGAAGTGATTTGTCTCTTTAAAGTCTCTTTAAAGAGGGCTCTGTACATCTGGCGTACACAACATTGCTAGATTTATTTCACCTGGGAAGGTGTCCAATAACCTATGTGGTCGAAGGGTAGCGCGGCATCAGAGACCTCAGCTTCTCCAGGGGCCAGCATATTAAGGGCGGCGCCCATCTCCTCTCCCTCACCGCTTTACCTTTCCCGACCCTTAAGAGGACACATACCCATTTACAGCTATTTGAAGTGGTGGTGGGGGTGGGGGGCTGTATTGAAGCCAAGGTGCACAAACGGTCACCCATCCAACTGGTAACCACGCTCAAGGCTGCTTAACCTTAGCTTGGGGAATGCGAGTGCTCTGACCACTGAGCTATCTTGTATATAGGTATGTGTGCAGAAGATCAATTACGCACATTTAAGATTTTGTAATTTATGTAAGGGTTTGGTGGGTTATGGAAACAAGAATATACTCAGCATGCACCACGTAGCTGGAGAGGGACAAACTCCGCCAGCTTCAATTTGTATTGCCTAGGAGAAAGGGTCTGGAAAGTTTCAGTGCCATATCTCAGCGACTCTTCCCCCCAAAAAAACCCCCTCAAAAAAACATTGAGAAAAGAACAGGCTTACTGATTGTCAACCGAATTTATTTTTATTTATTTATTTATTCTTTTATTTCGAGGATAATGGAATAAGAACTCATTTGTTTGGTTTTTTTTACATGCAGTCCCCGTGTGTTTGTAGTTTTAACAAATAAGGGAATATTTTGAATTGAATGTTGCATTTTTTTCTTACTAATGAATGACTATGAATACATGAATATCTTACTTGGAGCGTTATGTTTTTAATAATAAAGAAAAATTGCACTTGGGGTATTGCAGTTTTGAAAAAAAGGACAATTTCGCGTTGAAGCATTGCATTCTTTTATCAATAAAAGAACTATTTTGTTTGAGACATTAAACGTACAAAAGATTCCTTAAACATTTTTTGGTGGCTTTTAAACTAAATCTGATTTTATTTTTGCTTTTTCTTTTTTGTTGGTTTTTTTCTGCCTAAATTAAAGTGTTTCTATCTCTGTATTGGTTTTTGTTATGTTTTACACGTTCAAGTATTTTTCTTTTGTTGATGCTGTTCCTACTTTCATTTTCTTTCTTTGTTTTAGTCTGTTCAATCTATCTGCATCTTTCTACTCTTTTTTCTCTTTTTAAAAAATTATTCTTCTTCTATTTCCCTATAGGGAAATGGAAACAAATTTACATGCCACCTGCTGCAGTGCTGAATTAGTGATTTGTCTCTTTAAAGAGGGCTCTGTACATCTGGCCTACACAACATCGGTAGATTCAGTATTTCCTCCTGGGAAGGTGGCGACAGACAAATCTGTTTATGCCACGATAAAAAAAACAAAACGGCACAATCTTTCAGTCGTGAATAAACGAAAGAGAAATGCAGAAAGAGACTCTCGAGAATAGAACGACAAATAAACACTCCTGAAGATAAAGAGAGAGAGACAAAGAGGCAAAGAAAAAGAAAAAGTAAAGAGAAAACGGAGAAATGAAGATAAGTTAAAGCAAACACTAAAAGAAAAGCAAGGATAAAAACAACGACAAAAAGAGTAAAGAAAGACAAGAAAGATTTACGCAAAGATGGAATAACCAAAAGCCTGTGAGAAGCGGAGGAAGCTGGTTGCAAAATGATAAATTGGTCCCCTAACGGTTTAGCAGACTACAGGGTAGGTGAAAGTGGAGGGAGGAGAAGAAATAAAAAAGCGAAAAATTCCAATAAAGTGCAATCTTTATTTCTACACATGTACACAATCAAAAATTTGATATCACAAACATTTTCCAGAGAAAGATAAACTTTGATGAAGACAGACACAACAAGCCTAAGTCCTTCACACTACAGCATTTTGTAAAGTGTGAACTAAGATAATGAGACGGACGACATACACAGTGTTTAACACACTATTTGCAACGAATCTTGTAGCATTGATGGAAGAAAGCAAAGAACATCTCTTGAATCACACCATTTTCTAAGGAAAGATATAAGAGCACAGAGAGACGGGAAAGCAACGCTTTTCAGCTCACAGTAGTAATTTGTCACAGAGTGCTTAACTTGAGAGGTGAGGAAAACAAACAATCGCAAGCTTTGGAAGTTTCAACACGACAGAAGCAGCCATGGGGAAAGGAAATGACATACAGCCTCCTTTAAACTTGCATATTCTACGACGAATAGTTGGCTACGATGCAGAAAGGCAGGCAGCATTCTTTAAATCCCAATATTTGCCAAACACTATTTCAATGACAGGACTGACAAAAAAACCCTTATCCTGTGAATCACAAAGTTTGGCAAGGAAACGGCCATTCGCAAAGAATGTGTTCGCAGGACGGTTGGAACCAAAGAACATCGTTTTGGTTACAGCAAATGCTCAATACGATGGCATTATATGGACAGATATATGCAGTGATTTTGCTCATACTATTTGTCAGAGGATATCTGCAAGATGGAATACAAAAAATATCCATGTAGAAAAAAGCAGAAGTGAAGATTTGAAGATATCGTCTACTCCTTGGTGTTTCAACAAAATAAAATTTCCTTTTCAAGCACTGATGTCATCCGCATCACTGCTCTCATGTGTATGCATGACACTTAAGATGTACACAATGATAGAATTGTCATGAAAAATATCCACTCCAATTTAAAAAAGAAATGAACAATGAGAATTTCATGAAAGAGCGGGTCTGTTTTACGTGGTTAATCTTAACTGGCCCTGCACAAAACAAACAAACAAATATGCCAGTCAGCCAACCAGCCAATTTTGGCCAAGACCCATACCTTTATTAACTAATTGATGTAGACGAAACGCCAAAGCTTTACAAGAGTAATTATTAGGTATGCTTTGAGATGTTATGATAGAGTTCCCTTCACCCATAACAAGCTCTTAGCGTGACAGCATAATCTACACCCTCCATAAAGGAAAAAATGTCTGAAGGCGGACTGTGTGGCAGCCTTGTGGCGACGTAATCAAAAAAAAGCGATGGATACAACTGTTCTCATCCAGGGTATACCTCGAGTCTCATGATGAATCCCAGGCGAGACGAGTGAGACAGACTGCATAAATCATTCTGGCTGAACTTCTGAGTAAAGGTGTCCCATAACCTACGTGGTCGTAGGGTAACAAGATGTCAGAGACTTCAACTTCTCCAGAGGCCAGCATATTGAAGGCAGCGCCCATCTCCTCTCCCTCGCTGCTTTACCTTCCCTGAACCTAAAGAGGGCAGGTACCCATTTATAGCTGGGTGAACTGGGGGAATGTACTGGAGTCATGGCGCGGAAACGTTCACCCATCCATTTGGTAACCCACGCTCGACGCTGCTTAACATTGGCTGGGGGAAAGCGAGTGCTCCGACCACTGAGCTATCCCGTCTCCTCTTAGAGGTTGGCATGAAAAACCCTTCACGATTATCTCTCTTTGAAGACAGAGGTACCCAGGAAAGAGATGGGAACTTCGGAGAAAGCACAGACAAAGAAACAGCAGAAAGAGTGGTAGATTGAAAGGAAAAGCGGAATGATAGGCCACTTAATGAAAGAAAGAAAGAGAGAAAGAGAGAAAGAGAGAGAGAGAGAGAGAGAGAGAGAGAGAGAGAGAGAGAGAGAGAGAGACTCTCTCTCATTCTCTCTCTCTCTCTCCCTCTCTCTCCTTTACCTTGGGCTGAAATATGCTTGTTTCAGACAAACGAATGTCTACACGACAAGGGAAGCTAAGAGATGAAAGCACTGCCCCGCTATCCTCTGTCACGGGCA
>CM054145.1:37432957-37447957 GCA_028751875.1 Rapana venosa | reverse complement strand
GATGAGACTGTAAACCGAGGTACCCTGAGCGAACGCAGGCAGAACATTTCGCGCACACGACTAAAACTCGTTTTGCCTTTTGGAAGAGTGGTCCATTCGTGCCGATTAGAGCGGATGATAAAAAGATACATCTATAAAAAAAAATAACACCCCTCCCCCAAAAAACTAAAAAAACCCCAAAACAACAAATTAACAAACAACAACAAGAAATCCGCATGCTCTCTGGCGTCATGTTTAGACATCATCCCCGAAGGCGAAATACAGCTACATTACTTGTGGAGAAAAACGGCCGCATACGCAAAATCTCGCACCATTGATGGACCTCGGAGCTCTAGCTGAGGAATACCCCTCCCCCCCAAAAAAAAAAAAATCCACTTATTTTCACGCTTGCATATTGAGAAGAGCGAGAAACGTACTATACGTCTGCGTACTCAATTCATAAAAAAACCTAGCCATACTTTAAAAAAAAAGAAGAAAAATCAGGTATAAACTTCTGAGATTGTGGGAAGAAAAAAACCAACAACCCACCTACAAAATGTTAAAAACAGTCACCAAAAACTTCAAAGGATAAGGTTCTAATTTCAGATAATGATAGTAATAATAACAATAAATATAACAACAACAATAATAATAGTATATAATAATATGATATATATGATGCTAAAATGCACATTTATAAGCACAATTGCAAATACAAATAAGCGCTGATATGATATGTATGATGGTGAGATGATGAACAACAACAACACTAACAATGATAATATAATAATATAAATGAAAAATAATAACAAAAATAATTCCAAATAGAATATAAAATAGGAAAAACCCGAACACTCAAAATTACCCCCCCCTTCCCCCCTTAAGAACTTTAGAAAAAAAACAACCCAGCAAAAACAACAATTTTTCTTAGAAAAAAAATTTCATGTACTTGTAAAAGAACTTTACAAACTTTAAATGGGAAAAAGCATCATTGGATAAAAAAACAACAACAACAACAAACAATAAGAGGGAGTAAGACACGAGTAAGAAAGCAAAATACTCACCACACAAACACAGTCACACAACACACAACACACAAACACAACAAAACAGACACAACTACACACACAACACACAAAATCACACAACACACACACACACACACACACTCACACAAAAATATTTCACACAAAGACTCAACCGCGAAACAAAGCTTAAGAGAATATGAAGGTCAGGGATACAGATACAGACACAGACAGACAGATATATTCAAATCGATAAAGAAAAGAAAGACAACACGGTTTTTTCGTCGAGTCCTCAGAATGCAGACAGCAACTATTAGTGTCTGTCATATGAGCGGATAATGTGTCGCGCTGCCGTTAGGCGCCTTGACAAGCCAGGCCCAGCGCATCCGACTTCGGCTTGGGTAGAGCTTTGTTACCTTGTAAGTCTTTCTAGAAAAATAATAGGCTCGAGAATGGATCAACTATACACTATAGGCTATAAACCGAGGTCCCGTGTGCGAAATCACGTAGAACATCTTGCGCACATGTTGAAACCCGTTCCGCTATTCGGAAGAGTAGGCTATTGCGTGCCGGTGGGAACTGATGAGAAAATTTATAAAACTGCAAAACACACGGGGACTGAATGTGAAAAACCTCCCACATGAGTGCTATTATCCTCGAAAATAAAATAAAATAATAAAAAGAAAAAAAAAGAAAGACCAAGAAGGCAGAAAATAGACAAGAAGGAGGTGACAGGAAGAAAAAGGTACAAGGCAAAACAAAGAGAGGGACAGAAAAGAGGGAATTCCTAGCACAGAAGTTCCAGAAGTTGGGGATACCGACAGGCCCCAGGCATCCCCACGGGGCAGGGAGGAGATGGGGGGGGGGGGGGGGAGACGAAAACAGACGATTTCTGAGGGTTTTTTTCCCACTGTTTTCTGTCGTCTTCGGATGGGTTCTACAAGGTTCTTCTGTGACGTTCATTTTATTTTTCTCTTTTTTTATAGTTTGCTTTATATCACCTTAAGTCACGGCAGATGTCTCTGTGTGAAACTCGGGCTGCTCTCCCTCGGGGAGAGCTCGTCGCCACAAGAACAGCGCCACCCATTTTCTCCCTTTTTTTCCTGTCTGCAACTATATACTTTTCCCTTATCAGAGTGGCTTTTTTCCTCTATTTTTTTTAACATAATTTTGCAAGGGACAAGTCTCTAGTTGCCGTGGGTTCTTTTACGTGCGCTAGATAATTATGTGTATCACACTGGACCTCAGTTTTTCGTCTCACCCGAAAGACTAGCACCCAGACCACTACTCATGGTCTAAATGGATGGAAGGGAGAAGGGGGGGGAGGTGGAAGTTTCTGGCCAAAATGGGGATCAAACCACCGCACACTTTGAGCTCGGACTTTTCGTTTTTCTAGGCACGCGCGTTACCTCTAGACCACCGATCCACCCTTCATGTTCTACAGTCTGCTGGTCTCACGCCCCTCTTTTCGCTCTGTCCGCCCGAGTCATACCTAGTCTCGTCATGTCACGGAGGGCACAGATGACAAAATTTACAAAACCGCAAACACAGGGACTGGATGTAAAAAAGCACATGAGTGCTTATTCCATTATCCTCGATATAAAATAAAAAAAAAATAAAAAAAATGTCACGGAGGGCACAGATGACAAACTTTACAAAACCGTATACACAGGGACTGGATGTAAAAAAGCACATGAGTGCTTATTCCATTATCCTCGATATAAAATGAAAAAAAAAAAAAATGTCACGGAGGGCACAGATGACAAACTTTACAAAACCGCAAACACAGGGACTGGATGTAAAAAAAGCATACAGGGCTTATTCCATTATCCTCGATATAAAAGAATTTTTAAAAATACAAAATAAAAACATCCTAAAGGCCAGAATTCCACAAGGAGCTTATCAATGCTTGGCCGCCGTGAGGACACCAGCTAGAAGGACCGTGCACTGCGCTGTCCCTGGCTCACTTTACCGGTTGTTCGTTCAATTGTGCCTGTTTTGAGCGGACATATACGCAGGACACCACCGACTGACTCATCTTCTCTCTATCTTACTTAACCAGGAGAGTTTTAAGCCGTGCACACACACTCTGAGAAACTTTGTATCATTTGCGTGCACATGTGAATAGAAAAGAAGCTTAGCTCACAGTAAAAAAAAAGTTACGGAGAACTTTGGAGTAAAAAAAAAAAAAGAGCATCAATGTTTGTTGTAAAAAGGAATGGAACTGTAAAAGAGAAAGAGAGACGAGACTGCATGAAAAGAGGATATATTTTCGTTAAAAGCCATAGAGAAAACACAGTTGGTTTCAAAAGAAACAGAGAATTCTAAAAGCGAGACGAAATGACATTGGAGGAAAAATAAAGTGAGAGAGCGAGCGAGACAGACAGGCAGACAGATAGACAGACAGACACTAACAACGACAAAACCAGGAAATATTTTTTTTAAAAGACAGAAAAATGCAAGCCCCCCCCCCCCTTACTACACTTTCTCTCATTCACACATGCGCGCGCCTCTCCTCTCTCACACAGAGAGAGAGAGAGAGAGAGGAGAGAGAGAGAGAGAGAGAGAGAGAGAGAGAGAGAGAGAAGAGAGAAAAGAGAGAGAGAGAGATGAGAGAGAGAGAGAGAGAGAGGAGAGAGAGAGAGAGAGAGAGAAAGAAGGAGAGAGAGAGAGTTTAAACAAAACTATGCAATCGCTTAATCAAGCTCGGTGCATGTGTGTGTGTGTGTGTATGTGTGTGTGAAGTTTGAGATGTGTTGTTCTATAAGAAAAACAACTGAAAACAGAACCTTAAGTAAACCAATAAAACTGTGGCACAATATGCCAGACTTACAAGAAGCTACCTTTTCCACCCCTCCACCCCCCACTCCCCGTTAAAAAAAAATCTATCATCTTCAAAAAAAGGTCAATCCTGCCAGTTTAAGTTAATGTACAGAATTAGGGCAATATTTAGGCCTTACTCTTCTTCTTCTTCTTCTTCGAAAGATAGATGAGTTTGTGGTGTATGCAAACCCCCCAAAAATAAAAAAGAACCCACAAAGACTGTATCCTTTTCTCATTTTTTTGCCCCCACCGCCCCCTTTGTTTTCTACGAGTTACGTTTTAAAAAAAACAATACTATAACTATCTTTTCACCCTGGCTTAAAATGAACAACGAACAATTATAAACTTTTTCAGTGTATCAGACTCAACAATGGGGCAAAAAAAACCCGGTTGCATCGCATACACAACATCTCATCATCGGTGAACCTTGGAAAACTAGCTGAGCAACGAAAAAAAAGTATATATCACAGAATTCAGAGCTCTTTCTCTCTCTCTCTCTATATATATATGTGTGTGATGCTCCACCACTACATGAATCGTTTAGCATCTCACCCGCTTTTACTGCTAGGGGCCAATTTCTCTGGCTCTGGATGGAACGACCTCCCTCTCCCACTTCGCCAAAAGCCTTCATTTGATACTTTTCAAATCTAGCCTAAAAAAACCCGCACTTATACACTACTTGAGATCTTCCCTGTTGTCTGTTCCTACTAAAACGCACGTATACACTATTTGAGATCTTCCCCTGTTCTCTGTTCTTACTAAAACGCACTTATACACTACTTGAGATCTTCCCCTGTTGTCTGTTCCTACTAAAACGCACTTATACACTACTTGAGATCTTCCCCTGTTATCTGTTCCTACTAAAACGCACTTATACACTACTTGAGATCTTCCCCTGTTGTCTGTTTCTACTAAAACACAATTATACACTACTTGAGATCTTCCCCTGTTCTCTGTTCCTACTCAAAACGCACTTATACTCTACTTGAGATCTTCCCCTGTTATCTGTTCCTACTAAAACGCACTTATACACTACTTGAATCTTCCCCTGTTATCTGTTCTTACTAAAACGCACTTATACTCTACTTGAGATCTTCCCCTGTTATCTGTTCCTACTAAAACGCACTTATGCACTACTTGAGATCTTTCCCTGTTATCTGTTCCTACTAAAACGCACTTATACACTACTTGAGATTTTCCCCTGTTATCTGTTCCTACTTTTCAATAGCTACCTCCACCCCCCCCCCCACCCCAGCTAAGTGTGTTTGTGTGTATATATAAATTTGATATTTGTTTCTCTTGATATTTGTGGACGGTTGCATGCGTGTGAATGATTTGAATGCAAGCGCTTTGATTTGTTTACTTTACAAGATTCAGCGCTATATAAATCTCATACGTTATTACTACTACTACTACTACTACTATTCTTCTTCTTCTTCTTCTTCTTCTTCTTCTTCTTCTTCTTCTTCTTCTTCTTCTTCTTCTTCTTCTTCTTATGATGATGATGATGATGATGATGATGATGATGATGATGATGATGATGATGATTATTTAGGCAGCGGCAGGTGGGGGGTCAGGCTGCCGATTATGAGATTTTGATTGCTTATACAACTAGAGCCCTTATTCTACCTTATAATGAAATATCAAGGCACAAATTCGTGTGCTTTTTAAAAAAACTTTTAAATGCGTTTTTTAAATACCGACTCCACATTCTGACCAGCTGTGACCATTCTAAACTTGTCCATTTCTCATTTTTGTCACGTCGTGTCCTGCAGTGTATCCTTTCAATTTGTAGTAACTGTTCATAGAATTGTCCGAATTTCAATCTGGATTTTTGTTGTTGTGGTATTGAATAGCCCCCCCCCCCTTTTTTTTTAATTGCAGACTAATAACATGTCAATAACTAAAACTTGACCTCTGGTGGAAGGCGACTTATTATGTGGTGGAGTATTATACTGATACGCCGTCAGCGCCTGGGCTTTATCACAGTTCTTGATTAAACCATTGACGCTGGGGGCAACAGCAAAGGGAGAGGCTGTATGACCAGTGGCTTTCTTTCCCACTCATGGAATTCCACTTTACAGCTTAGTCTTTAGTGATCGACTACGACTCTCTGACTAGGAGGCTTGGCTCGCACAGTCATTATGTGCTGCAGCCCTGGGGGCTGGTTGGCCTTTGGAGAACAGCTCCAACGCTGACTGTCCTTATGCCCACTTGGCCGAGAGAGTGGGGATGTACTGTGGGCAAGGCATCTCCACTATAATCAAATTTCTGCCCAGCTTCCAAAACAGCAGCTGCGTCCTCTGCTGTTTTGGAGGTCATCGTCGGACATGATGGACAAACATAATAATAAGATACGACGAGAAATGCAGTGCGATTCTAAAAGGCGACCTACTTTACTACAAACGATGCCTTGACTTCACTGCTCACATTATAACTTCACCAACATAAAACATCATTGAGGGAGAGGTGGGGAGGGGTGGGCGCAAACATATTGAAATTTTCAGTGTGTCAGTTAAACCTGGTGGAGTTCATAACATTCCAGACTTCAGATTTGCATGCTGGGTCCGTTTTGATAGCCCTGTCATTGTGGATATCTAGGACTTACTCATCTCCTTCTAAAGATAGGTGGGTTTGTGATGTATGCACAAGGTGTTATATACGTTTGACCGGCCACGCGTTTTTTTTCCTTTTCTGTGTGTGTGTGTAGATTCCGCTTTCAGAATGGTTTTGGTTTTTGTTTCTTTTTGTTTTCGGGAGAGGGGATTACAGAATTTTGCCAGGGACAACTGTCTTATTGCTGCGGGTTCTTTTACGTGCGCTGAATGCGTGTTGCACACGGAACCTCAGTTTACTGTTTCATTTGAAAGACTAGCATTTTGAAAACCACCCAAGATCTAGTGGATGGGGGACAAATTCGGGCTCAAAAGGGGATCACACCCGCCCTGGCTTCTCTGCATTCTAGGCTAGGCAGGCATGTTACTGCGAGACAACCAATCCACTTCAGGAGTGCTGGTGACTGTGTGTGATAGGTGTCCCGTAATGTTGTAGACCGTTGGGGTACTACTGAAGAATTTTGCAACCAGCTTCCTCCACACCTCTCGGTTTTCAACTTTAAGTAGCAAGTCGTTCCACTGAATACCCGTACCTTTTTTTCATTCTTTTTATTTCGAGGATAATGGAATAAGCACTCATGTGCTCTTTTTACATCCAGTCCTCGTGTGTATGCAGTTTTGTAAATTTTGTCATCCGTTCCCATCGGCACACAATGACCTACTCTTTCGAGAAGCGAAACGGGTTTAACGTGTCCCCAAGATGTTCTGCGTGCGTTCCCACACGGGACCTCGGTTTATAGGATCATCCGGACTCTTGGGGGGAGTGGAGTCTACACTGATGTTAATTCCAGAGGAAAAATCCTCTTGAACGACATTAGAACCCGAGTCAGCAGATCACGAGCGCATCACTCTAACCACCAGGTTAGCCCGTGGCCCTGTTCCCTGTACGACAGTCTTGGCCAGTCTAGGTGTTCGTGTGACGTGACCGTGCCACTTCAGTTTGTGGGATTTTCCCCCATTGAATTGTATGTTTGTCCGTCGTGTTCGACGATGACCTCCACAACAGCAGAGGAGGCAGCTGCTGTTTTGGAAACTGGGCAGAAATTTGATTATAGTGGAGATGCCTCGCCCACAGTACATCCCCACTCTCTTGGCCAAGTGGGCATAAGGACAGTCAGCGTTGGAGATGTTCTCCAAAGGCCAACCAGCCCCCAGGGCTGCAGCACATAAGGACTGTGCGAGTCAAGCCTCCTAGTCAGAGAGTCATAGTCGATTACTAAAGATTAAGCTGTAAAGTGGAATTCCATGAGTGGGAAAGCCACTGGTCATACAGCACCTCACTTTGCTATTGCCCCCTGCGTCAATGGTTTAATCAAGAACTGTGATAAACCCCAGGCACTGAATATAGCGCACTCAACCCCTGCACTGCTCTTTGGAATCACAGTGTTTGTCAATGGATGTGGGCGAAGATGATCGATGCTACAGACAGTGGGAATGAAAAAAATTGAAAAATACACTACTCTTCTCCCTTTTTTTGAACTATGGATAAAGACACACAGACACACAAATACACAGACACAGACACAGATACACACACGCCCACACGCCCACACACACACACACACACACACACACACACACACACACACACGCGCGCGCGCGCGCGCGCGCGCGCACGCACGCACACACACACATCCTTTGGATAAGACTGTAAATCGAGGCCCCGTGTGCCTACGCATGCAGAACATCTTGCGCACACGTTAAAACCCGTTCCCTGTTCGGAAGAGTAGGCTATTGTGTGTTGGTGGGAACTGATGACAAAATTTACACATCTGCATACACTCGGGGGCTGAATATAAATAAAGCGCATAAGTGCTTATCCCATTATCACCGAAATGAAGAATAAAACAAAAATAAACACACACACAACACCCCCCCCCACACACACGCACACGCACACTACAAACCCCCCCGCCACCCCCCCCCCTCCACACACACACTCTTACATCCAACCATAAAAATACCTACGCCATGGAACAACACTCCCTGCAAGTTTAATCCGGCAACATCTATCCTTATTGTAACTTTTAAATTGTAAAACTGTTCACCAACCTCCACCCACCCACCCACCCACCTTCCTACCCACCCAATCTCCATCTTCTTACTGCTACTACTTCTACTTCAGATACTCCCCATCTCTCTCCCTCCCCCCCCCCCTCCCCCTCCCTCTAGCCTCCTCCACCACCACCATCACCCCCACCCCTACCCCTACCCCATTCCCGATTTTCCAGCAGGCTGTGGAATTGACCATTCCAAGAGGAAGGTTGCGTGCTCCTTGATTGAATCAGCCCCAGTCTTCAGAGGGATGGAACCGCTCTGTGTTCCTGGGTTTGTGCTTTAAAGGATGGGGGGACTGTTTTGTAAAGTAATCACAAGCTGACTTCGTTTTTCTGTGCTTCTTCTTCTTTTTGCTTCTTTTTCTTGTTCTTCTAGTTGTTGCTTCTGTTGTTGTTGTCCTTGTTGTTGTTGATCTTCTTGTTGTTGTTGTTCTTGTTCTTGCTCTTTTTGTTCTTGTTCTTGTTCTTCTTGTTCTTCTTGTTCTGGTTCTTGTTCTTGTGGTTCTTGTTCTTCTGGTTCTTCTTGTTCTTGTTCTTGTTCTTCTTCTTCTTGTGTTTTTTCATTATTATTATTTCTTGTAATTTGTTCTGTTAGGAAATGATTTGTTATGTTGTTATTGTTGTTGTTGTTGTTGCTGTTGTTCTGTCTTTCTTGCTATTGCTGTTTTGGTTGTTCTTGTCGTCGTCGTTGTTGCTGTTGTACTTCCTCTCATTGTTGTTGGCATTGTAGTTTCTTCTTTTTCTTTTTCCTTTTTGCATTCTTCTTTCTTCTTCTTCTTCTTCTTCTTCTTCTTCTTCTTCTTCTTCTTCTTCTTCTTCTTCTTCTTCTTCTTCTCCTCCTCTTTTCTCCTCCTCCTCTCCTCCCCCTCTTCTCCTCCTCCTCCTCCTCCTTCATCTTCTCCTTCCTTTTGCATTCTTCTACTTTGCATTCTTCCTAGTCTTTGCATTTCCTTTTTTCTCTGCCTTCTTCTTTTCCTTCTTCTTCTTCTTCTTCTTCTTCTTCTTCTTCTTCTTCTTCTTCTTCTTCTTCTTCTTCTTCTTCTTCTCCTCCTCCTCCTCCTCCTCCTTCTCCTCCTCCTCCTCCTCCTCCTCCTCCTCCTCCTCCTCCTCCTTCCTTTTGCATTCTTCTACTTTGCATTCTTCCTAGTCTTTGCATTTCCTTTTTCTTTGCATTCTTCTTCTCCTTTCTTTCTTTCTGTCTTTCTTTTTGTCTTTCTTTTTGTCTTTCTTTCTTTCTTTCTTTCTGTCTTTCTTTCCTTCCTTCTTCTGTCGTATCTTATTTTGGCCCCGGTTATGGTGGTCTTATTCTTGTTCATTCAGTTCTATTGATCTCTCTTTGTCGTCATACAGCTCAAGCGAGAGATACAAGAAAAAGTACGGATTTTCATTTCTGGAAAAGAAGGTTCTTACTGTTACTTTTCTTTTTTTTCGCTTACCTGTATGCAAGACATGTTTCGTGTGGCTCCTTTACAAGATCCAATGGCTTTACTTTAAGTATTTTTTCAGGAACTGTTGGAAACGGCAGGCCAGAATGTAGCCAAAGTGACCGACAAAGTATAATCATGGTGAAAGGACAACATACAGAATAAACGCTAAAATCATTTTCAGGATTTGGCACACAACGCAACTAACATACATACGAGAATTTGGTGAAAAGCTCTACAGTGTTGTGCCGCCATGATTTACAAGGGAGTTAGGGGGGAGAAAAGGAAAAAAGAAGAGGGAAGAACTCTACAACGAAAGGGCATTAGACACGCTAGCTAGAAATTATCTGCCTTTGTAATTTTCGAAAGATCTAAACTTATTTTTGTTGTTTATCCGTTAACACATTTTTATCAGCCTCATCTTTTCCCCTAAATTTTATTTAGCCTCTTAATGTCTGATTGTTTTCGTTCTTTGTCCGTTTCTAAAAGTTTCTTATCTTAAATTTCTGTAATTTGTTGTCATTCTTGACGTCATTGCGAAGAGTGAAAGTTTTCAAGTAAAATACGTTTAAAGAAAACAGGTTGAAATTATTTTAATAACAGAAATCTAAGTTACAGCATCAAAATAAACGATAAAATGAAGGGGCGAAAGTATCCATTATGCAGAAAAATCTTACAGACATAAGTTTTGATGACCAAACACGAACACTTGCCGATAAAAACGCGCGCTCTCAAACAGCTTGAATGACACGAAACAAAGGGTAACAAGTAACATTAAGACACACGGAAAGACAATTCGAAATATTGCATCAAGATTGCGATCCTTATACTTTCCTTTAAGAAAAAGAAAACACACACACACAGCCGTTACTTTTTGTCTCCCTTTCTTTGTTAATATTCTTTTACAGTATTGTTTCTGCTCATTACAGCTGCGAATGTGCAGTTTGACACTTTTTCTTCATGTTGGGATCTCTGACTCAGGCGTATAAAATGCCTGAGAACAAAGAGACAAAATCATTACCTGAAACATGAACAGACTCGAGGCAAAAAACATCATGGGTATTTTAAAAAAATGCAGAAAAGAATATTATAATGAAAGAAAAAAGAAAATATCGTATTTAGATATAGAATACATAATTATGCATGTAAAGCTAAAGGCTGTTCTTTCTCGTTACGGTTACATAATACAGTTATTCAACATAAAATGAAAGTTCGTAATTTCGACATGTTTATTATTCAAGACATTGCAAATAATGACATAGACAAAAATTAAGTTTTCCGAAGAGAAATAACTATATTTTATTATTCACATTTCTTTTTCCAGGATAATAGACTAAGCAATGGACTAAGCACTCATGTACTCTTTTTCTTATATCAAGTCCCTGTATGCCTGCGGTTTGTAAATTTTGATATCTGTTCCAAAAAAGCAAAATCTAGCAGAATGAATCTGCAAATCGTTAAATGCAGTTTTAGAAAACAGTTTGGTGCTTGTCCTTATTTTTCATGCAATTACAGTGTTTTCTGAATATAGCTACAACGTAGTGCGGGCTCCCTAGAATGTAAAGAAATTTAGAAATAACAATTAGCCTAACGGCTTATTTTCCCCTTATACTAACAAGATTTTTCAGAAAACTGTTGACAAAGTCCGGTACGAAGTATATGGGTCATCTCATAATACAGACATTGACTTATATATCAGCCAGAAGCATCAACACCATCTTTCCCACAACAACAAGTGTTGTAGTTGCAAATGGTGGTATTGAAGAGTTTTTGCAAACTTCAGTTGGTGTTTTCAAGGGTTGCCTTCTGTTTCCCCTCACACTTTTCTGCATCTTCATGGAACTCATTTTTACTAATACATTTAAAAAAGATCGCGTCAGCAAGATTTAGCATATATATATATAATATTATATATATATATATATATATATAATATATATATATATATATATATATATATATATATATATAACTCATTGGGAGAAGAACTATCACCAGTCTTTTCTTTCCAGATAACATTGGCAGCCTGGAAAGCAGCGAACAAGGACTCCTCAAGCTTGTCAAAAGGTTAGACGAAAATATCAACACGAGGTGGTAAAAAATTCAGTGCTGAGAAGACCATGTTGATGGTCATCTTCAGCTCCACCATTACTACTGACACCAAAAAACCCGTCCAGAGGGAATGACAACAAGGTGTTCACAGGTTTGTTTCTCCGGCATCTCTCATGGGCAATGAGAGGTTTAAGCCAAACATCCTTTCAAGGGCAGGAAAAACAACAGCAGCATTATCCAGACCAAAACCTGTACCGGAAAACCAGAACATCTTTTGTGAAACAGAAAATAACCCCATGAATGCATCATTATAGTCTTATTTTTCTGTAAGCACACGACCCATGGACACTGACATTGGATCTACAAAAATGGAGTTCAAGTCATAGAAACACGGGTTATGACAATATACTATTTATATAACTGAGCATATCACTTATAGGCAGGCAAAGCAAATGGTCTAGGCAATGTGTCGTCTATACAAAGAACTGCTTACGTAAGTTGATAAAGGAAGATCACTTTGGGGTGGCCACTTTACAAGTGCAAAGGCCCCGCCCAACCGTTCCTCAGGAAAGTTTTGAAAGAAGAAGATAAAGGAGCAGACAAAAAAAAACAGAGCACGAAACAAGCAAACCTGCTAGTGGGCGGAACACTCATACATTGCACAATGAACAGGGAAATGTTTACAGAGACTCGGGCTTTGGCACAAAACCAGCTCTTTAATGCCGTGCACATTAAACTACCAAACATATCAAGGAGGAAGAGGAGGAGAGGGAGGAAGAGAAAGAAGAAGAGGGAAGGAAGAATTTGAAATGAAGAAGAAGAAGAAGAAGAATGCAAAGAAGAAGAATGCAAAAAAAAGAAGAAGAAGAATGCAAAGAAAAAGAAAAATAAGGAGAAGGAGAAGACCAACACCATCAATAACAACAACAAGAACAAGTTCAAGAACAAGAAAAAAACAGAAGAAAATATAAAGGATTGAAGGAAAGATTAAAAAACAACAAAAATAAAGAACGTTAAAAAATAAGCAACTACCCCCCACCCACCCCCTCACCACCCAAACAAAGTACCCCCGGACAAAATCCATGCGCAATTCTTAAGCAAGACAAACACAAACAAACTGTGAAGAAAGAAGCTACCAGAAAACAAATAAAGAAGACAGACAAACGAAACAAAAAAATACAGCCGAAACCAAAAAAAAAGTATAAACCCTTGCAATAATGTTAAGACACAGCAGCTGTGCTTCTTAATGCACTCATAGTTTCAATCTCTGTGTCAATGGAAGATAAAATCCTTCTGAATTGGTCTGCCTGCTAAGGTAATTGCTATGTTTGTGACAAAACTATAGCAAATAACAACATCAACAGAAAATCCCCGCCTATTTTTTTGTGTACAAGTACATCTGTTGTTTTGGGGGAGGTTTTTTTTAACGGATGTGGTTAGGTTTCAGTTTTGTCTATGCTGTTATTATGTTGTCTTTGTATCTCTTGAATCATGCATTATTAGAACGTATATGACCTACGTCGGAAACAAAAGTATAGTTCTAAAGGATTTAATGATGAGAGAGAGAGAGCAAGAGAAAGAGAGCGAGAGAGAGAGAGAGCGAGAGAGAGCTTGGCAACCAGCAAGACATTTGACTCCACCTCTCAAAAGAAAATCACATTTAATTCTGTGTGTGTGTGTGTGTGTGTGTGTGTGTGTGTGTGTGTGTGTGTGTGTGTGTGTCAATCCATCATTACAGTGAAATCCTTCCAGATCGACACTAAAAGTGATCATGCTGTTGTTGTTCTCCGTCTGTCAGCCATGTTGGCCTATGTAAACCTCTGTAACTTGAAAATAGCACTGTAATTTACAGACGAAAGCGTCCTATATATGTGAGAAGCGACAGAAAGAGGGCTGAGGCACACAGAGCAGAGGGGTGCAGAAAAAGGACTCAACATGAAAGCAAGTGACCCATGCCCTTCAAGATTATTTTTGCCAACCACTCCCAGTTTTTGTTATAATGGTAACCAAAAGGCGGAGGAACCAATTACTAGAGACAGTTTTCTGTACATTCCATGTACCTCATCAGCTCCAGCATCTTCAAAATGAATGGAAAAACCACTTGATGAACAGTTAATTGCATTGTCGCTAAGTGATACGAACACTCAGACAGTGGATGTGTCGTGCAACTTTGAACAAGATGAGGAGAGTGAAGAGGAAGAAGGTGCAGAGTGTTTACTTATTTAGTTTATTCTTTTATTTCGAGGATAATGGAATATGCACTCATGTACTTTTTTTTTTTTACATCCAGTCCTTGTGTGTATGCATTTTTGAAAATATTGTTACCCATTTCCACCGTCCCACAATGGCCTACTCCTCCGAAAAGCAGAACGGGTTTTAACGTGTGCGCAAGATGTTCTACGTGCGTTCACACCCGGGGCCTCGGTTTATAGTATCATCCAAAGGACTTTTGGTGGGAGTGGAGTCGGCACTGATGTTCCCCCCAGAGGACAAATCCTTTTGAAGGAGATTCGAACCGGGGTCAGCAGATCATGATCACATCACTCTAACCACCAGGACATCCAATTCCTCCTGCGTGGTTAGTGATAGAGATGCTGAATGAATAGAATCTGATAATGAGCCAGAGATAACTTTGAGTGATTTGATGCAATGCCTGAAACAGTTCTATGATAAAACTTGCAAGAAAAATAGACAATTACCGTAACACAATTGAAACAGTTGTCAGTCAAGTCTTCAACAAACCTGTCCAAGAAGAAAATAAAAATACAGATATTTCAGCAGTCTTAAGATCCTTTCCACAATCATAGTCTGATGTTGTGACTATATAATTATGCAGTTGACTCCATAATGTGGTAATCATGTTACGACGTTATTTCGAATGTGTGTCTAAAATATTTTGGAAAATGTTTGCATTGTCTACAGTCCCCTACACACTGTCCATGTGAAAGGGGTGTAAAGCCCCTGGCATTACTTTAATTCGCATTCGTATTCGTATTGTATTCTCTCTCTCTCTCTCTCTCTCTCT
>CM054145.1:37415457-37427957 GCA_028751875.1 Rapana venosa | reverse complement strand
GCATAAGCAGCAGCAGCAGAAGCATCATCATCATCATCAGCAGCAGTAAAAGCAGCAGCAGCAGCAAAAGAAGCAACAGCAGCAGCAGGATCATCATCATCATCATCATCATCATCATCAGCAGCAGCAGCAGCAGCAGCAGCAGCAGCAGCAGCAGCAGCAGCAGCAGCAGCAGCAGCAGCAGCAGCAGCAGCAGCACCAGCAGCACTAGCAGCACCAGCAGCAGCAGCAACAACAACATCAGCAATAACAATATCTACCAGGATAGCTTTTAAACCAATGGTAATTAAAACGGTCATAAAAAATTATACGCAGAAATCTCACCATTGGTAAACCTATGAGCTCTAGCTGAGGAACACCCCCCCCCCCCCACCCCCCCCCCCCCACACACACACACACTTCCCCCCAAACAACAAAAACAACAAACCAAAGTAACAGTAACAGAACAAACTTGGGAGAAAAGTATATTATTACCATGGTATCACTGTCCTGTTTTTTGGCCGTTTATATAACAAGAAAAAAACACCACACATTCGTGAGATATTTTTTAAACTAAGGAGGACATCTATATTCAGCTCTAAAGGCAAGCTTACCTCACGAGGTCTTCTCAAATGCCTAGTAATGTTGTCATTAACAAGATTACATTCCATATAGATGTGTATCTAGCAGAACATGATTTCATGTAAGATATATCTTGAATGTTGTTGAAAAGGTCTTGTATAACATTTTGAGTGTCACCGACACTTTTTAAACTGCGTCTTCCTTGTTTTTATATAAAATGTTAAAATAAAAAGCTTGTAAGTATAAGCATGATGCCAGCAAGTATGCACACATTTAAAAAAAATTTGTATCTGTATGCACGCACAGAAAGAGAGAGAGAGAGAGAGAGAGAGAGAGAGAGAGAGAGAGAGAGAGAGAGAGAGAGAGAGAGAGAGAGAAGAGAGAGAGAGAGAGAGAGAGAGAGGGACAGAGACAGACAGACAGACAGAGACACACAGAGAAACACAGAGAGACACAAACAGAGACAGAGACAAACGTATATTTTCCTTCTGGTGAACACGATAATCACATTATCATAACACTGTTGTCTACCATAATTCCAAAACGATTTAAACTCCCCACCGCCCCCCAAAAAAAATCCACGATATTATATCCGAACAGCTCACACACACACACACACACACACACACACACACACACACACACACACACACACACACACACACACACACACACACACACACACACACACACACACACACACACACACACACACACACACACACACACACACACACACACACACACACACACACACACACACACATCTATCACATAACGTATGTAAATAAATAGACACACACCCTTATTAAGTAAGTAATAGGAAAACCCAGTTGAACTGAATGCATGGACTGCGCTGATCAGGTCCTCTAAATGAGAATCTGTTTCCCAAATAAGGTTCTTCGCATTACCAGCAAGAGGCCGAGGGGAAGGGCATCAAAAGCAGCCTCACACACGCAACATGCTCATCTACAAGGATAGGGACTCGTTAATGTAATGTGGGATGCAAATCATGTCGCACCTGCTTGAACCTAGTTTTTTTTATGCAGACTAGGGTGAAACGCGTTCAGATATGAATTTTTTGTATTGGCTGTTGAAAAGTGCACGATTATACAGGAAAGTAAATTTAATGTCATAAATGAAAAGTAGAGTTTCTGTATGAATGTGTACATGTTTGACCGAGTGAGTGAGTGAATGAGTGAGTGAGTGCCTGCCTGTCTGACTGACTGACTGACTAACTGACTGACAGGCCAATCAACCAACTTATCGATCCGCTTACCTACCTACCTACCTACCTGCCTACATACCTACCTAACTAGATGACTAGCTCACTAACTAGACAACTAACTAGCCAGCTATCTACTCAACTTACTAACTAGCTAGCTAGCTAACTAGCTAACTCATTCACTCACTCACTAGCCGCACAACTTGATCATTCATAAGAAAAGACAGAAGGAAAAACAAAAATAAAGCCAACGGCAAAAACAAATATGGCAAAAATAATCACAAAGATGACGACATTGGTGATGACAGCAGCTAAAACGAAGAAGCAGAATGCAAAGAATAATGCAAAGAGGATTGCAAAGAGGAATGCAAAGAAGAAAGCGGAGAAGAAGAATGCAAAGAAGAAGGAAAATGTAAAGAAGAGAAATGCTTAAAAGAAGAAGAAAGCAAAGAAGAAGATGAATGCAAAGAAGAAGAAGAAGAAGAAGAAGAAGAAGAAGAAGAAGAAGAAGAAGAAGAAGAAGAAGAAGAAGAAGAAGAAGAAGAAGAAAGAAGAAGAAGAAGAAGAAAGAGGAAGAGGAAGAGGAAGAGGAAGAGGAAGAAGAAGAAGAAGAAGAAGAAGAAGAAGAACAGCAACAACAACAACAAAGAAAGTGAAGCAAAGCAAAACAAAAAACAAAACACAAAAGAAAACAAACGAAAAGTGAAAAATAATAGACAATCTAGCCAGTAACTTTCTTTTCCTTTTTTTCCCCAGAACCCCCCTCCCCCCCCCCCCCCCCCCCCCCTATCCCCCACAAACAAACCTTCACATCACAGATTAAGACAGAAAATGTAGGAGAATAATATATTGGAACCACACTACACAAGCAAGTCAGTCAGCCACAAGTTGAAATATAATGCCGCTAGCTGAAACTCCAAGCCTTCTTGTTTGCTGATTGTGTGTACATGCACTTGCCCCAAGTCAATAAGTGTTTTACCGCGCCTCCTACCCCCTCCTACCCCCTGAATATTGATGTTCACGATCTACGAACTACTATCTGCCAATAGTAGACTGCCTGCCAGCATCCGTTCATGGATTCTTTTTTATCGGGAAACTTTACCCCTCCCCCCCCCTCTCTCTCTCTCTCTCTCTTTCTCTCTATGATTGTCTGAGAGACATGTATATGCATAAAAAAGTATTTGAGAGAAAAATTGACAACACAGTGGTCAAGTGGTTGGTGTGGTCGGTATCTAGGAAGTCTGAGGTTCCAATCTTATCAGAGGCTTCTATAGTGTGTGGGTTTTTTGTTAAAAAGAAAGGATTTGGCTGCATGCCTGCTTCTTCCTCACGAGTGTTCTATGGGCTTGAACGAAGGAAACATTCACATTTTTTATGTATAAGGCTTGCAACCTACATAAGTGTCTTTTTATGTGAGATATTCCTCTTCTTCGTCGAACGCTCAGACAGCAATTCCTGAGGCCCTGACAAATGCTGCCGTGCGCTGAAGGCCCTCCAGGGAGGTACTAAGAGTTTGTCCCTTATCGGCAGGTGAGATATGAAAGTGTTTGAATTGAATTGGAAGTTGCATTTAACTAACCCCTTATTGTGTTGTGTTGTATTGTATTGTATTGTGTTGTGTTGCATTTTATTGTATTGTACCGTATTGTATTGCTTTGTATTGTATAGTATAGTATAGTATAGTATAGTATAGTATAGTATAGTATAGTATAGTATTGTACTGTACTGAGCGCTTTGATTTGTTGCTTTACAAGATTCAGCGCTATATAAATTCCATACATTATTATTATTAAATGACTTAGATTTCAACATATGTGTCTGCGTGAAAAATTCGGACTACATTACTCAGGGAGAGTGCGTTGCTACACGCGCTGTGTCACCCGTGTTGAGGTTAAGTTCTTGTCTGTTGTACCTGTCTGTATTTACTTCTAGATCATAGTGGGCTTTTTTCTACAATTGTTTACCCCGCCAAATAGCTCTTAATACTGCATGCTATTTGGTGTTTTTTTTTAGCACACTCAGCAACATGTTACACACAGAACATCAGTCTCATCCGAAAGGCTAGCACCCAGACCACCGCTGAAGGTCTAGTGGATGGGCGGAAAAGGTCAGGGTAGGGTTCAGACTGGGGCTGAACTGGCGACTTCTCGCTTTCAAGACGGTGCCTTACCTTTTAGACCACCGAACCGAACCACCTTAGTGATCGTGAAAGCCAGCAACGTTAAAAATCAATCCAACAAAGAATGGTTCCATGCTTTGTTAATGAAAGTTACGTTTACAGCCAAATCTAGATTTACTAAAAAAAACCCACCCAATCATCATCATCATCATCAGTCCCGTGACCTGGGCGGTCGTGGAGGAGACACGAAAGACGATGCCGTGGTAAGCCTCCTCCATCCATCTCGGTCCTCGGCTATGAGAAGTAGTGCCGAGTCATTCATCCTGGTCCATTCTCTGATAGAGCTCCAAGATTCACCTAATGGTGAGATTTTGCTAATGTGACAGATTTCTACCCCCCACCATTAAGGTAGCCACATTCCGACTTCAGGGCTGGCGGTTGCTATGCTTGACATGGTAATCTGTGAGTAGCTTTAGCCAACACTTGACAAAGCTTGATCATCAGTTATAAAAACACAAGATTCCTGCCTTAATTTAATTCATAGAGATGGGTTATATATTATTTCATTGAAATCTGTATAACCTTGTTTGTTTAAAAAGAGAGAGAGGAGAGAGAGAGAGAGAAGAGAGAGAGAGAGAGAGAGAGAGTGAGAGAGAGAGAGAGAGAGACGAGAGAGAGAGAGAGAGAGAGAGAGAGAGAGAGAGAGAGAGAGAGAGAGAGAGAGAGAGAGAGAGAGAGAGAGAGAGAGAGAGAGAGGACTATAATTGTTTACTCTTCTACTTTGAAACATTCATACTGATGCTTTTTGAAAAGTTCCTGTCCTTCTCTGTAATTGTTTGTTAGAGCAGATGTTTGTATGATTCTTAGTCTATGGGTTTTTTCGCCTTTTCTTTTTCTTATCGTCTTACATTTTGTTGTTGATTGCTGTATATGTGGATACGCTAAAAGGTCCAAATACGAAAAATCATTCGTATTTGTATTAGTTTTCTTTTCTTGCTCTCTCTCTCTCTCTCTCTCTCTCTCCTCTCTCTCTCTCTCTCTCTCTCTCTCTCTCTCTCTCTTTTATGTCTCTCTCTTTATCTCTCTCTCTCTTTATATATCTCTCTCTTTATCTCTCTCTATTCCTCTCTCTCTCTCACTCCTCCTCCTCCTTCTCCCCCTCCTCCCTCTCAGTTACCCATGTAACAAGCTCTGAACGTGATCTCTCTCTGTCTCATTCTGTCTCTATCTATCTTCTCAATTATCCTCTTAAAATAGAAATCCTTAATAATATATCCCATTTTTTTCCTCTCTCCCCTTTCCAATTTCATCCACTTCTTTTTGTCTGTCTGCGTCCCATCAGCATTTTCCTTTCTTTCTCTTTCGTTGGATGTGAATTTATTTATTTATTTTATTCTTTTATTTTATTCTTTTATATCGAGGATAATGGAATAAGCACTTATGCGCTTTTATTTACATCCAGTCCCCCGTGTGTATGCGGTTTTGTAAATTCTGTCATCTGTTCCCACCGGCACACAATGGCCTACTCTTACGAAAAGCGGAACAGGATTTAACGTGTGCGCAAGATGTTCGGCGTGCGTTCGCACACGGGGACCTCGGTTTATAGTCTCATCCGAAGGACTTTTGGGGAGAGTGTTCTAGATGACAACTTCTCTGATGAACTGTGTTGCTTTGATCATGAATAGACTGAGCCTTTGATAAGAAACAGACCACCGTCCCCTTCCATCATGATGTATTCATTACTAGATGGAGATCTGGGAGATGTAGCCTGATAGACATGTTTCCAGTTGAGTTTTTTGCCTAGGATAAATCTAGATGAGAGGGGGGGGGGGGGGTTATCTTTTTATAGAGGCTGGGGAGAAGGTGGTTGTCAAAAAACAACTTTCTCCTTTGGAAAGATATATATATATATATATATATATAATATATATATATATATATATATATATATATATATATATATATATGTATATATGAATGAATGAATGGGTAGATGGATGGATGGATGGATAGATAGATAGATAGATAGAGACAGAAACAGACACAGACAGACAGATAGAGACAGAGTGACAGAGAGACATAGAGACCGAGAGAGAGACAGAGACAACGACAGAGAGAGAGACACACACACAGACAGAGACACACAGACAGAAAACAAACAATTTCTACAATTCGGCACACCCTAATGCTACATTGCTTGCACTTTCCCCCCCTTTTTTACCTAAAAAACACCCCAACTGACGCAAAAGCATAGCAGAGGAGACCAAGAGATAACTATAACTTGTATGCTAAACAACCAGGATCTGGTCAAATGGAATTGACACAAGGTATACGGTAACAGAGGGCAGGGAAGAACTCGATTTTTACACTCCCTCCCCCCTCCCTTCCACTCCTTCTGTCCCCATTCCAACATGCCAGTGGAAGACAGTCCTTGAGGGCAAAATGTTGCTGACAGGGAAGAGTGGAGGTGAGGGCACAAAAAAGGTAAGGGGAGGGAGGGAGGGAGGGATGGATGGATGGGGGTTGGGGTGGGGGATGGATTAGGGGTGGGGTGGGTGTGTGGGGGGTGACAGGACATAGGTGCGGCAGTTTAGTGGGATCTGGAAGAGTGAAAAGCGTCTAAACGCGATCGTCTGTTGGAAACTGTTTCAAGGTTGTGTGTGTGTGTGTGTGTGTGTGTGAGTGTGAGTGAGTGTGAGTGAGTGTGTTTGTGAGTGTGCGTGTGTGTGTGTGTGAGAGTGTGTGAGTGTGTGAGTGAGTGTGTGTGTGAGTGAGTGAGTGTGTGTGTATGTGTGTGTGTGTGTGTGAGAGAGAGTGCGCGCGTGTGTGTGAATGTGTGTGAGTGTGTGTGCGTGTTTTCTTGCATTTTCATGCACAGCAATTACATTGAAGTTCTGAAGGATCTCTCTTTGTGAAGTTTGTGTGTCAGTTCTTCCTAGGGAAAGTGTGAGGCTACGGGCAGTACCATCGAGTTTGTTGTTTTTTTAAAATAGAAATTTGCGGGTGTATGTGTTTCTTTTCCTGAGCGTCTTGCTGTTAGTCATTACAAACCAAGGGATCTTTTGTGCAATTTTACGGGACTAAAGCTTATCATCACAAGAGAAATAATCATTCCACTTATCACCCCTCTTCTCCTTTGTCGTCAAGATACTAAATATTTTACACAAATGTCTTTAAGTAATAGTGATGGCTTTATTTTTATGTCTGAAGCTGACTTCGTGTGGATCCACAAATTTATTTGTCAACTAGAAAGCGTCTCATCACCCTCTTGATATTCAGTTGAACCTTTAATGAACATAGCATGAATTGAAATCAATGTTACCACTATCTGTTGAGTGTACGTAAAAAACACCAACACACGCGGTAAAACTTTATCATTCTTGTCAAAAGTAGTGCAAGACACCCACCTCTCCTTCCCCACCCCCACCCCTGCCTCACCCCATCATCTCTACATCCCCCCCTCCAAACACACACACACACACACACACACACACACACACACAACACACACACACACACACACACACACACACACACACACACACACACACACACACACACACACACACACACACACAACACATTTACCCACAAACCTACACACTCACACACCACTCCTTCACCCAAATGTCATCATTCCCTGCCCCTGGGTGGTCCTGCAGACAGAATCTGAATGACAGACAGACCAAGTATTGCAGGACTACCAAGTGATACAACTCGCTTCGCTCTGTCTGTGCCACACCATGCCACACCATGCCATGCCATGCCATGCCATGCCCCAATCATTCAGATTTGCCCCCCCCCCAAATGCAATCTGCACTTGCGCCACACTACTACCACAGCAGCAGCAGCAGCAGTAGCAGAAGACACGAAATAATTTGGTTTCCATCTCCTTCCCTTTCCACTCCAACATGCCACCAAATGAGGTCCCGGAGGGCAGAAACTTGCTGACAGACATAAAGAAGAAAAGAGGAGGAGGAGGTTGATGATGGAGACACGCAAAGAAGACGACGGCGGAGGAAGAAGTAAGGAAAGTGTATGTGTAGTGGGGTTTGGTGGCTCGGAACTGATTCACATGTCTGTCAAAAACTATTTCCTAGGTACTTGCTTGGACACCTTGCTGTCATTTTTTTGGGACGTGGGGTGGGTGGGTGGGTGGGGGTAGGGGGGGGGTTACTTCTGGAAACTTTAAATTGCTTATTTTCTATTCAGAGAGGAGAAACATGTCGTTGCATTTTTCCTTTTTAACCAACACAAAAATGATCTTGTGTTCAGAATATACAGGATTTGGAGAGGAATCTCTCTGTGTGTATGTGTGCGTGCGTGTGTATGTGTGTGTGTGTGTGTGTGGTGTGTGTGCGCGCAAGAGTGTGTGTGTGTATGCGCGGGCGTGTGTGCTTGTGCGTGCGTGTGTGTATGTATGTGTGAGTATGTGTGTGTGCTTGCGGGTGTGTGTGTGGGGGTGGTGGTGGTGGTGGAGGGTGAGTGGGGGGTCAAGTCAAATCAAATTTCTATTTCCAGATGGTACATTGAATAAGCAATGCATTTGCTTTTTTTTCCATCAAGCCATCTATCTAAGAACAAATTTCTGAATGATAATGCTGAAATACTACATTATTGCAACCTTTACTAATAAATTGTACCAGTAAAAAGAGGAAAACCAATAAAATAATACATTTGAAGATACAAGTTAAACACACACATACATACACACGTACATACACACTCATACACACATGCGCGCGTGCGCGCACCCGCACACTCGCACACACTTAGGTAAACAATGTTTTAAGAATTAAAATCATAAAACGTCAAACAAACAAATTAATTCACCTACTATATCATCCATTCTTTCACGTTCATACTGTAGAAAATAAAAGGTACAGGAACAAAACGTTAGAAAATACTAGGCATTCATTGCTTTAGTACTGACAATATTGCCTGCATTGATATCCCTCCTCTCCTCCTCCACCCACGCAAACGTGTGCTCATATGCGCTCATACTCTTCAAGTAGCGCTTTTTAAATATAATATATTTACGCAATAACTATCAAGCGAGCAAAATCAGTCAAATCAGTCAATGATAGTGATAATTATAATAGAGATACAATAATGATGATAATCACCCATCACCATGAGATAACAATATAACAAGTAATCCCCATCACCATGAGACAACAACATAACAATAACAACAAAAGCATTGGAGAGGATGGGGGTGGTGGTGGTGTCGAGTATCAATGGGGAAAGGGAAAACACATTCAATCAAATAGAAAAAATAATAATAAAGAGACACTTATTCAAACAAATAAAACCCCTACACAATACAAAAATCAAAAGCCCATAATCAACTGAACTATCAAACCAACCAATAACGCTTATAATAGTGTTAATGATCTCATCTCTAACTGCAATAAAAACAACATCCACGATAAAACCTGTTGAATTGGACAAGAGAAAGGGCATGAGGAGAGGAGAGGAGAGGAGAGGAGAGGAAAGAGAGAGGGAGAGAGAGAGAGAGAGAGAGAGAGAGAGAAGAGAAGAGAGAGAGAGAGAGAGAGAGAGAGAGAGAGAGAGAGAGAGAGAGAGAGAGAGAGAGAGAGAGAGAACTCGAACTCGAATATTTCGAACTCGAATATTTTAATGAGGGTAATTGGATAAGCCAGAGGCTTCTTTACACCAGGCCCTCAAGGGGAAAAAGTGAAACAAACATGAATAAACCAATTGGTCAATAAACAAGATAATGTCAAAAAGCAAAGAAATGAATCATTCAAATAGCACTTCAATTATTGACTGAAGTCATGAAATCAATGAAAGACCACAGAAGTAAACCATCGAATAAACAGACAAAACCAATTAAACACTGACAAACTCCTCTCCTTGACACACCCCTCCCCTAAACAGAAACCCCTCCCCCAAAAATCAACACACACACACACACACACACACACACACACACGCACGCACGCACGCACGCACGCACGCGCGCACGCACGCACGCACGCACCACACACACACACACACACACTACGCGTACATATGCACGGACACGCAACTACACGTGCGAGCTTGCACAAATCATACAAATCGTCCAGGATAAAATCCATACACATGTACATTACCTCACATATTATAAACAGCCTTATGTCATAATCATCAAAATACCATAACCACACATTACACCGTCAAAACCAAACAATGAACATTATTTGAAGCACGAGAAAAAAACAACAACCCACAGAGCATCAAGACAACCCTCCCCCCCCCCCCACTCACACACGTCACACACACACACAACACACACACACACACACACACACACACACACACACACACACACACACACACACACACACACACACACACACACACACACACACACACACACGCCCATACACACACACACATTCACACACACATACACACATTTGCGCGCGCTTGCACGCATACACACTCACACACACAGAGTTCAACAAGCACGCTCACCCAATACATATTACAGAAAATTAAACAAGTGTGTGTGGTACGCTTTTTTGAAAGATGATAGGCTGCTTTTCTCTTTTATACTGACTGGGATTTCGTTCCATAACTTGCTACCAGAATAAACAAGGGATGACATAAACAGATCGGTTCTTGGATGAGGAGTAACAACACTGCTTTTGTTACGAACAGTTTTAACAGGGAACCGCTGACAAAGATAATGAGGGGCTAGTTTATTCATAATCTTATACATAAATGCACCTTTATTAAAGAGACAATGTAAACTAAAAGGAAGAATGTTCAACTCTTTGTAGCTATTAGTTTCTAAGGAAGTAGTTCTAAGCAGAATTAACTTGAGAGAACGTTTATATACTCTCTCAAGTTGTCGTAAACAGTTTTTACTTGCCAAATCCCAGCATGTAGATGCATAATCAAGATCAGGTTTTATATAAGCGTAGAAGAATAGTTTTCGAGTATGCTGATCAAGGAAATGTTTTATTCGATTAAGTTGGAATAGCTTCTTAGATAATTTTTTTGAAATACTAAAAACATGATCAGACCATGACAAGTTATTATCAATATGTAGACCAAGTAGTTTATATGAGCTGACTTCTTCTAATACTTTATCGTAAATCTTTATTCCATTTAGTTTGGTTTTAAAGTTTTGGCGCTTTTGTCTTGTTGCAACAACCATAAATTTTGATTTCAGTGGATGGAGAGCCATGTGATTGCACTCTGTCCATGCTGCTAGATTGTTTAAGTCCTTTTGCAAAATTTTACCTACAGAGTTTACATCATGATCCGCTGTATGTATGGTAGTGTCGTCGGCAAAGAGTTCACAAGTAGAAGAAACATGGAGAGGAAGATCATTGATATATATTGAAAAGAGAATGGGCCCTAGCACAGAACCTTGAGGAATACCATACTTCACTGGCAAAAGAAACGACATAAATGAATCTTGATAAACAGCTTGTCTTCTTTTATCAAGAAAAGAGGTAATTAGTTTTAGTGAGTCTGCGCATAAACCATATATAGCCAGTTTCTTTACTAGGAGGTTGTGATCAATACAGTCAAATGCCTTGGCAAAGTCTACAAGTCAGAGAGAGAGAGAGAGAGAGAGAGAGAGAGAGATGTCACAATATCTAGCTATCAGGTCTACCATTTTGTTTTCTCCTTTCCATGTTGTTTTAAAATTTGTAGATTGTACACGAACTTATATAGATTACTCTTACTTTTTTGCTTAATAAGAGTGTGGGTATGTGTGTGTGGGCGTGCTCGTGTGTGTTTTCCTCAAACATGTACACAATTTTTATGTTCTTAATTCTTTATTTGTTGGGGTTTTTTTGGCCATTCTTCTAGTCTTCTAAATGTATTCGAATGCTTAATTCTCTGTGTCATATACCTAGAAAACCATTCTGCAATCAACGCTGTCGTTGCAGTGTTCCCGTGTGAGGAACTTGGGGTCTATCAGTACAATTAGCATTCCTACCTTCTGGTAACTCTGTGCTAGGAATTCCCTCTTCTCTCTCTCTCTCTCTCTCTCTCTCTCTCTCTCTCTCTCTCTCTCTCTCTCTCTCTCTCTCTCTCTCTTTGTTTCTGCATTGTTTTCCCCCTTCCTCTCACTTTCGTCTTGTCTCTTTTCTGCCTTCTTGCTCCATTTTCCTGCCTCTTCTTTTTTGAAAAAAATCTAGAAAGACTTAAAAAAAAAAAAAAACGATTCTCTTCTCAAGCTGAAGTCAGATGCACAGGGCCTAACTTATCAGGCGGGTAATTAACGGCAGCGAAATTCATTTTCGTTCAAAATGTGACAGACAACAATAGTTGCTGTCTGAGAGTTTGACGACAACGATAACGAAAGAAGAAGTTACAGAGCGAGTCCCTAGACATATTTTTTACATGAGTGGTGCCCCCAAACAAGAACATGAGTTTTTATTTTCATCCTCCACCTCCATAAGACTCGCTAGATCCAAGGTTCACCCACACCAGAGTGTTTCTCGTCCACCAAAAAGCAATCTGCACTATGTCAGGAATTTCGCGGTATAGACGACAATGAACTAATCTGATTCTCATCCCTATCCGCGCTTCTTGCTCTGCTCTTTAATTCAGCATGCCGTT
>CM054145.1:37402957-37407957 GCA_028751875.1 Rapana venosa | reverse complement strand
CTGGTATCACTTTAAGTGAAAAGACGTTAAAATTGAAGACTTACTTACTACTTAAATCCTGTTCCGCTTTTCGGAAGAGTAGGCCATTGTGTGCCAGTAGAAACAGATGACAAAATTTTCAAAGCCGCATACACACGGGGACTGGATGTAAAAAAGCACATGAGTGATTATTCCATTATCCTCGCTCTCCCTCTCTCTCTCTCGCTGACTGTCTCTGTTTTGACATGCTTTTGTGACAGTTTCTGCCCCTGTTTTAGTTTTCTATCTCTGTGTATTTTCTGTCTCTCTAGTTTTTTGTCTCTCTCTTTCTCTCTGTATTTCTTTTCTGTCTCTGTGTGGTTTTCTGTTGTTCTTTGTTTTTATGTATTCATTTCTCTAAGTTTGTGTATCTGTCTGTTAGTGCACTTGTATCTGTGTCTGTGTAAATGTTGTCTGCTCTCTCTCACTCCCTCCCTGCCTTTTTCTCTCTCCCTCCCTCCATCTCTCTCTCTCTCTCCCTCCCTCCCTTCCCCCTCTCTCTCCTTCACAAGTTAAGTTTTGCATCTCAAAAAGACTGATTACATTACAGAGTACACCCCCGAACAAATTATTTAGAAGAAAAAGCAGTTTGCTATAAAGCTACAATGCTTTGGACATTTCACAAACGACGAAGTGAAAATTAAGTGCAATTATTAAAGAAATGCACGCTGCGGGAATGCACGACCTTTGGCAATAAAACGAAAAATATGAACTCACGTTTGAAAACATCATCAAAATAAACGTGACAGCTAGAAATGAACGAAAATAGACACGTTTGAAAGTATGGATTGATGTTGCAATCTCACCTGTAAGGGTGATGTTTTTAAGTGGTCAAATGTAATCTTGCTGTATATTATTTTGCTGTAGTTATTGTGTTGTTGTTGTTGTTTTTTCTTTTGTTATTTGTTGTCAAGTTTGTTTGATGTTTTTTATGCATGGGTTTGGCTTTGTTTTTGAATTTAAAAAGCCCAATGTTCACACTACAGTTCGTTTTACATAATTATGAGGTAAAAAATAAACGATATTAAGGATTTGGGACTTCAGATTTCTCTCTCTCTCTCTCTCTCTCTCTCTCTCTCTCTCTCTCTCTCTCTCTCTCTCTTTCTCTCTCGCTCTCTGTTTACATATGCCTCTCTGTGTCTCTGTCTCTCTGTCTATCTCTCTCTCTCTCTCTCTCTCTCTCTCTCTCTCTCTCTGCATCTCAGTCCCTCTATCTGTCTGACTGTCTGTCTGTATCTCTCTCTCTCTATCTCTCTCTCTTTGTCTCACTGTGTCTGCCTGTCTCTCCTGGTTTCATTTCCTCTCCTTCTCAGTCTTTGTTCCTGTGTGTGTCTCTCTCTCTCGATATTTGTTTTTGTGTCATTTGACCTCTCTGTCTCTCTTTCTCTGTGTCTCTGTCTCTCTGTCTGTCTGTCTTTCTCTCTCTTTCTCCCTCCCTCGCTCTCTCTCTTTCTCTCTCCCTCTCTCTCTCATTCAAGAGGATTTTTCCCTTTGGAGTTAACATCAGTGCCGACTCCACTCTCTCCAAAAGTCCTTTGGATGAGACTTTAAACCGAGGTCCCGTGTACATACGCACGCACGCAAAATATTTTGCGCACACGTTAAAACCCGTTCCGCTTTTCGGAAGAATAGGCCATTGTGTGCCGGTGGAAACGGATGACAAAATTAAAAAAAACATGCATACACACGGGGACTGGATAAAAAAAGCACACGAATGCTTATTCCATGATCCTCGAAATAAACGAATAGATAAATAAAAATAAAATAAGATAAATAATCTCTCTCATGGCAATAAATTACTTTCAGTGTTCAGTTTCCTCTCTCTCTCTCTCTCTCTCGCTCGTTCGTTCACTCTCTCTCTCTCTTCTCTCTCCTCTCTCTCTCTCTCTCTCTCTCTCTCTCTCTCTCTCTCTCTCTTTTCTCTCTCTCATATATTTTAATATATATATATATATATTCTGATGGTGGAGTCTGTCTGTGTTTGTCTGTCTCTTTCTGTGTCTGTTTCTCTGGTAGGCAGATTGGTGGTCTTGGTGCTGTTCTCCACACTGACCTTTACAGTAATAGAAGGGAGAATCTATCTCCGCTTTCGCACCGTCATAGCTATAGCTACATCTCTGGCCCTCTTTGCTGCTGTCTCTGTCTGTCTGTCTGTCTGAATGTCAATCTGTCTGTCTGACTGTATGTCTGTCTGTCAATCTGTCTGTCTGACTGTCTGTCTATCTATCTATCTATCTATCTATCTATCAATCTATCTATCTATCTATCTATCTATCTATCTATCTATCTATCTATCTATCTATCTATCTATCTATCCATCTATCTGTCTGTCTGTCTGTCATCTATCTATCATCTATGTATCTATGTATCTGTCTGTCTATCTATCTATCTATCTATCTATCTATCTATCTATCTATCTATCTATCTATCTATCTATCTACTATCATCTATCTGTCGTCTGTCTGTCTGTCTATCTATCTATCTATCTATCTATCTATCTATCTATCTATCTATCTCTCCCATCTTTCTATCTATCTATCTATCTATCTATATATCTCTTATCTATCTATCTATCTATCTATCTGTCTGTCTTGTCTGTCTGTCTGTCTGCCTGTCTATCCATCTTCTATCTCTCTATCTACTATCTGTCTGTCTGTCTGTCTGTCTGTCGTCTGTCTGTCTATCTATCTGTCTGTCTGTCTGTCTGTCTATCTATCTATCTATCTGTCTGTCTGTCTGTCTGTCTATCTATCTATCTATCGATCTATCTATCTATCTATCTATCTATCTGTCTGTTTTGTCTGTCTGTCTGTCTGTCTGTCTGTCTATCTATCTATCTATCTATCTATCTATCTGTCTGTCTGTCTGTTGTCTGTCTATCTATCTATCTATCTGTCTGTCTGTCTGTCTGTCTGTCTGTCTGCCTTTCTATCTATCTATCTATCTATCTATCTATCTACTATCTATCTATCTATCTATCTATCTGTCTGTCTGTCTCTCTGTCTGTCTCTCTGTCTGTAAACTGTCTGTCTTGGTCTAGTGCCTCTGTCTACATACTGTTCTCTGTCCCCTTTTTTACCTCGATCTGTTTTTGTCTTCGTCTGTCTGTCTGTCTGTCTGTCTGCTGTCTGTTTCTTTGTCTCTCCCAGTATATCCATGTTTCTCGCTGTATCTCTGTCTCTGTCTCTGTCTGTCTGTCTGTCTGTCTGTCCGTCAGACGTAAGGTGGCTTTGAAACTGTTCCCTCAATGACATTTTCGGTAATAGTAGGGGAAATGTGTTGCCGCTTCAACACTGTCATAGACATACTGTTCTGTTCTTGCTTTCTTTCCTTCTGTCTGTCTTTCTGCCTGCCTGTCTGTCCATCTATCTATTTCTCTCTCTCTATATAGATCTATGTATCTATAGATCTCTCTCTCTCTCCTCTCCCCTCTCTATATATATATATATAGATATATATATTATACATATATACTTTTCTTCTTTTTCGAATCTTTGGGCAAACATCATTTTTGTTATGGGATGAAGTTGTAATTGGTCACTGCACTTTTTTCCCCCCCCCCCCCCTCTCTCTCTCTCTTCTCTCCTCTCTCTCTCATCTCCCCCTCTCTCTCTCTCTCTCTCTCTCCCCTCTCTCTCTATTATATATATATATATATATATTTTTAATGATAAAATTTTTTTTTGCGCTATATCTTTTTTTAAAAAAACCAAAAGCAATGCGCTTTTAAATGTGGGTTGATAGATTATTTCTTTACTACAAAATTTTGCACACAAAACACACTCTTAAATCCCCCCTCGCTTTCATTTTTCCCCTAGGGGATTTTTTTTTGGGTATCAGTAAAAACCTTAGGTTAAAAAAGCCCAACATAAACAAAACAAAAAAATTTAAGCAAAAAACCCAACAAAAAAAATTAGTCTTTTAAAAAAGAGCTAAAACGCTGTTGGCTTTCCCCCAAATTTAAATAAGGGAATTGAGGGGCAGTCATTAACAAAGGGGTTGCTGAAAAACCCTTTTTTCAGGAAAAGAAAAAAAAGGGAAAATTTTCCTCTTGTTTTTAAAAAGCTAATTTAACTACTTTGGACAGCTATAAATTTGAAAATAGTTTTTAAAGTTTTGAATGTTGAAATTTTGGGCAAGCTTGTTTTGGTATTTTTTAAAAAAATTGAAGAGGGAAAAAAAAATTTAAAGCTGTGTGTTTTTTTTATTTGAAAAAATTTTTTTTTTCCCGGGTTGTTTTTCGTTGGGGGTTTTGATGTTTCTGTTACTGCTGTTTTTTAAATTTTTTTTTGATGATTTTTTTCCTTTTTTTTTTTGTTCTTGCAATTGTTAAAGGGAAAGAACTCGTTAGAGTTTTTGGGCCTTGTGCTTTGTTTGTTGTGGATTTTTTTTTACTACGCATGGTTTTTTGGTCATCCATTTAGGTTTTTTAAACCCCTTTAATCTCAGCTTCATCTATAAATGCTCCAAAAAAAAATGACGCAAAGGAATTTTAGATTTCTTTCCTCCCAAACCCCACCTCTCTCTAGCTCTTTTTGAATTTGTTTCTTTTTTTTGGGCTCTCTGTCTTTTGGCCTGTATTTTCCCCTCTCTCCCCTCTTCTTTTCCCCTCTCTCTCTCCCCTTTTCCCCTTCTCTCTCTCTCTCCCGTATGTCAGTTTTTTCTTGTTCCCGAGTGTTCGGGGTTTTTTGTCTGTCTTTTTTGTCTCTCCTCTTTTTCTCTCTCTCTCCTCTCTCTTCTTTCTCTCTGTCTTTCTGGGTTTTTCTGTCTGTCTGTTTTCTCTCTCTCTCTTCCTCTCTTCTCTCCCCTTTTTCTCTCCTCTCTCTCTTCCTGTCTGTTTGTCTGTCTGTCTAAATCTATGTTTGTCTCTATCATCATCATCATCATCAGACCCGTGACCTTGGCGGTCGTGGGGGAGACACGAAAGACGATGCCGTGGTAAGCCTCCTCCATCCATCTCGGTCCTCGGCTCTGCGCAGTAG
>CM054145.1:37390457-37400457 GCA_028751875.1 Rapana venosa | reverse complement strand
GTAGAGAGGAGAGAGAGAGCAAGAGAGAGATAGACAGACAAGCGACAGAGAGAGAGAGAGACAGAGAGACTGAGCGACAAGAGACAGACAGAGAGAGAGAGAGAGAGCAAGAAGAGACAGACAGAGTGACGACAGAGGAGAGAGAGAGAGAGGAGAGAGAGAGAGAGAGAGAGAGCCAGACAGACAACGGACGGACGTCGAACAAGAGAGAAAGTGGAGAGGAAGACGGAATACAGAGAGAGAGAGAGAGAGAGAGAGAGAGAGAGAGAGAGAGAGAGAAGAGAGAGAGAGAGAGAGAGAGAGAGAGAGAGAGACAGACAGACAGACAGACAACAGACAGACAGAGCGAAGAGAGAGAGAGACAGACAACTGACAGACAGACAGATAGAAGGGGTTGGGGAGAGGAGGGTGTGTGTGTAATCATCCCCCCAACAATGAAGGAACAATACGAAAGCAGTAATGGACGTCTTGGTGGTACTGGGTGAAATCTAGAATCCTGACGATGTCTTCTCGGTCTTTCTACTGTCTCGTCTTCCTTCTTGTCTTCACCCTCTCCTTTCTCGTCTTGCTTTGTTCTCCTGTCTTCCTATTTGTCATCTCTGATTCTACTTGTCTTCTGTCTTTCGTCTGGTCTCTCTCTCTGTCTCTTTCTCTCTTTCTCGTCTCTTCGTCTGTCTCTCCTCCTCTCTTCTCCGTTGTCTCTCTGTCTCCTTCTTCTCTCTCTTTCTCTCACCCTCCTTGTCTTCTCTCCCTCTATCCCTCTCTGCTTCTCTGTCTCGTGTCCTGTCTTGTCGTCCTCTTATCTCCTTCTCTGTCTCTCGCTTCCTCTTCGTCTCACTCCTCTCCTGTCTGTCTTCTCTCTGTCTTGTCTTCTGTCTTCTCTCCCTCTTCCTCTTTCTCTTCTTCGTCCTTTCCTCCCTGTACCAAACCTTTCAAACCGTACTGTCTTTAATGAGAGAGAGAGAGATAGAGAGAAAAGAGGGGGGGAAAAAGGGGAAAAAAAAAAGGGAAAAGGGGGAAAGAGGAAAAGGGGAGAAGAAGAAGGGGAAAAAAAAGGGGAGGGGAGAGGGAAACGAAGGAGGGGAAAAGGAGAAAAAGGAAGAGAAGAGAAGAGAGAGAGGGAAGGGGGAAAGAGAGGGGAAAAAGGGGGAAAAAAACAGGGGAAAAGGGGAAAAACGAAGGGGGAAAAAGGGGGGGGAGGGGGGAAAAACCCCAAAAAGAAAAAAACCCGAAGGAGGGGGGGGGGAAAAAAAAAAAAAGGGAAAAGGGGGGGAAAGGGGGGGGGGGGGGAAAAGTTTTTAAAGGTTTTTTTCGGGGTTTTTTCCCCCGCCCCGGGGGGGGGGGGGGGGGGGGGAAAAAAAAAAAGGGGGGGGAAAAAAAAGGGGGCCCGGGGGGGGGAAAAAAAAGGGGGGGGGGGGAAAACGCGCCGGGGCCGGGGGGGGGGGGGGGGAAAAAAAAAAAGGGAGGGGGGGGAAGAGGAGAAGAGAAGAGAGAAGAAAAAAAAAAGGGGAAGAGAAAAAGGGGGGAAAAAGAGGGGGAAAGAAAAAAAAAGGGCAAAAAACCCAGCCAAAAAAAAGGGGGGGGGAAAAAAGGACCCCCCGGCGGGGGGGGGGGGGGGGAAAAAAATTTTTTTGGGGGGGGGGGTTTTTTTTGGGGGGGGGGGGCCCCGGCCCCGACCGCGCGGGGGAAAAGGGGGGAAGATAAAGAAGGAGAGTTTGGGAGGGTGGGGAAACCCCCCCCAAAAACATAAAGGGGCGGGGGGGGGGAAAAAGGGCCCCCCCCCCCCCCCCGGGGGGGGGAAAAGGGGGGGGGGGGGGAAAAAAAAGGGGGGGGGGGGGGGGGAAAAAAGGGGGCGGGGGGGGGGGAAAAAGGGGGCCCGGGGAAATGGGGGGGGGGGGAAAAGGGGGGGAAAAGGGGGGGAAAAAAACCCCCCCCCAAAAAAGGGAAAACCCCCCCCGGGGGGAAAAAAAAAAAAAAAAAAAAAAAAAAAGGGGGGGGGCCCCGAAAAAAAGGGGGGGGGAAAAAGGGGAAGGCTCCGGGGGCCCGGGGGGGGGGGGGGGGGGCCCCCCCCCCCGGGGGGGGGGGGGAAAAAAGAAAAAAAAAAAGGGGGGGGGGGAAAAAAAAAGGGGGGGGGGGGGGGAAAAAAAGCCAAAAACCCTTTTTTTTCGGGGTAATGAAAAGAAAAATTTTTTTCACCACCCCCCAACAAAAAACCCCAAAAAACCAAAGGGAAAAAAGGGCGGAAGAAAAGAGGGAAGGAGAAAGAAAGGTGAAGGGGGGGGGGGGGGGGGAAAAAAGGGGGAAAAGGGAAAAAAAAAAAAAAATTTTTTTTTTTTTTAAAAAAAAAAAAAAAAAAAAAACAAAAAAAAAAAACCCTAACCCCTGGGGGTCCCCTCAAAAATTTCTTTTATTTTTCCACTCTCCTTGCGTGTCCGTCGGCTTTGGTTCCCCCCCTTTCTTTCCTCTCCCTTGGGGTTTTTTGTTGTTGTTTTTGTCTGTTTCCCTTTGTTTTTTCTTCTTGTTTTTTTGTTTTTTTGTTTCCCCCTTTTTCTTTTTTTTTTCTTTTTTTTTTTTTCTTCTTTTTTTTTCTTTTTTTTTCAGGGTTTTCCTTTCGCCCCCCCTTTTTTTGTCCCTTTTTTTTTCTCTTTTCCTTCTTTTCTCTCGTCTTTTCTCTTTTTTTCTCTTTTTCCTTTTTTTTCGCGTTTTTTTCCCCTTCCCCCCCCCTTCCCCCTTTTCCCCCTTTTTTCCCCCCCCCCTTTCTCCTCTCCTTTCCCCTTCTTCTCCCTCTCCCCCCTCCTTTTTTTTTTTCCCCCGGGGTTTTTTAAAAAATGCCCCAAAAAACAAAAAAAAAAAAATTTTTCTTACCCCCCCCCAAAAAAACATTGTTTCCTTGTTGCCCCCCCCCTCTTGCGTTTTCTGTTTTGAATTTTTTAAAAAATTCCCGGGTTTTTGAAAAAAAAATTTTTTTTATTTTCTTCCTCTTTTTTTTTTTTCCCTCTCTCTCTCCTCTTTTTTTTTTTTTTCTGTCCCCGTGTGTTTTTTCGGGTTGTTTTTTGTTTTTAGATTCTTTTTTAAGTTTGTGTTCTGTCTGTTTGCCTTGTATTGTGTCTGGAAATTTTTTTCCCCTCTCCTCCCTTCCTCCCTTTTTCTCTCCCCCCTCCCCCCCCCTCTCTTCCTTTACAAGTTAAGTTTTTGCACTAAAAAGACGATGACATTTCAGAGTACACTCCCAAAAAAAACATCTAAACCCCCCCCCCCCCCCCCCCCCCCCCCCCCGTTTGCAAAAAGGGACAATGCTTTGGAAAATTTACAAAAAGACAAGTGAAAATTTTTAATGCAATTGTTAAAGCAATGCACGCTGCAGGAAGCACGACCTTTTTCAATAAAAAAGAAAAAATAACTCACGTTTGAAAAACATATCAAAATAAACGTACAGCTAGAAATAACGAAAATAGACACTTGAAAGTAGGGTCGATGTTGCAAAACTCACCGTAAGGGTGATGTTTTTAAGTGGTAAAGTAACTTTCTGTATACATTTTGCTGTAGTTATTGTGTTTTGTTTTGTTGTTTTTTCTTTTGTTTTTTGTTGAAGTTTGTAAATTTTTTTTTGTATGATTTTGGGTTTGTTTGTTTTGTTTTTTTTTTTTTTTTACCAATGTTTCAAAACAATTTGTTTTACAAATTTTAGGTCAAAAATAAACATATTAAGGGTTTGGGGTTCAGATTTCGCTCTCTCTCTCTCTCCTTTTCTTGTTTACATTTTTCCCCCCTTGCTTGCTCTGTCCTCTCTCTCGCTCTCAGTTCATATCGTCGTCCTTTACTCTCCTCTTTGTCTGTCCACGTGTCGCCTGCTCTCCTGGTTTCATTTCCTCTCCTTCCATCTTTTTTCCTTGTCTCCCTTCTATATTTGTTTTTCGTCATTTGACCTCTCTGCCTCTCTCTGTGTCTCTGTCGCCTGTCTTTCTCTCTCTCTCCCCCGCTTCTCTCTTTCCTCTCCCTCCTCTTATTATAAAAAACCTCCAAACCCTAAAACTCCAAACTCCTTTCAACAAAAGGGAAATTCTTTTGCAAAAAATTTTTCATGCATTGTCCCCCCCCACTAAAGACATGTTTAATTAATAAATTTAAAGGGATTTCCCCCTATCGATCTTCCTTTTCCTAGAATTACATTATATAAATCAATTTTCGTATTTCGGAAATGGCTCGGGGAAAAGACTTCTGTCTTTTTAAAAAATAAACAAACTAAAAGATTCAAAACTTTCCCCCCTTTATGACTTTTTAATGAAAATCAAACCTGGCATCCTTTCTCCCAAATGTATTGTCAAAAAATTTCTACATAGGGTACGTTCATGGTAAAACTTGTTTGTTTTTGTTTCATGCTTGTGGTAGGGCAGTTTCCAACTGCCCTTTTTTCTTCTCATTTGTGCGAAAATTTTAGAGAGCATTTGTTTCGTGTACTTCCCCCCACCTTTTTTTTATTTTTTTTTTTTAAATTGATTTATTTTTAAAACTTGATTTTGTACAGCAGTTATTTCTACATAATTAGTCATCTTTTATTTGGAAAATCTCCCTCTTGTCTCTGTCTGTTTCTGTCTGTCTGTCTGTCCCGTCTTCTCTCTCTCCCCCTCTCTTCCCCCTCTCTCACCCCCCTCTCTTTTTTTGTTTTTTTTTTTTTTTGTTTTTTTTTGTTGTTGCATTTCTTTATCGTCGTTTTCATTTTAAACATCATCTCGGCGGCACGCATTATCATCCCCACCCCGCATAAAAATCATTATCTCTAACTACTATTTTATACTCTACAAATATACACACTCTACTACTTCAAATACACAAATACTACTATACACTACTACACACTACTACTACATTGGCGTGACATAGGACGACTTACTCCTTCTTGTTCTTGCGTATTTGTATTTCTTGATGATTTTTTCCCTTTTTTGTTTCCTTTCCTTTTCCTTTCCTTTTTTTTTCAAAATATTGCTTTACTTTGGTTTATACTTTTTTTTTCCTTTTTTTAGGGCTGGATGAAAAAAAGTCATTGTACTTAATCTATTACCCTCTTTAAATAAAATTTCGTATTTCGTATTTCGTTATTCAAGAGGATTTTTCCCTCTGGAGTTAACATCAGTGCCGACTCCACTCTCCCCAAAAGTCTTTCGGATGAAACAATAAACCGAGGCTCCGTTGTGCGAATGCACGCAAAACATCTTGCGCACACGTTAAAACACGTTCCGCTTTTCGGAAGACTAGGCCATTGTGTGCCGGTGGAAACGGATGGCAAAATTTAAAAAATAACTGCATACATACGGGGACTGGATAAAAAAGCACATGAATGCTTATTCCATGATTCTCGAAATAAAAGAATAGATAAATAGAAATAAAATAAGAGAAATAATCTCTCTCTCATGGCAATAAATTACTTTCAGTGTTCAGTGTCTCTCTCTCTCTCTCGCTCTCCCTCTGTCTCGTTCGTGCTCTCTCTGTCTCTCTCTCTCTCTCTCTAGATATATATTATATATATATATATATATATATAATATTATATATATTTATATATATAATATAAATATATATATAATGATGAGTATCTGTCTGTGTTTGTTCTGTCTTTCTGTGTCTGTTTCTCTGGTAGGCGATGGTGGTCTTGGTGCTGTTCTCTCCACTGACTTTACATAATTAGAAGAGAAATCTATTATTGCATGTAATAGTATATATACATCTTCTGGCCCTTCATTTGCTGCGTTTGTCTGTCTGTCTGTCTGATGTCAATCTGTCTGTATTGATTGTCTGTCTGTCTGTCAATTCTGTCTGATGAATGTCTATCTGCTTCTATCTATCTATCTATCTAATCTATCTATCTATCATTATCTATCTTCTATCTGTCTTCTATCTATCTATCTGTCTGTCTATTTCTGTTATCTGTCTTTCTTCTATCTATCTATCTATCTATCTATCTATCTATCTATCTATCTATCTATCTATCTATCTATCTATCTTCTATCTGTCTGTCTGTCTGTCTATCTATCTATCTATCTCTTCTTTATCTATTTCTATCTATCTATCTATCTATCTATCATATCTATCTATCTATTCTATCTATCTATCTGTTCTATCTTTATCCTATCTATCTATCTATCTATCTATCTATCTATCTATTCTATGTATCTGTCTATCTATCTATCTATCTATCATCTATCTATCTATCTATCTATCTATCTGTACTGTCTTCATCTATCTTCTGTCTGTCTATCTATCTGTCTATCTGTCTGTCTTCTATCTATCTATCTGTCTATTGCTATCTTTGTCATCTATCTATCTATCTATCTATCTATCTATCTATCTTTCATCTCTGTCTGTCTCTCTGTCTATCTACCTATCCATCCGTCTGCCTGTCTGTCTATCTATCTATCTATCTATCTATCTATCTATCTATCTATCTATCTATCTATCTGTCTGTCTGTCTGTCTGTCTCTCTATCTATCTATCTATCTATCTGTCTGTCTATCTGTCTGTCTATCCATCTATCTATCTGTCTGTCTGTCTGTCTTTCTGTCTGTAAACTGTGTGTCTTGGTCTAGCGCCTCTGTCTACATTCTGTTTCTCTGTCTTTTTCTACCTCGATCTGTTATGTCTTTGTCTGTCTGTCTGTCTTTCTGTCTCTCTCTCTCTCTGTCTCTCCCAGTATATTAATGTTTCTCGCTGTATCTCTGTCTCTTTCTCTCTCTGTCTGTCTGTCTGTCCGTCAGACGTAAGGTGGCTTTGAAACTGTTGCCTCAATGACCTTTCCCGTAATAGTAGGGTTAATGTGTTGCCGCTTCAACACTGTCATAGACATACTGTTCTGTTCTTGCTTGCTTTCCTTCTGTCTGTCTGTCTGCCTGCCTGTCTGTCCATCTATCTATTTCTCTCTCTCTCGATCTATATGTCTATACATCTCTCTCTCTCTCTCTCTTCACTCATCTCTCTCTCTCTCTCTCTCTCTCTCTATATATATATATATATCTATATATATATATATAATTATACATACATAATATGTATATACTTTTCTTCTTTTTCGAATCTTTGACAAAAATCATTTTTGTTATGGGAATGAAGTTGTAATTGGTCACCTGCACTTTTTTTTTTTTTTTTTTGCTGCCTCATCTTCTGTGACGTCCCCTCGTCCTGTTGTTCCCACGCCGCTCATTCCAATCTCCCCGCCACAACCATACCCAGATTTGTTATGTCCCCTCCTCAGAGTCGGAGGTCCACAGGGAGCCAATCACTATCAGGCCGCCGTGGGACCACCAGCCAGAGGGGCCCTGCACTGCTGCTGGGTCACTTTGGCGGTATTCAGTGGTGCCTGTTCTGAGCTAACATACGCAGGACACCACCTACTAAGCCCCCTACTAACGACAGTATTAGCTCAGTCGCGGAGCCAGACTGAGTGAGTTGCCCACCCGAGGTGGCAACCACCACAACGTCCCTCCAACGACCGTCCCCCGCGAACCTCCAACCCCAAAGGCTTTGACACAAACTCACCACAGGCACAGAAGTGTATGGGCAAACCGAATCTGAGGTCACCATGAGACCAGAGAAACTGGGACCACCGAATCAGAGGCAATTTTTTAAATGCATGATGATCAATGACAAAGAGGATGACGTAATGATGCTGCTGTGGAAGTGCATATGCTTTGAGACTACTTGACAGGGTTGTACTCTACGCTTACTATCATAATATATCCCGGCGTCAACCGGGCCCGAGAGATACAGACACCTGCAGTGTCGGTCAGGTAATTTGAGCAACACTCTCAAACTCGCATCCGTTAAGTGGATGAAGCTCGACTGTGTGGTCCCAGTCTTCCCACTGAGCCCACAGCACACTCACTCTGGGTAGGAGCCGGCCGGAGTCCGAAAAATTCCTATGACTCTTATGGGAATCGAACCCGCGACCTTCCAGTCTGTAACCCAAGGCGCTAACCACTGCGCCATGGCGGCTGGTGGTCACCTGCACTTGTCACCCTCTCTCTCTCTCTCTCTCTCTCTGTATATATATATATATATATATATATATATATATATATATATATATATATATATATATATATATATATATATATATATATATATGATGAAATTTATATAGCGATATATCTTGTAAAAAAAGCAATGCGCTTTTCATGATGGGAATGATAGATATATATCTATATCTAGCTACCTAGCACACACACACACACTCCTAATCTCCATTTCTCTCCCCTTTTGCTTTTATTTTTCTCTAGAGATTGTATTTTGTACCAGTCTAAACCTTATGATATAATAGACAAAAATAAACAAACAAACAAATAAACAAACAACCAAGCAAACAAATATGTCTATAAAAGAGCTAAAACGCTTTTGGCATTCTACAAATGAAGAAGGGAGATTGAGTGCAGTCATTAACAATGCGTGTTGCTGAAACACCCTATTTCAGGCAAGAAAAAAGAGGCAATGTTCACTCTTGTTTTCAAAGCTAATTTAACTACGTGTGACAGCTATGAATGAAAATAGATATTATGTTTGAATGTTGAAATATTGCAAGCTTGCTTGGTATGGTTTAAAAAAAATTGAAGGTGAAATATAATTAAGCTGTGTGATGTTTTATTTCAAAGATTGTTTTCTTGTTGTTGTTGTTGTTGGTGTTGTTGTTGTTGAGGATGATGATGATGCTGTTCCTGCTGTTGTTCATGTTGTTGATGACTTTTTTCCCTGTTTTTTGTTTTTGATTTTGTTCTTGTTTTTTTAAAGACATGGATGAATTCGTTAGAGTTGTTGATCTTGTGTTATTGTTTGTTGTGGATTTTGTTTTTACTACGCATGGTTTTGTGTTCATATCATTTAGGATTTTATCACCATCTACTGCTTCATATATAAATGCTCCAAAACAAATGACGCGAAAGAATTCAGATTTCTTTCCTCAAGCCCCACCTCTCTCTAGCTCTGTGAATTTGTTTCTTTTTCTGTCTCTCTGTCTGTGTCTCTTTCTATTTCTCTCTCTCACACACACACCACCACCACCATCACCAACACACACACTCACACACACCACCACCACCACCACCACACACCACACACACACACACACATAACACACACACACACACACACACACATACACACGCCACACCAAACACCACCACCACACCAACACCACCACACCAAACCACACTATCCCATCCCACCACACCACACCACCACCGCCATCGCACCACAAACACCACCACCACCCCACCACACCACCACCACACTTCACCCGACCCTACACCACACCACACCACACTCTCCCCTCCCCCTACCCACCACCACCACCACCACACCACACCACCACCACACCACACCACACCGCACCAACAGGAAAAAAAGGGTACCTTGCATTACCCACACTCACCACTAATAGTAAGAGAGTCCACACACTGATCAGGCTTGGTCATGGTATCGACAGCCTCTTCCACATCACATCAGTAACGCTCTCCTAAAAACTGCAGTGACTCTTCCCAATGTCCTCTGCATGTAACCAAATTGGAATCGTTCCAGACGTCTCTATACTTCTGTATGTAGCATGCATGGCTCTAACCTTCTGCCTGCCTGCCTGCCTGCCTGTTTGTCTCTGCCTGTCTCTCTGTCTCTTTCTCTCTATCTCTCTCTTTCTCTCTGTCTGCTTTTCTATGTCTCTTTTTTCTGTGGCAGTCAGTCAGTCTGTCTGACTATCTGTCTGTCTGTCTGTCAGTCTGTCTCTCTCATCTTCTTCTCTCTCTTCTCTCTCTCTCTTCTCTCTCTCTCTCTCTCTCTCTGTCTCTCTCTGTATGTCAGTTGCAGTCTGTGTCTCTCTGCGTGTCTCTCTGTGTGTCTCTCTCTGTATCTCTGTCTCTCCTCTCTCTATCTTTCTCTCTCTATCTTTCTCTGTCTTTCTCTCTGCCTTTCTCTCTCTGTCTTTCTATCTGCCCCTCTCTCTATCTCTCTCTCTCTGTCTCTCTTT
>CM054145.1:37365457-37380457 GCA_028751875.1 Rapana venosa | reverse complement strand
GTAGTAGCAGCAGCAGCAGCAGCAGCAGCAGTAGTAGTAGTAGGAGGAGGAGGAGGAGCAGCAGCAGCAGCAGCAGCAGAGGCAGCAACAGAACTAGTAGTAGTAGCAGCAGCAGCAGCAGCAGCAGCAGCAGCAGCAGCAGCAGCAGCAGCAGCAGCAGCAGCAGCAGCAGCAGTAGTAGTAGTAGTAGTAGTAGGAGGAGGAGGAGGAGGAGGAGGAGGAGGAGGAGGAGGAGGAGAAGGACCAGCAGCAGCAGCAGCAGAGGCAGCAACAGAACTAGTAGTAGTAGTAGTAGTAGCAGCAGCAGCAGTAGTGGTAGTAGTAGTAGTAGTAGTAGTAGTAGTAGTAGTAGTAGTAGTAGTAGTAGTAGTAGTAGTGACAGGAGCATTAGCAATAGCAATGGCGGTGGTAGTAGCAGCAGGAATAGTGGTAGAAGTTTAGTAGTAGTAGTAGAAATACTTTATGATATCGCAGTTTTTAAACGTAATAGCCATTATTGATTTTATTTCTTTATCCAACTTTTTCCGTAGCTGAATGTGTCTTCAGCTATAAACTTCGAAATCTTTCTTTATTGTATTCTTTTTATCTTAGTCTTTTGATTCTTCTCCCCGTTTGTGCTTTTTCCACGATCTTTTGTTACGCTGTGAATGGGTACCTGCCCTCTTTATGGTCAGGGAAGGTAAAGTAGCGAGGGAGAGGAGATGGGCGCCGCCTTTAAATAAGCTGGCCCCTTGAGAAGTTGAGGTCTCTGATGCCTCACTCCCCTACGACCGCATAGGTTATGGGACACCCTTACCTGTTTGTGTTCTCTGTAATCTTTTTTCGCTTTTTGTCTGTTAATCTGAGTCTTGTTCTTAACGTTAGCTGCCAGCATTATCTCAGAAAAAAACATCAGACGTACAGGCTGTATCTCTTGTTAGTAATGGCATGGAACTTTCTTTCTTTCTTTCTTTCGGTTTCATTCCTTTGGGCTATTGTGTGTGTGTGTGTGTGTGTGTGTGGTGTGTGTGTGTGTGTGTGTGTGATGTGTGTGTGTGTGTGTGTGTATGTGTGCTTGTGTGTATGTGTGTGCTTGTGTTTTGTGTGTGTGTGTGTGTGTGTGTGTGTGTGTGTGTTTTCAAATGAAATAGTGTGTGTTTGGGTGTGTGTTGTGTGCGCGCGTGCGCGCGCGCGCGCGTGTGTGTGTGTGTGTGTGTGTGCGTGTGTCTGTGTGTGAGTGTGTGTGTGTGTGTGTGTGTGTGTGAGTGTGAGTGTGTGTTTTCGATAAAATAGGCTTTTCATCTGTCCTTTTTTTTCTTCCTCTTCGTTTACTTTGATTCTGTCTTCTTTAAAAGAAAAAGTTATCTTGTGTATGTGTGTGTGTGTGTGTGTGTTGTGTTTGTGTGTGTGTGTGTCTGTGTGTGATTGAGTGTGTGCGTACATGTGTACGTGCGTGTGTGCGTGCGCGCGCGCACGCGTGTGTGTGTGTTTGATAAAGTAGGCTTTTCTTCTGTCCTTTTTTCTTTCTTTTGGTTTACTGTGAGTTCTGTCGTCTTTTTAAAAAATGTTCTCTTTAGTACAGTTCAACGAAGGCTAGTATCTTTTTTGTTTGGTTATTCCTTCCTTCCTTCGTTTTTTTCCTTCTTCCTTCTTTCTTTCCTTCCTTCCTTCGGTTTTCCTTCCTTCCTTCTTTCCTTCCTCCCTTCTTTCCTTCCTTCTTTCCCCCCTTCCTTCCTTCATTCCTTCCTTCCCTCTTTACTTCCGTCCCCCCTTCCTTCCTTCATTCATTCCTCCTTCATCTTTGCATCCCTTTCTCTTTCCTTCCTCTCTCCTTTCCTTCCTTCCTTCCTTCTTTCTTTCCTTCCTTCTTTCCGTCCTTCTTTCCTTTCTTCATATCTTTTTTTCCTTCCTTCCTTCCTTCATTCTTTCCTTCCTTCATCTTTGCATCCCTTTCTTCTTTCCTTCCTCTCTCCCTTCCTTCCTTCCTTCCTTCCTTCCTTCATTCTTTCCTTCCTTTTTTCCTTCCTTCTTTCCTTTCTTCATATCTTCTTTCCTTCCTTCCTTCCTTCATTCCATCCTTCCTTCCTTCATTCTTTCCTTCCTTATTTCCTTCCTTCTTTCCTTCATTCATTCCTTCATTCCTTCCTTCCTCCCTTCCTTCTTTCCTTCCTTCATCCCTTCCTTCCTTTGTTTATTCGTTCTTATCTCTTTTGATCTATTATCTCTCTTCATTCTTTCATTTCTTGTTTTATTCACTTACTCATGCGAGGGTGCCAGCATCCACATACAAAACACGTAATCATGTGGGTGGTTGGATAGACGGATGAGGAACGAATGAATGGATGAATGGATAAATGAATAAATGAGTATTTTACGCATACACACACACTCATATACACATATACACACACACACACTCGATTACTCCTTTCTATACACACACACACACACACACACACACACACACACACACACACACACACACACACACACACCACACACACACACACACACACACACACACACACACACAAACACACACACACACACACACACACACACACACACACACACACACACACACACACACACACACACACACCCTCCCCTATCTATCTATCTATCTATCTATCTATCTATCTATCTGTCTATATGTAAATATATCTATCTATAATTATAGATAGATATAGATAGATATATAGATATAAAAAAAAGATTTTTCTTTCTTTCTCATTTTAGCTATTATTCGACAAATGAACAATCATGCTGGGGAATAGGTCTCCTATGTTAATTCTTTCTTAGTATCTATAGAAACGACGCAGAACTATGGAATGACATACAGACAAAAATAAACCGAAAAGCATAAAAGCTGTATGAGATCAAAGGCTTTGGGAGTATACTTAAGACTAGACTAGAAGACGAGAGTAGAGAACATTACACAGTGATTGTATCTTAAGGGGGGAGAACTCCGTTGTGTGGCAATATGTTGGCGTTGGTAAAATGGCATTGGGGACGGGATAGCCTAGCGGTTAGAACATTGCGCTCGCAATCTGACGACCCGGGTTCGATTCCCGTTCAAAGGGATATTTTTATTCCTTTGGAGTTAACATCAGTGCCGACTCCACTGTCCCCAAAAGTCCTTCCGATGAGACTATAAACCGAGGCGCCGTGTGCGAACACACGCAGAACATCTTGCGCACACGTTAAATCCAGTTCCGCTTTTCGTAAGAGTAGGCCATTGTGTGCCAGTGGGAACAGATGACAAAATTTACAAAACCGCATACACACAGGGGACTGGATGTAAAAAAGCACATAAGTGCTTATTCCATTATCCTCGATATAAAAACAATTGAAAAGAGACATCAAGACATGTAAAAAAAGCAACAACAAAATAACGTTTAGTCAACTTTTGGATGTAACTTTTTTTTTTCTAGAAAGTTGTTATGGCTTGAGGTGATTACTAAAGAAATACCGGTCTGGGTTGATATTAGATGCTACTTTCTCAACTTCTTTTTTCTTTTTCTTTTTACTTGAAAAGAGTTTCTTTTTGAATGTTTCTTTATCATACATTTAGATATTCTTCCAAAAAAAGATTTTTTTTTGTCTATACTTATATTCTCTCTCTGTCTGCCTGTTGTTTTTTCTTGTTTTGATTTTTTCCTTTCCTTCTCTCCATCTGCCTGTCTGTTTGTCTGTCTCTCTGTCTGTACGTCTGATTTTCGTTTTTTTTATATACAAATTTGCTTTCTTTTTCATTTAATTTTCTTTTTTTCCTTTCTTTCTTTCTTTCTTCTTTCAGTTTCCAGCTATTATTCGAAAAAAAAAAATAGCAAGCTATCCCGAGAGATTAGGCCTGCTAAGTAAACTCTTTATATCCATAAAGAAAGGCGGGAAAGGGAAACATAAGACAGAAGACTGGTTTAGAGAACATTGCAAACTGGATATAGAGAAGCGACCATACAGTGTCTGCGTTGGATAGTGACATAGAGTTGGCGTAGGAAGGAAGGAAGCAAGCAAAAACAAAGCAAGACTAACACAAAAAAAAGAAAAGAAACGAAAGAACGTTTGGTGAACATGTCATGTAACATTATTAAAGTGTTTTTATGTTCCGTTTTGTAATAGCGTAGTTACACAGACACAGACACAGACACAGACACAGCACACACACACACACACACACACACACACACACACACCACACACACACACACGCGCGCGCGCGCGCGCGCGCACGCACGCACGCACGCACGCACGCACGCACGCCTAATATCACTTTGATTGACCAGATGTAAAATCGAAGCAACAACACACGCGCGCGCGGGCGCACGCACGCACGCACGCATGCGCGCACACACACACATACACACACACACACACAGCAGCCCGTTTAGTTAATATCTCTAGTAACTTTCTGAAGCTTTCTTTTCTTTGTCTTTTCATTGATAAATGTTTCTTCGGGTTTTGGTTATCATTTATATTTTGTTGGTTTTCTTCAAACATTGTTTTCTTTTTTTCTTGCAGCTATAATCTATATGTCTGGGATTTTTTGGTTTATTTTTCTTTAATTTCTCTCAATATGTCTGTCTGCTTGTCTATCTGTCTGTTTTTTGTTTTTCTTTCTGCTTTAAAAAAATTTTCGTTAATAATTATGTTCTTTCTTTCTATCCTGTTTTTCTTTTTCTTTCTTTCTTTCTTTCTGTCTGTCTTTCTTTCTTTCTTTCTTTCTTTCTGTCTGTCTTTCTTTCTTTCTTTCTTTTCTTTCTTTCTTTCTTTCTTTCTTTCTTTTTTTCTTTCTTTCCCCCTTTCTTTCTTTCTTTCTCACTTTCAGTCTTCCTCATTTCTTTCTTTCTTTCTTTCTTCCTTCCTTTCTTTCTTTCTTTCTTTCTCCTTTCTTTCTTTCTTTCTTTCCTCCTTTCGTTCCTTCTTTCTTTCTTTCTTTCCTCCTCCTTTCTTTCTTTCCTCCTTTCTTTCTTTCCTTCTTTTCTTTCTTTCTTTCCTCCCTTTTTTCTTTCCTCCTTTCTTTCCTCCCTTTTTTCTTTCCTCCTTTCTTTCTTTTCTTTCCTCCTTTCTTTCTCGTGTCAGCAGTTAATCGAAAAGTGAACAATTATCATGAACAATACTAGTCTCTTACGTACACACTTTTTAAAAAAAATGTCCCTGGAAACAAAACAGAGGACTAATGGAAAATATATCAGAGGATTCTGGAGTGTTTTTGACACTCAGGAGAGAAACAGACTACTTTAGAGAACATTGCACAATGAATGTGTTTAATGAAAAAAACACCCAAACAGTTCCATTATTGACCTGATCCGTTGTCATAGGTAAACATGAAAATGGAACAAAGTCAAACCAGAACTAAACCAACGGAACCAAAGAAACGAAATACTTGGTTAACATTCGATGTGACATGTTCTTATTGTTCTTTACTTATTGTGTAATATGTTAGCGCAAGTAAAATTTAAAAAAACCCAACCAAACGAATCTTCTGGCTGGTATTTGATGTAAACTGATTTTTTTAGTTTCCTTTACTTTCTTTTTAAATTTTCTATTAATCAGATGTTGCTTTGATGTTTTTCTGTGATATATTTCTGGACTGCCTTTGATGATTTTTTTCTGTTCTTTTGTGTGTGTGCTTTTTTTCGGTTTCGTTTTTTCGTTTATTTTTTGTTTTGTCTCTTTTCTTTTTGGGCTTACATTTCTTTTCTTTTTTTGCTATTTCTGTCTCCTATTTTTTTGGGTTATCTTGCTTTTGATTTTTTCTTTTTCTTTTTTCTTGTGTTATTTTTTTCATTCCTGTCTATACATTTTTCTTTTTTTTTTTTCATTTCAGATTTCTCTTATTTTTATATTTCCAATTTTCTTCTTTTTACATTTCAGATTTTGTTTTTATTTACATTTAAGATTTTCTTCGTTTATTTCAGATTTTCTTTTCTTTTACATTTCAGATTTTCTTTTTTTTTACATTTCAGATTTTCTTATTTTTTACATTTCAGATTTTCTTTATTTTCTTTCTTCTCTCCCTTCAATTTTTCTGTATTTGTGACATCCTTCCTTTCTTTGTTTTCTTCTTTCTTTGTGTGGACTAAGCAGAACGTATAAGAGACCTTGTTGCAGCCATTATTCCAACAATGGCCATTTATCATCACAGAATGTTTCTATATGTAAATTGCTTTTTTTTCTTTCGGTGAAAATATTAAAACCAGAGGAGTGGTGGAATCAACACACAGACACACAACCATCACACACACACACACACACACACACAACACACACACACACACACACACACAACACACACACACACACACACACACAACACACAACGTCCTTCGGATGAGACTATAAACCAAGGCCCCGTGTTCGAACGCATGCAGAACATCTTGCGCACACGTTAAATCCTGTTCTGCTTTTCGAAAGAGTAGGCCATTGTGTGCCGGTGGAAACAGATGACAAAATTACAAAACTGCATACACACGGGGACTGGATGTTAAAAGCACATGAGTGCTTAATCCATTATCCTCGATATAAAAGAATATATAAATTTAAAAAAATAAGCACACACGCACGCACGCACGCACGCACACACACAAATATAATATTTTTATATATATTTAATTTTATTTTATTTATTTATATATAATATTATCATATATTATATTATACACTTACATATATATACATATATATATATAAAAACATTTTATATATATGTATATATTTTTTTATTTTAAAAAAGGGTTTTTTAAATTCCTTTCGTTATTTACAAATGCATATATGCATGACAAGCCATTATCAATTTTCAAAAAAACGTTAACCTGTAATAGTCGCATGTTCTTGAATGCATTCAATATATATTATCTATAATATATAATTTTTTTTTTTTTTTTTTTTTGGGGAGAGAGGGGAGAGAGGAGAGAGAGAGAGGGAAAATCAGGAACTCGAAATTTAATGTATCTCAGCCTGGAGAGAGAGAGAGAGAGAGAGAGGGGAAGAGGGTGGGGGAGGAGAGAGAGAGAGAGGGGGAGGGAGAGAGAGAGAGAGAGAGAGAGAAGAGCTGACAAGGAAAACTCTGTAGTATGTTGCTCAAGATGTGAGAGAAGACAACTGATAGTAGAAAGACTTTATAATACGGGGGTGTTTGAGAGAGAAACTGTCGTTTTCCCAAAGAGCTTTCCACGTGAGCGTCTGCATAATTTTGTTGACAAGTGTGCTCTTTTCTTGTCTTTACAATTCATTGTTGGTTTGCTGTTTCTTGGTCTTTGTTTTTGTTTCTCTTTTGTTTTTCTTTCTGTCTAATTTTCTTTGCTTTTTCTGTCATCTCTTTCCTGTCTTTTTCGTGTTTTCTTCATTGTTTCTTTTAAAAAAAAAACTTATTTCTCTGTGTGTATGTGTCTGTCTGTCTGCGTGTTTACGTGTAGGAGCATTGTGTGTGTGTGTGTGTGTGTGTGTGTGTGTGTGTGTGTGCGTGTGTGTGTGTGTGCGTGTGTGTGTGTGTGTGTGTGTTTTGTGTGTGTGTATGTTTGTGTGTATTTGTGTGCGAGTGTGTGGGTGTGCGTGTTTGTGAGTGAGTGTGTGTGATATGTTTCCACACATTGATACACCGAAGGTCATGTCCCCTTAATCTTCTTGCCATTGTGTTAAAGTTATGCAGTTTTTCCCTGTTCCCTTTACACTGTCTATGCTTGTCTGGCCACATGAGAACAGTGTCATCTGAGTACCCCAGGTTTAACTGTGATTTTCTTCCCAGCCAGTCTTTGCATCAAGCATTTTTCAATCTCTGCCTCTTTCCTTATCCGTTCTGTGGACAGACTGGACAACAGTGGTAAAAGAGTATGCATCCTTGCCGGATCCCTTTCTGGGTTGGGAAGCACCTGCAATGTTGCTTGCTTCATCGTAATGTGGCTTGCTGATTGTCCCTGCCTCTATGATGGCCTGAGACCATCTCCAACCAAGAACTTTTTGCCCGTTGCAACCAAGAAAGCATGGACAACATCATCATGCATAGGCGATGAGGATGGATAGGGCATATCTGCCGTCGGGAACAGGGAAACATCGCCCGAACAGCCCTCCACTGGACACCAGAAGGAAAACGCAAACGAGGACGACCCAAGAACACTTGGCGTCGGACTGTCGAAACAGAGCTGAAGACCTTCCAACATACCTGGGGAACCATTCGGAAGCTGGCCCAGGACAGACAGGAGTGGAGAACATTTGTTGCTGCCCTACGTGCCAATAAGGCACAAAGGCATTGATGATGGTGCTATGATGCAAACAGAACTTACTCTTCCAATTACTGCAATACTACTACTACTACTACTACTACTACTACTACTACTACTACTACTACTACTACTACTACTACTACTACTACTACTACTACTAGTAATGATAATAATAATAATAATAATAATAATAATAATAATAATAATGTCACCCAAGAACTGTTGTCAAAAAAATCCTAACATCATATTGTCCACGATTGTCGCATACGATACACACGACAATCTTTTACACGCCATAGCTCGACTAACACAACAGAGAAGAAAATGCGGACACGTTATTGAATATCTGACCACTAGTGTTACAGTACCAATAGGTACCAAAGCACATTAGTTTTAACACCGATGTCACTGCAATAAAAAAAAAGGAACACCGTATCATTAAGGTTTGAAAACCTTGGTCTAAAAATACTGGATATTATTTACGGCTTTCAGTATTCTACTTGACATATAAAAGAAATCAGGATTAGAAAGAATATTGTTTTTCCAAATGGGAGTGGTGAGGAGGTTTTCAAAGTGTTGTTTGATCATGTTCAACACGCTACAGAAAAACCTAGAACTCGTGCCTGAAATATTTCCCCTCTTTGCTATGGATGTATGCATCTCCAGGGAGAACAGATTATCTCTGCTGCTTGGGGAGTGTTTTGTTGTGGTTGTTATTTACCCTTGCCAGCACATGTAAATGGAGAAATAACAACAACATGCACAAAGATACAGAGACGCATACTTAAACCCAGAGGGAGGCAGAGGCAGACATACAGACAGATAGAACAGACACACAGACAGCCAAGGCAGTGGAGAAATTAGAGTATTATGGGTAAAAGACAGACGGACAGACAGACACACAATGCAGAAAGAGCAAGGAAAACAGTGTAAGAGAGAGAGAGAAAGAGAGAGAGAGAGAGAAGAGAGAGAGAGAGAGAGAGAGAGAGTAAGATAGAGTGAGAGAGAGAGAAAGAGAGAGAGTGAGAGAGAGGTAGAACACGCCACCCCCCTTAACACACACTACACACACAAACACACACACATACACACACAAACACACACACTTACACTCACACACACACAACACACACACACACACACACACACACACACACACACACACACACCACAAACACACACACACACACACACACATACACACACACACCACACACACACACACACACACATCACACACACACCACACACACAACACACACACACATACACACACACACACACACACACATCCATCATGAAAAGGACCGACGAAAAAGATCAATAAATGTAAACAACACATGGACCACACCACTGTCACTCACAGTCTGACTACAGATATCAGTTGTCTTCCATATTCTGCAGAATAAAGAGACCACCCCACCCCCTCCCCCAACCCCTCCTTTTCTCTCTTTGCCTGTCGTCGATGGTCGGTTGGTATGTCGGTCGGTTGGTCTCCTCTCCTCTCTCTCTCTCACTCACTCTTCTCTTCTCTCTCTCTTCCTCTCTCTCTCTCCCTCTCTCTCTCTCTCTCTCTCATCTCCTCTCTCTCTTCTCTCTCTCCTCTCTTCTTCTCTCTCTTTCTCCTCCTTCTCGATCTCTCTTCTCTCTCTCTTCTCTCTCTCTCTTCCCTCTCTCTCTTCTCTCTCCTCTCTCTCTCTTTCTCTTTCTCTATCTCTCTCTCTCTCTCTCTTTCTCTTTCTCTATCTCTCTTCTCTCTCTCTTCTCTCTCTCTCTGTCTCTCTCTCTCTCCTCTCTCTCTCTCTCTCTCCTTCTCTCTCTCTCCCTTCTCTCTCTCTCTTTCTCTCTCTCTCCCTTCTCTCTCTCTCTTCTCTCTCTCTCCCTCCTTCTCTCTCTCCCTCTCTCTCTCCCTCTCTCTTTCTCTCTCTCCCTCTCTCTCTTTCTCCCTCTATGTCTCTCCCCCTCTCTCTCTCCCTCTCTCTCTCTCTCTCTCTCTCTCCCTCTCTCTCCCCCCACTCTCTCTCCTCTCTCTCTCTTTCCTCTCTCTCCCTTCTCTCTCTCCCCCTCTCACTCCCTCTCTCTATATCTCTCTCCCCCTCTCTCTCTCTTTCTCGCTATCTCTCTTCTCTCTCTCCCTCTCTCTCTCTCTCCCTCTCTCTCCCCCTCTCTCTCCCCCCCCCTCTCTCTCTTTCCCTCTCTCTCTCTCTCTCCCTCTCTCTCTCTTCCCCGGCCTTCTCATCCCTTTGTTTTCCATGGTTACCCCTGTTCTTTCTCTCTTTCTCCCCTATTCCTTTTCTCCTCCTCTTCTGTAACGCGGGTGTGAAATAATATCAACACAACGACCATCGTGTTTTGCTTTACTTTTCCCCGCGTTCCAGCTCCCCAGTGACTTCTCTTATCGCGCACGTAACGTTCAAACCACTCGACTATTCCGCCCCTGAGAATAACATGCGGTCAAAAACGCATGTCAGAGTATCGCTTTACATAGTTTGTGCATGTGAGGTTGTTGTTTTTTTTCTTTAAAAAACACGGCTAGGAATAACACGCTGTCAAAGCCATCATCCTAGTCTGCTTGCTCATGCATGGTGTCCATGTAAAGCTCTCTCTCTCCCCACTTCCCCCCCTCCCCTCCCACTAGGAATAAAATGCAGTCCAGGAAATCATGCTTTACAGAGGGATGTCCAAGTAGGTGGCTTGCCTGACGAACAACTTTCACGCAAAATGGGGGGGTAAATCCAACATTCTCGGACAACAAAGTTTGTTTGGGTTATAAATATTGTGGTGAAGATAGAAGCTAAGTGTTTTTGGAAGAAAAAGTGTGCAAAAAGCGTGTAGATAGAGCAGTTATTGTGGTCCAGTTCCCTCCACTGCACTATACATACATCCTGTCTCCTCATCCTCCTCACTAGCTTGCCCTTCTCTACTGCCTAAACGTCGAGTTAGCCACAAATGGCTGGGTATTATCGGAAGGCTGGTGCTTATAGGCAAAGTTACCACTGTGTACGGTGAGACTTGCCTAGGGAGAGTTTTTTTTGTTTTTTTAAGATTCTGGAAAGCTTAAGTGGTTTGTGGTCAGAGCGTGTAGAGCTCTGTGCACTTGCCCCTCCCGTAGAGTCATGCTGGTAAAAGAAAACTGCTTTTTTCAGCTTGTGGGGATAGCAGGTTTGCTTTTTCTTTCGTTCATCAGCTTGAGATCTGAGGTTCACCATGGTGAGATTTTCGTGTATGCGACTCTTTTCAGCCCCCATGAAGGTAGATGCATTCCAATTTCGGGTAGTTTGCTTTCTGTTTACAGGTTTAGCCTTTCATGGTTTTTTTTCCAGTTACAGTGAAAGTGTAACTGTGAGGACATTTTCATGATGTACTATATCAGTCAGGAAATTCTCTCAGAGAGTGACTGATCAATCTTTGATACAACATGGTGGCGAAGCTGGCATTCTGTTTATGCTGCATTTGGTCATGTTTCTTTAATCTCTGAATCCTGAGATAAATAATAGAATCTTCAATATCTGTGCTTGATGTTTGGCATGCAATATACAAAAGTATGCTACAAAGCTGAGTATCAGATTGAATTTAGCATGGAAGTGTCTGTGATTGATTTTATTTAAAGTGAATCAAAGGCCAGAAGCAAACACATGAGTACAGTTGTAGTGCCCATTTCCATGTCCTACAAATGTCCTACTATGTCATACATAATGCAAGGAACAGTGCAGGGGAAGAGAAAGTGAGGCAAGCCGAAGAAGAAATGGGCAGACAACATCACTGAATGGACTGGGAAGAGCTTCTCCACAACCCAGACACTTGCCCACAACCACCACAAATGGAGACAACTGCTGCAACGTTCGTCACTGCAGAGCCCCTACGACCCCAGAGGAGGTTATGGGAGCAGATGATGACAGATGACAAATGAAAACAATTTTATGTCATCTACACCGTTCAATTGTCTACAATTATATAATCATAATCGTTGTCCATAATTGTTACGTTCGATAAACACGATAACCTTTTAGATGCCATCAAGAGTAATAACATAAGTCTGCTGTGAACGAAATGCGATATGCCTCTCCACTTTCACGGCGTTTTATCCCGCCAAATGTCAAACGTCAGCGTTGTAGTCACAGCAACTGCGCCCAGCAGTGTTGGAGAACAGGGGGAACAACTCCATTCTGCTGATTGCTTGTTCTGTTCCTCCCTGCTCGTGTTCTGGAGTGACTGCCTGTGCTGAATATTCAGCAATAGGCGCACAACTTTGGTTGTCTTTTTTGATTTGTTGAAAGGTTATTTTTGTATTTACTTCTATTTATTCTTTTATTTTGAGGTTAATGGTTTTGTGTGTGTGTGTGTGTGTGTGTGTGTGTGTGTGTGTGTGTGTGTGTGTGTGTGTGTGTGTGTGTGTGTGTGAATGACCAATAACAAGCACACAAACACATTCATGTGTACACACACAGATATGTGCACGCACACATGCATGTATGCATTCATGCATACACTTATACATAGCATATCAGCACTTTGAAGCATATTACTTTACAGCAAAGAAAAAAAACGTATAAATAGACAGCCAACTGACTACGCAACCAACCAATCGTCCAGTGAATAAAGCATTAAGAAGCAAGTAAGCAAACACCTAAACAGCAAACTAACTAACTCACCAAAACAACCAACCAAACAACTAGCAAGGCAGCAAAAATAGGCTGTTATGTACTACGCAAATGCTAAGAAAAAATCATTCTAAATTCTTCGTGCATGTTTCATGTGAAACTGTTCTGGCAAAACAAAAGCAAAACAACCCCCCCCCCCCCCTCAAAATTCAGAATAAAAATGAAACCAAAAGCAAAAAATAAACAAACATCAGCAAAACCACAGCACAACCCCTTTTCCTTTTTTGATAACGAAACAGCCTTCACACTTTACTTTAGGTAACGATTCTTCCTATCCAGCAAATCACGCAAGGTGACAAATCATGCCTGTGTGACAGATTGTGTGGGCAGAGCAGACACTTCCTTCAGCCCCATGTCCATTCCTCCCTCCCTGCTCATTTACATCCACTGTCTCCCTCCTCCTCCTTCTCCTCTTCTCCCCCTTCTCCTCCTCCACACCTCAGCTTCCCATGGCCCTTAATGACTGCAGCAGTGGGAGCAGAGGGGGGGGGGGGGGGGGGGAGGAGAGTATGGAGGTCTAGGAATCCATTGTGCTGATGGCATCTCCCTCCCTGCTCTTTTGTTTGGGGGTATTAGTGCTCTGAATGCTGAGTAAGTGGTACACACAGGATCATGGTGGTTTTCTTCTTTAGAGGATTGTGTGTGTGTGGTGGGTGTGCGTGCGTACGTTTGTGTGTGTGTGTGTGTTGTGTGTGTTTGTGTGTGTGTATTTCTTTTATTTTGTTTTATTCTTTTATATCGAGGATAATGGAATAAGCACGCATGGGCTTTTTTTTACATTCAGTCCCCGTTTGAATGCGGTTTTGTTAATTCTGTCATCCGTTCCCACCGGCACACAATGGCCTACTCTTACGAAAAGCGGGACAGGATTTAACGTGTGCGCAAGATGTTCTGCGTGCGTTCGCACACGGGGCCTCGGTTTGTAGTCTCATCCGAAGGACTTTTGTTGGAGAGTGGAGTCTGCTGCACTGATGTTAACTCCAGGGGAATATATCCCCTTGAACGGGAATCGAACCCGGCTCGTCAATTGTGTGTGTGTGTGTGTGTGTGTGTGTGTGTGTGTGTGTGTGTGTGTGTGTGTAGTGCATAAAATGATTCATGCGTGTGTGATGAGTGGGTCAGCGTACGCAAGCATGTGTGTGTGTGTGTGTGTGTTTGCGCACGCGCGCTCGCATGCATGCTTGTGCGTGCATGTGTGTGTACATGCAACCTGCGTACATGTAAATGTGCAAGCATACATAATCAAGAGATACTAAAAACAAAGCAAAACAAATGTTACACTGTCCTGCTTTTTGTATGCTAGTGCAAGCTTAAGGGGAGAAAAAAAAGGGGGAAGTTTTCTCTGTAAAACATGTTTTTTCTTTCTCCACCCACCTAGTGATTTATGCAGCCCAGAGGAATACAGATTATCCACAGTGGTTGGGTTTTTTTTCAGTTGGGTATTTTTCTTCTTCTGTTTTTTTCTTTCTTGCCAGTAAATGTAACTGCTGAACAAGATAGAAAGAAACAAAGAGGAGTAGTATGTGGGTGGCGAGGAAGAAAAGAGAGAGAGAGAGAGAGTAGAGAGAGAGAGGGAGAAGGAGAGAGAGTGGGAGAGAGGGAGGATAGTAGAGAGAGAGAGAGAGAGGGGGGGGGGAGAGAGGAAAGAAGAAGGAGGGAGAGAGGGAGGAGAGAGTGAAGATAAGAAGAGAAGTGAAAGAGGAGAGAGAGGAGAGAGAGGGAGAGGATGAAAGAGAGAGGAGGGAAGAGAGGAGATAAGAAGAGAAGAGAGAAACAAGGAGAGAGAGAGAGGGGAGAGGAGAGAGAGAAGAGAAGGGAGAGGAGGGAGGAGAGAGAGGGGAGAGGGATGAGAGAGTTGATGATGAATGCGAGTGGGGTCTGTGTACAAAAGACAAGCAGAGAAAGAGGGACAAAAGAGATACAAAGACAGAAACATTAAAACAAACAGAACATAAAAAGAACATCCAAACAGCCAGACACACACACACACACTCAAACAAACACACACACACATACACACACAACACACACAAGACACAACACACACCCCCCACACACACACACAAGACACACACACTCACTCAAACACACACACACAAGACACACCACACACACACACTCACACGCACAACACACAC
>CM054145.1:37355457-37360457 GCA_028751875.1 Rapana venosa | reverse complement strand
CATGAAACATCTCAACCTAGTTCAAAGAGTTAGTGGAAATATTCTTAAATGCCACAAAAGGCGCAGAAAATGCCTCCACGGAAGTGAAAAAATGACAAAAACAACAGCAGCCATAACAGCAACAGCAGCAGTTATGTCCAAAGATGCACTCACTTAAAATAAAAGGAAGCAAAATAAGAGAAATGTGTTAGCAAATATGGGCATAAAAAGCCAGGTAGCTAGCCAACCAACCAATCAACCAGCCAGCCAACCAACCAGCCAACCAATCAATCAATCAATCAATCAATCAAGCAAGCAAGCAAGCAAGCAAGCAACAGCAACCTAATAATCAACCAACCAACCAAAAACAAACCAGCCACCCTAATAATGAACCAGCCAACCAATCAATCAACCAACCAACCAGCCAACCAGCGAACTAACCATTCAACTAACCAGCCAACCAACCAACCAACCTAACAACCAGCCAAACATCCACGCACCAAACCAATCATCCAAACAAAACGAGCATTTCCCTATTACCCAAGCAGGGTAGACCACAGTAGACCATGCCCTGAAAACATCCGGGTATGTTTCGTGAATGCTTCGTGACACTACACTAGCATAGCAAAAAAATAAAAATAAAGAAGAAAGACACACACAAAAAAGGGAAAGAAACCTTTCACGCCTCACTCCCGTTACAGATTCTTCTTGTCCTGTAAATCACGCAGGGTGACAAACTATGTCTGTGTGACGGATTGTGTGGGCAGAGAGTAGACACGTTTTTGAACACCCATGTTCATCCCTTCCCTCTTTGCTCATTTACACCCACTGTCTCCCTCCTCTTCCTTCTCTCCCTCCTCTCCTCCTCCTCTCCCTCCTCCTCCTCTCCCTCCTCCTCCTCCCCCTCCCTAACCCCCTTCTCCCTACCTCCGAAGGCCATGGCTATCAATGACTGCAGCAGTGGTGGGGTATGGAGGTCTAGGAATCCACTGTGCTCGATGGCATCATTGTTAATCATTGTTGGTTGCATGTGTAGGAGCGGATGGAATGGAAGCGCTCTGATTTGTAATTGCAAGATATAGCGCTCTATGAATTTCATTTCTTCTTCTTCTTCTTATTGCTATTATATTATTATTTTTATTATTATTATTATTATTATTATTATTATTATTATTATTATTATTATTATTATTATTATTATTATTATTATTATCTCCCTCCCTGCTCTCTTGTTTGGGGGGTATTAGTGCTCTGAATGTTGACTCAGAGCCTCTCTCTCTGTGCGTGTATGTGCGTGCGTGCGCGCGCACTGTGTGTGAGTGTGTGTGTCTGTGTGTGTGTGTGTGTGTGCGTGTGTGTATGTGTGTGAATGTGAGTTTCTCTCTCTCTAATCAGGGCAAGGGCCGGACAAAAAACGTATGCCTATGCTTATTCTGTTCCTGAAATAATTCTATCTGTCTTCAGTCTGCGTACGTGGGTCACCTCAATCAGCAACATTCCTCTTCATTCGCTCTCTGTTCTGCCTGTTTCTCAGGTTTTGTTGAGTTCTAGGCTGTCCATTCACTGATTTATCCCCCTCCTCTTCCTTGTCTGCCTCTTCTTCTTCCTCTCTTGGATCGAGGGCCTTGAAAAACATGTCTCTTGGTAAATTTTTATCATGTGACATTGCTCATAACTAAGTTACAGCTTTTTCTTTTATTGAAAAAAAGATTTGAATAATATCATCATTTATTCGTATCGTTGTTCACTCATTCATGCATTCATTCACTCATTCATTCGCTCTCTGTCTGTCTGTCTGTCTGTCTGTCTGTCTGTCTGTGTGTGTGTCTCTCTCTCTCTCTCCCTCTCTCTCTCTTATGTCCACTCCACACACCCGTCATTCCTTTGTATTGTGGCCTAAGGCCGATGTACAGTAAAAGTCTGAAGTCTGAAGTCTGAAGTCTCTCTCTCTTTCTCTCTGTTCTTAGGATCTTAGGAAGGAAGAAGCTATGAGAAATACAAGCTGAATACCATCTTGGTTAAAATATGATTTTCTCAATGTGCCTTTGTTAAACAAATTCACACATGCTATGCAAAGTATTCTATTTTTGGAAGAAAAAGAAGCTTTGAATAATAGCTAAACACATAATTTTTATATTTCATCTGTGTGATTTTCATTTTTGAATAGGGTGTCATGGTCCTCGTGTGGATGCCGGGGGGCCTGTCACTATAAATAGCATCGCCACCTCTGGAAATTCTGTGCTAGGAATTCCCTCTTTTCTATCCCTCTTTTTATTTCTGCCTTGTTTTCTTTTCTTCCTGTCACCTCCGTCTCCACTATTTTCTGCCTTCTTGGTCCATTATCCTGCCTTTTTCCCCCAGAAAGACTTAAAAGATAACAGTTCCCTCCCATGCCGAAGTCGGATGTGCTGGGCCTGACTTGTCAGGCGCTTAATGGCAGTGCAACGCATTTTCGCTCATATGACAGACAGCAACAGTTGCTGTCTAAACGTTTGATGAAAAAGAGATCTGTCATAGAAGCTATATGTTTTATCAGCTCAACACTTTGAAGCATGATTGCATCCAGAAAGGATTGGGTTACAGAGCGAATACTTTCGCATACCCACGTTTGTTAACTGTAGTATAGTTAAGTTTATTTATTTATTTTTTATTTATTTGTACCACATTAAGTCACGGCAGATTTCTCTGCATGAAATTCGGGCTGTTCCCCCCCGGGGAGAGCGCGTCGCCACAAGAGCAGCACCACCCATTTTTAAAAAATCTCTCTGCAACTTTATTTGCTTCCCTATCAGAGTGGCTTTTTTCTACATAATTTTGCCAGGGACAACTCTCTTGTTGCCGTGGGTTCTTTTACGTGCACTAAATAATTCTGTATAACACATGAGATCTCGGTTTATCGTCTCATCCGAAAGTTTAGCGCCCAGACCACCACTCATGGTCTAATGGATGGGGGCAAAGTTTCGGGTCCAAACGGGATTCAAACCACCGCACACTTCTGACCCGGACTTTTCGCTTTTCTAGATAGGTTCTTGGAAAACATTATGAGAGAGACCCTCCATGACTTCCACTCTACCATCTCCATTGGCTGCAGACCCCTCAACAACTTGCGGTTTGCCGATGACATTGACCTCATGGGCGGAAGTAACACAGAGCTGCAAGATCTTATGACCAGACTTGAGAACAGAGCTGGAGCATATGGGATGGAGGTGAGCTCGGAGAAAAGTAAGATAGGCGCGTTACCTCTAGACCACCGAGCATCGATCCACCGATTAATATACTGCTAAATATTTCTTCTTTAAAGAAAATAGTATTGATGCAAAATTGACATAAGCAAGGTTAGTGTATTCAGTCACAGTGGAGGGGGGGATGTTTTGTTTGTACATTTGTTTCTCGGCTACAACTCTGAGATTTCTCAACGGTAAGAGTTTTGCGTATGCGACCGTTTTTTTAACCCCATCATGAAGGTGGCTGCACTACGACATCAATTCAGGGATGATGTCTAAACACGGCACCAATGTGCATACTCATTTAAAAAAAATATTATCACCTGTTACTACCTGCACAAAATGGCCTACTCTTCCAAAAGGCGGAACTGGTTTTAACATGTGCCTCAAGATTTTTAAAAAAAAACAACCTTATTCTTTTATATCGAGGATAATGGAATAAGCACTCATGTGCTTTTTTAATCCAGTCCCCATGTGTATGCGGTTTTGTAAATTTTGTCATCCGTTCCCACTGGCACACAATGGACTACTCTTACGAAGATGTTAAGCGTGCGTTGGCACACGGGACCTTGGTTTATAGTCTCATCCGAAGGATTTTCGTTGGAGCGGAGTTGGTACAGATGTTAACTCTAGAGGAAAGTCCACACGAATAGGTGCCTAGGTGGTGGTTCGAACCCGGACCGTCAAATCATGAGTTCAACCCTCTAACCACTAGGCTATCTCGCCCCACACTGGGTGGAGAATAGGTGCGATAACGAAGTGCTATTACCCCCCACTCTGGAGACAAACTAAGCCAGGAGGATGAATCAGGACAGGCGAGTCAGCACATCTCGGCATCTGCCTCGCTCCTTAAGCCTCCATTTACACCCACTAAACTCCATTTGCATCTTTTCTCTTGAGCATTGGGATAAAGAGATGGGGGGGGGGGGGGGGGGGGGGCAAAAAGAATGCTGAGCACTGCGCTTCGAAAACTTTTTGTTTAGCCTTGAAGTTTTTGGGTTTGGGTTTTTGTTTTTTTTGCTTTGGTATTATTGGTGATTGTTGTGTTACAAGTCTGAATACTGATTCTTAGAACGACAGGGAGTTTGTATGTATGTAGAAAAAACAACAACATAACTGATGTGAGTATTATGCTGATGAAAGATTCCTAGCTTAAGAAAATACAATGGTACTTAACAGATCAACTTTACTAGAGACTTACAATATTCATTTTGTCGTGTAGTAATGTATTCATAAGATTCACCTGTATGATAACGCGAATATGACAGTGTGGCTTAAAAGCAAATTAAACTAAATATGTGAAAAATGCACGCGCGCGCGCGCACACACACACACGCACACACACAGACGCACACACACACATACGAGCGCGACGAACCACCGCACACACACCACACACACACACACACACACACACACCACACACACACACACACACACACACACACACACACACGCACACACACACACACACCACACACACACACACACTGTGTGTGTATGTGAAAATGGATTTGAAATAATGAACTTTCTCTCTACCTGTAGCTTTGCATCCCTTCTCACCTGTCTCACCTGTCTCACCTGTCAGCATCACCCAGATAGGCGTTAGCTACCCCACCTAATGACGTCGACATGATCCCCTGCCTCCATCCTCCATCTGCTCCGTTCTTCGCTGGCCCTGCGCATTTCACGGATTCTCACGACGCAGGATTCGGGTTGCATTCCTCAAACTAGCAACTACCCCCGAATGACGACCAGAAATCAAACCCCACCCACCTGCCAGATTCTCTGTTAACA
>CM054145.1:37335457-37350457 GCA_028751875.1 Rapana venosa | reverse complement strand
GCTGTTGATTGAGATATGGCTCTACAGAATGATAAATATCAAAATGCAAAGGTGACAAATCGTGCTTCTGTTACAAATTGGATGAGGACAGTAGCCAGCTTTATCAATCTCTGTCGCATCCGTTTCAAATCACCCCCACATCCACTGTCACCCTTCCTCCTTGTCCTCCTCCTTCTCCTCCCGTCAGCTCCAAATGGCTGGGGATGTTGGTACAAATGGAGAGTGCTGAGTTCCAGAAATCCATTTTGTTAAGAGCATTTCTTTTTTTTTGCTTTTTGTTTTGAGATATGGGAACATGGAATGCTGTATACATATTGTATCGTGCTTTTTAGTGGGGGGGGGGGGGGGGGGTGTATGGGTGTGTTTGTGTTTGTTTGTGTGTCTGTCTGTTTGTTTGTTGCTGTTTGTTTTTGTTTTTATTTTTCAGTTTTTGGATGTGTAAAAAATCCAAAAAACTGGCAAGGATAGCTGTGTTGGGTTTGGCGGTAGGGAACATGAGTGACTGTATAACCAACCGACCAGCCAACCAACCAACCAACCAGCCAACCAGCCAGCCACCCACCCAACCAGCCAACCAACCAACCAGCCAACCAACCAACCAACCAACCAAACAAACAACTAACAAACGAACAACCAAACACGAAGACCCTTTCTTACAGAAGTGACTGCAGTGGATGGTGTCACATTGCAGCATGTCTACATATGTCATCAGAAGGTGACAACGTGACGAGGGACCTTCATGGCACTCGCGGGATACAGGTTTCTCCTTTGAAAACAAACCACATGAAGGTGACAAAGTATGACAGTGTTGGAAGGAGTATGACGTTGGAAGAGTAGCACACACTTTGTTCAGTCTCTGGCCATTATTCTCGAGCACCACCACCACCACCCCTCCACTCCCACCTCCTTTCCCCTTGCGCTCTCATTCACACCGATTTCCCACCTCCTCCTGTTCATCTTTCTCACCGTTCCACTTCTCATCACCTTCCCAATGGCAGAGGATGACAAAGCACGTAGAAGGCTTTGCATTCTAGATATCCATTCTTCTATCGGCTGCATTGAATGTTGAATAACAAAATGCGAAGATGATAAATTATGCTTGTGTAGCAAATTCTATGGGCACAGTAAACAGTCTTGCTCAATCTCTGTCTATCTGTTTCGCCTCCATATCCACTGTCTCCATTTCTCATGTCCTCCTCCTCCTCATCCTCCCCCCCTCCTCTTCAAATGGCTGGGGATGTTGTGCAAATGGAGAGTGCTGAGTTCCAGAAATCCATTTTGTTGAGAGCATTTCTCTCTGGGTTCTTCGCTGGACGTATGGGGGGTTTAAGTGTTGTCCTACAGGAATATGAAAAATTATCATTTCTGGTGTGTGTGTGTGCGTGCGCGCGCGCGCGCGTGTGTGTATGTTTGTGTGCATGCCTGCGCGCGCGCGCGCGCGCGCGCGTGTGTGTGTGTGTGGTGTGTGTGTGTGTGTGAGAGAGAGAGAGAGAGAGAGAGAGAGAGAGAGAGAGAGAGAGAGAGAGATAGAGAGAGGAAGGAAAGAGTATAGACTAGTGAAGTAATATGAAATCAGCTGAGATTTATCGTAGCCAAGACCAATCTGTGCTGTTGCACATTTATAGCTTATCTCAACAAACGACGTCTTTCAATTTCAACAGACCCTTTTGACTTGACACACTACGCAGATTTTGTAGAAGCACAAGACTTGTCATCTCCTTTTACATTCCATCATATCTCCTCAAAGAGCCATGGTTTCTGGTACATAGCAGACTATGAACCCCAGGCTAATTGCACGGGGTGGGAGGATGGAAGGGGCATGTCTGGTGACGACATCGCCAGCATCCAAGACTGCGGTGGCAAATTGTACCAGGGTGACAATAAATCACAGCAGAGGAACTGGCACAGAGTTCCATCAGGTCCTCTTCTCCTCATCTTGCCATTCATTCACACCCACTACGTTACATTTGCATGATTTCTCATGCTTTCCACTCGCAATCTGGCACTGTCACGGAGTACCTGTGTAGTTATGAGTCTATCTGTTAATTTGTTTGTTTTTGTTTCTTCTTGGTTGTTTGGATTTTGTGTGTGTGTGTGTGTGTGTGTGTGTGTGTGTGTGTGCGTGCGTGCGTGCGTGCGTGCGTGTGTGTGTGTGTGTGTGTTTAAGTGTGAAGGAGGTGACTGATGAGGAAGGCTGAGGTGGGGTAGGTTGTGAGGAACATAAGGGATGATAAGGTTGATATCCGTATTTGTTGTACCTTTCTTTGTTTGTCATGTGGTACCATTCTTTAATCCTAAAGTTTAACACTGGCCTGCTTTAAGAAATTAGTGAACTTGTTTAGACTTTATAACTCAGGGCATGTTCAGTGTTAGAACTTCTCTCTTCTCCTTTCTTTGGGGCTCTCCTGATGGTACAGCTCAGTTTTCAAGATGACAGCAAATCACAATATGCAGGCCAGTTTTGTCTATGCTACAGGCCATTGAGTTGCAATAAAAAAAAAGTTCTTGGTCACCGGGGTAGGGTCAGCGCTTTATCAAATACCTCCATACTCACACTTTCTGAATACAAACAGGTACCAACAAAACCCTAGCAAGCAAACAAACACAACAGTCTTTTTCTTGCAGAGGTATTGTAGAGGATTTTGTCGTGCAATATCTCCCTGCGTTGACAGAAGGTGAAACAAATATCATTAAAGTGACAAAACAACCCTTAACGCTTTATTCAGGTTCTCCTTGAACAACATATCACAGTGAGGTGACAATTTATGTCCATGTAACAGATTGTGTGGGAAGAACCGCAGCCATTTTTGCCCAATCTCTGTCCATGCATGTGCTGTCAGAAGGTGAACAAACACAGCAGAGTGACAAAACACCCTTCAAGCATCCTTAAGGTTACAGATTCTCCTTTGACAACGTATCACACACAGTTAGGTAAAGGTATAAAGGTGTCCCATAACCCAAGTGGTCGTAGGGGAGTGAGGCATCACAGACCTCAGCTTCTCTAGGGGCCAGCATATTGAAGGCGACGCCCATCTCCTCTCCCTCGCTGCTTTACCTTCCCTGACCTTAAAGAGGCAGGTACCCATTTACAGCTAGGTGAACTGGGGAAACTGTACTGAAGCCAAGGCGCAGAAACGATCATCCATACAACTGGTAACCACGCTCGATGCTGCTTAACATTTGGCTGGGGTAAAGCGAGTGCTCTGACCACTAAGCTATCACACACACATAGTAAGGTGACAAATTATGTCTATGTAACAGGTTGTGCCCGCAGAGTAGCAACCACTTTGCTCAACTGCTGTCCATCCCACCACCCTCCCTTCCTCCCTCCCTCCCTCACACCCATGCCTGCCACCTCCAGTATTATTCTCTCACCACTGCACTTCTCTTCACCTCCCTAAGGGTCGAAAATGACGAAGCATGTGGACAGTGTCAAATTTCAGATATCCCCTCTTCCAACTCTCAATGTTGCTGGTTGAATGAAATATGAATACAATGAATGTTGAATAAAACATCATGCAAAAGGCTAACAAATTACGCCTGTGTGACAGATTGTGTGAGCACAGTATGTATTCTGTGCAATCTCTGTCAATCCATTTCAGCCCCGTGTCCACTGTCTCCCTCCCTCCATCTCATCTTCCTCCCCTCCTCCTCCACCTTCACCTCCCACCAGCTCCAAATGGCTGGGGATGTTGGTGCAAATGGAGAGTGCTGAGTTCCAGAAATCCATTTTGTTGAGAGCATTTCTCTCTTGGTCTTTTTTCCCCTTCTCCTTTTGAGAAATGTGTACATTGATTATTGTGGGAGCAGAACATAAAGAAATCACATTGTGTGTGTATGCGAAAGAGAGAGAGAGGAGAGAGAGAGAGAGAGAGAAGAGAGAGAGAGAGAGAGAGAGAGAAGAGAGAGAGAGAGAGAGGAGAGAGGGTGTGTGTAGTAAGAATGTTGTGTGTGTGTGAAAGTGTGTGTGTGTGTATGAGAGAGAGAGTGTGCGTGTGTTTGTGTGTGTGCAAGTGTGTGTGTGTGTGTGTGTGTGTGTGTGAGTGAGTGGGTGTGTGTGTGTGTGAGTGTGTGTGTGTGTGGTTTGCGTGATTGAGTGAGTGCGTGCAAGTGTGTGTGTGAGTGAGCAAGTGAGTGAGTGAGTGTGCTGTGTGTGTGCAAATGTGTGTGTGTGTGTGTGTGCGCGCGCGTGAGTGAGTGAGTGTAGTCTGTGTCTGTGTTTGCTAGTGTATGTGTGTGAGTGAGTGTGTGTGTACAATGTGTGTGTGTGTGTGTGTGTGTGTGTGTGTGTGTGTGTGTGTGTGTGTGTGGCGAGTGAGTGAGTGAGTGTAAAACAGATCATAATAAAATAAAAAGGGGTAAACGTGTTGACGACAATGAGGTCATACCTATCTTTATCCAATACACAGAACGTAAAACTCTATACATCTTTCATACCAGAAACAAGCTCCAGGAGTTTCTTATAACGTTTGACGGCCATTTTGTTGTGCTTCCATTGCAGCCAAAACACACACACACACACACACACACACACACAGTGGCAAATATCAACTCCGTAATACCAAAAGTATGAAACATCTGTGAGATAAGAAAACAAGCCTGTTAACATTGGTAAGATATAAAAAAAAAAGTCATGTGTTCACTGTAAGTGTGTGGCCTTTATATATACAGACCTCGACCACAACACAAGCTGACCACAAAACAAACAACAAAAAACCTATCAAACAAAGAAACACAAAGGCCTATTCCTACAAAGGTGATGGTGATAGTTTACAATAAAAAAGAACGCTTGCATGTATTGCCAGAAGGGGACACAACTTTATTCCACTGACAGAACGAAAGCCTTCATGCGTCGTCCTTCACAATACAGGTTCTCCTTTGACAACACATTACTCGAAGGCGACACATTATGTCTGTGTGACAATGTGTGTGGGAGGAGAGTGGCCGATACTTTGTTTCAACCTCTGTCCATCCTTCTCCCCCCTCCCCCGCACCCCCTCACTTGCACTCATTGCCAGTCTTCTCCAGTACTACATCCTCATCACTCCACTTTCTCATCACCTTCTAAAAATGGCCCAGGATGGCACAAGCAAAGTGGAAAGTGAGTCCAGTTCCAGACATTCCACACTGCCTGTCTTCTACCTCGCGGTGCTTGCTGTTGGCTGAGATATGACGACTGCACTGAATGTTGAACAGTGGCACATTCTGTAAGAGTGATAAGTTATGCCTGTGTGACAGATTGCGTGCTTACAGTAGACATGTGTGCTCAAACTATTTCCATCTGTTCCTTCCCCCCCCCCCCCCACACGCGCACATATACACATATCTATTTACTGTCTCCCTTCATCTTGTCCTCCTCCTCCTCCCCTCCCTCCTCCTCCTCCTCCTCCCATCAGCTCCAAATGGCTGGGGATATTGGTGCAAATGGAGAGTGCCGAGTTCCAGAAATCCATTTTGTTGAGAGCATTTCTATCTTGGATTTAAAAAAAAAAGTATGGGGTTATTCAATGCTGTGCTTCTGGAACATTAGAGTTATCATTTTTGGCGTGGCGTGTGTGTGTGTGTGTGTGTGTGTGTGCGTGTGTGTGTGTATGTGTGTGTGTGTTAGTAAGAAGAGAGTGGGAGAGGAATTACATGAATAGAAATGACACTAAATTTTTAGACCAATCATACTCTGATGGTTTGTTACCCCATGTTTAATGAAACGAAGCACTTTTTTTTATATCCCATTTCAATAGGCCTAGATTCTTACACTTACATCGTGACGCAGATTTTGAAATATACATTGTACACCTCAATCGTACCCTCAAGCAAGGAGACGCGATAGCCTCATGGTTAGAGTGATGCGCTTATGATCTCCTGACCCAGGTTCGAATCTCGTTCAAGAGGATTTTTTCCTCTGGAGTTAACATCAGTGCCGACTCCACCCCCCCTCCCCCAAAAAGTCCTATAAACCGAGGTCCCGTGTGCGAACACACGGAGAACATCTTACACACACATTAAAACCCGTTCCGCTTTTCGGAAGAATAGGAGGCTATTGTGTGCCTATGAGAACGGAAGATAAAATTTACAAAACTGCATACACACGGGGACTAGGTGTAAAAAAACCCACCCCACATGAGTGCTTATTCCACTATCATCGTAATAAAAGAGGAAAGAGAATAAAACAAAAAAAGAGGCAGCTATGGTTTGATGCACATATAATAGATTATAAACGGCACACTACTTGCATTCAGTGGCAGGATACAAGAGATAATAATAATATATATTTGTCAACCAACTGCCAGCATCCAAGACAGCAGTGACAAATCGTGCCATGGTGACAGCAAATCTCAGCCGAGGAATTGACACAGAATTCCATCAGGTCCTCTCCTCCTCCTCCTCCTCCCCATCCTCCTCTTCTCCTCCTCTTTCTCCTCTTCCTCCTCAACCTGCCCTTCACACTCACGATGTTCCATAATGATGCATGATCTCTTCTGTTTACCTCATGCCCCTGGCTCTTTTTGTTTGTGCTATTGCTATCTCTGTCTGAATGACTGTGTGTGTTTGTGTTCATGACTGTGTCTGTGTTTCTGGTTGTGGTTCTGCCTCCTTTGCCTGCTTGTCTGTCTGTCTGTCTGTCTCTGTCTCTGTCTATCTCTGTCTCTGTCTCTGTCTGTCTGTCTGTCTGTCTCTTTCTCTCTCTCTCTCTCTCTCTCTCTTCTCGCATTCTCTCTCTCTATCTCGCTCTCTGTCTCTGTTTCTATGTCCCTCTTCCTCTCCCTCCCTCTGTCTGTCTGTTTCTCTCTGTCTCCTGTCTCCGTCTCTCTGTCTGTCTGTATGTCTGTCTCTGTCCCTCTCTGTCTCTTCTGTCTCTCTTTGTCCATGTCTGTCCCTGTCTCTCTCTCTGTCTCTGTCTCTCTGTCTCTCTTTGTCTGTCTGTTTGTATGTCTGTCTCTCTCTGTGTCTGTCTGTCTGTCTGTCGTCTGTCTGTCTGTTTGTCTGTCTCTCTCTCTATCTTTCTCCTTCGGATGAGACTATAAACCGAGGCCCCGTGTGCGAACGCATGCAGGACATCTTGCACACACGTTAAATCCTGTTCCGCTTTTCGAAAGAGTAGGCCATTGTGTGCTGGTGGCAACAGATGACAAAATTTACAAAACCGCATACACACGGGGACTGGATGTAAAAAAGCACATGAGGGCTTATTCCATTAACCTCGATATCAAAAAAAAAGGTCGGTCTGTCCGTCTGTCTGTCTGTCTCTCTCCTATATCATGTACATTCTCGTAGCTCCATTATGATGATCTGTCCACTTTCTGCTGCTCCCTCAGTGTCAAGTTGCAAGCAGACAGAGTAGTAACCAGCACGAAATGCCTTACTCTTTGAAAAGGCAGAACTGAATGTAAACGTGTGTGCAAGATGTTCTCTGTGTGCGTTTGCACACGAGACCTCCGTTTATAGTCTCATCCGAAGGAACTAAAAAAAAATGAAATAAAAAAGTGCTGTTAAGTTTAAGGGAAGAAAGCATACACATCAGCGGACATTAGAGCCTGTACACATGCACACGAACGCATGCACACTTGCACATCAAGTCAAGTCAAAAACACTTTAATCATCCCATGAAGGGCAATTACAATACTGACAGGCAGATTGATATGCATCCTAATCTCAAAAGACACAAAAAACTACATTTTTATATCGGTTAAAAACATTCCAAAATGACTTCAAAAATGTCACGAACACACACTTATACACACACGCACGCACACACACACACACACACACACACACACACACACACACACACACACACACACACACACACACATGCAAACATATGGAGGCATGAACACACACACAACACACGCACACACTCACAAACACACACGCAAACACACACACACACACACGCACGCACTAACGCACACCACACACACACACACACTCTCACACACACACACACACACGCACACACACACTCACACACACATATTCGCGCGTGCGCATACTAATTCCTGCTTGCACGCTCACGCTCTGATACGGCCCTGAAACACATGCACGCACACACACACACACACACGCACGCACACACACACACACACACACACGCACGCACGAACGCACCACACACTCACACACACATAACACACACACACACACACACACACACACACACACACACACACACACACACACACACACACTTGGATGGATCAATACACTCATCTTTTTCTGGTTCTTTTTTTAAAAGTCTAATATCCCCATTTCCCTCGTGGGAATGTTGAAGGCCAGTCAGCATTAATAGCATCTCTAATTTCTGGAAATTCTGCGCTAGGAATTCCCTCTTTTCTACCGCTCTCTTTTTTTTCTGCCCTAGTCCGTTTCTTCCTGTCTCTACCTCCTTCTTGTCTATTGTCTGCTTTCTTGGTCCATTCTCCTGCCTGTTTTCTTCTCTAGAAAGACTTCAAAGATAGCAGTTCTCCCCCACGCCACAGTCGGATGCGCTGCGCCTGACTGGTCAGGCGTTTAACGGCAGCGCAACACATGTCCGCTGATTATGAGAGACAACAATAGTTGCTGTCTGAGCATTCGACAACGACGACAACGATGACGAAGACGAAGAAGAAGAATGCAAAGAAGAAGAAGAAGAAGAAGAATGCAAAGAAGAAGAAGAATGCCAAGAAGAAGAAGAACGCGAAGAGGAATGTGAAGAAGAAGAATACGAAGGGAAAAAATGCAAAGAAGAAGAAAAATGCAAAGAAGAAGAAGAAAAGGAAGAGGAAAAAGAAGAAGAATGCAAAGAAGAAGAATGCAAAGACGACGACGAAGAAGAAGAATACAAAGAAGAAGAGGAGGAGAAAGAAGAGGAATGCAAAGAAGAAGAAAAAAAGGAAGAGGAAAAAGAAGAACGCAAAGAAGAAGAAGAATGCACAGAAGAAGAAGAAGAAGAAGAAGAAGAAGAAGAAGAAGAAGAAGAAGAAGAAGAAGAAGAAGAAGAAGAAGAAGAAGAAGAATGCAAAGAAGAAGAAGAAGAAGAAGAATGCAAAGAAGAAAAAGAAGAATGCAAAGAAGAAGAAGAAGAATGCAAAGAAGAAGAATTAAAAGAAAAAATGCAAAGAATGCAAAGAATGCAAAGAATGCAAAGAAGAAGAAGAAGAAGAAGAAGAATTGCAAAGAAGAAGAAGAATGCAAAGAAGAAGAAGAATGCAAAGAAGAAGAAGAAGAATGCAAAGAAGAAGAAGAAGAATGAGAAGAAGAATGCAAAAGAAGAAGACGACGAAGAAGAAGAGAAGAGAAGAAGAAGAAGAAGAAGAAGAAGAAGAAGAAGAAGAAAAAGAAGAAGAAGAAAGAAGAAGAAGAAGAAGAAGAAGAAGAAGAAGAAGAAGAAGAAGAAGAAGAAGAAGAAGAAGAAGAGAAGAAGAAGAAGAAAGAAGAAGAAGAAGAAGAAGAAGAAGAAGAAGAAGAAGAAGAAGAAGAAGAAGAAGAAGAAGAAGAAGAGAAGAAGAAGAAGAAGAAGAAGAAAGAAGAAGAAGAAGAAAGAGAAGAAGAAGAAAGAAGAAGAAAAGAGAAGAAGAAGAAGAAGAAGAAGATACAAAGAAGAAGAGGAAGAGAAAGAAGAATGCAAAAAAGAAGAAGAAGAATGCAAAGAAAAAGAAGAAGAATACAAAGAAGAAGAGGAAGAGAAAGAAGAAGAATGCAAAGAAGAAGAAGAAAAGGAAGAGGAAAATAAGAAGAATGCAATGAAGAAGAATGCAAAAAATGAGAAGAAGAATGCAAAGGCGAATGCAAAGAAGAAGAATTAAAAGAAGAAGAATGCAAAGAATGCAAAGAATGCAAATTAGAAGAATGCAAAGGAGAAGAAGAAGAAGAAAAAGAAGAAGATATTACTATAATTATGTGAAGAGACGAAAAAATTGAAAAGCACGCTTTATCCACTAAGCTACCTGGCCAGCAAGACATGATGAGTAGGCTACATCAAATTTTAATAATATACTGTACTCTGAAAGTCACAATCAGCACTGCGAGTGGATGGGTGAAATCTAGTTTCTTCAGAACTACTTTAACCTCATCAAGGGAGGAGACAGAGGGGCAGACACGGTCCCCCTTCCAGGCTTTTTTGAGTTAGGCCCTAGTTGATTGAAAGTGATTGGAAAAGAGATAGAGATAGAGAGAGGGAGGTGGGGAGGAGAGACAGATAGAGACAGTGAGACAGAGAGAGAGGGAGGGGAGAGAGAGAGAGAGAGGGATGGAGAGAGAGAGAGTGAGAGAGGGAGAGAGGGAGAGATGGAGAGAGGGGAGAGAGAGAGAGAGAGAGAGAGAGAGAGAGAGAGAGAGAGAGAGAGAGAGAGAGAGAGAGAGAGAGACAGAGAGAGACAGAGAGAGACAGAGAGAGACAGAGAGACAGAAAAAGAGAGGATTGAGGGAGAGAAAGGGAGAGAGAGAGAGAGGGTGGGGAGGGAGGGAAGAGAGAGACAGACAGACAGACAGACAGAGACAGAGACAGATAGACAGGGACAGACAGACAGAGACAGACAGAGACTGCGAGAGACAAAGACGTAGAGGCAGACAACAGAAAGAGACAGAGACTGAAAGACAGAAAGAAGGAGAGGAGGTATGATAAATGTGTGGATTATTATTTGTTTATATAATTTAAATTATTGTTTTTGCAAGACAACTCTTTTAGTCTAGGGTTCTTGAACTGACACTCCTGCATTTAGTGGGTTTCAGTCTTTGTCTGTCTAAAACTTTCTCTCTCGCCTCTCCCCCCCCACCTATCCTCCGCCATTTCTCTCTCTCTCTCTCTCTCTCTCTCTCTCTCTCTCTCTCTCTTTAAAATAATAAATTCCGATTGTTTTGTCTCTCTTGATAGCTTATCATGAACACACACACACAAACACACACACACACACACACACACACACACACACACACACACACACACACACACACACACACACACACACACACACACACACACACACACACACACACAGTTGTCTTAGGAGTTAAAGCAAGTCAGCTGGGGGAGGAAAACCTTCAAAGAAATTTCAAATCTGCATGCAGTTAAGCTCTGTAGAATCCAACAACAAGAGGGTTAATTCTGATCTGTCTGTCTTTTATGTGTTTTTTCCCCTTCTTCTGTATGCCTATCTGTCTGAGTCTCCTGTGTGTCCATCTGTCTGAGTCTCCTGTGTGTCCATCTGTCTGAGTCTCCTGTGTGTCCATCTGTCTGAGTCTTCGTCTCCCTGCTCTAGGTACATGCCTATCATCAGCCTATCTGCCTTTGGTAGCTAGCTATTGGTAATGACTCTCTCTCTCTCTCTCGCTCTCTCTAGCCTAGCCTCATTCTCTCTCTCTCTCTCTCTCTCTCTCTCTCTCTCTTCTTCTCTCTCTCTCTCTCTCTCTCTCTCTCTCTCTCTTCTTTGTGCTCGTATGTTGTATGCATGCACGCACGCGCACATGTCTACTATGCTTGAAGCAGTATCTTATGTTAACGCTTATTCCTTCACACAGACGGCAGTAGGCAAATATGACAAGTCTGTGTGGCAAGCACACTTCTGCATTTTGCCTGGAGGGGAAAAACAACAACAAAAAAGCTTAGTAGTGTGTTGAGTACAGAGAGAATCACATTGTGACTGAAGCGAAAGTACAGCAGAGGAGTTCTGAGAAGCGGACTGGAGAAGAGTAGAGGTAGAAAAGAGGAGAGTAGACTAGATTAGAGTTAGAGTAGAGGAGAGAAGGAGAGTAGAGTTAGAGTAGAGGAGGAAGGAGCGGAGAGGGAGGAGAGGAGAAAAGAGTAGGTGAGTAGAGTAGGGTAGAGTAGAGCAGAGCAGAGCAGGGTAGAAAAGAGGAGAGTAATGAGGAGAAGCATACTTAGAGTAGAGTAGAGTAGAGCAGAGCAGAGCAGAGTGGAGTAGAGCAGAGCAGAGCAGAGTAGAGCAGAGCAGAGTAGAGTAGAGTAGAGTAGAGTAAAGAGAGTAGAGTAGAGTACAGCAGAGTAGAGAAGAGCAGAGTAGAGTAGAGTAGAGTAAAGAAGAGTAGAGTAGAGTAGAGCAGAGTAGAGAAGAGCAGAGTAGAGTAGAGTAAAGAAGAGTAGAGTAGAGTAGAGCAGAGTAGAGAAGAGCAGAGTACAATGTAGGAGAGTAGAGTAGAGAGAGCAGAGCAGAGTAGAGTAGAGCAGAGCAGAGCAGAGTAGAGTAGAGCAGAGTAGAGCAGAGTACAGAAGAGCAGAGAGCAGAGCAGAGCAGAGTAAAGTAGAGTAGAGCAGAGTAGAGTAGAGTAGAGTAAAGAAGAGTAGTGTAGAGTAGAGCAGGAGTAGAGAGCAGAGCAGAGCAGAGTAGAGCAGAGCAGAGTAGAGTAGAGTAGAGTAGAGCAGAGCAGAGGAGAGCAAGAGTAGAGTAGAGATAGAGTAGAGTAGAGAAGAATAGAGTAGAATAGAGTAGAAAACAGAGCAGAGCAGAGTAGAGCAGAGTAAAGTAGAGTAGAGTAAAGTAGAGCAGAGTAGAGTAGAGTAGAGCAGAGCAGAGTAGAGTAGAGTAGAGCAGAGTAGAGCAGAGCAGAGCAGAGCAGAGTAGAGCAGAGCAGAGCAGAGTAAAGTAGAGCAGAGCAGAGTAGAGCAGAGTAGAGTAGAGTAGAGTAAAGAAGAGTAGAGTAGAGTAGAGCAGAGTAGAGAAGAGCAGAGTAGAGTAGAGTAGAGTAAAGAAGAGTAGAGTAGAGTAGAGCAGAGTAGAGAAGAGCAGAGTAGAGTAGAGTAAAGAAGAGTAGAGTAGAGTAGAGCAGAGTAGAGAAGAGCAGAGTACAATGTAGGAGAGTAGAGTAGAGTGAGAGCAGAGTAGAGCAGAACAGAGCAGAGTAGAGCAGAGCAGAGCAGAGTAAAGTAGAGCAGAGCAGAGTAGAGCAGAGTAGAGTAGAGTAGAGTAAAGAAGAGTAGAGTAGAGTAGAGCAGAGTAGAGAAGAGCAAAGTAGAGTAGAGTAGAGTAAAGAAGAGTCGAGTAGAGTAGAGCAGAGTAGAGAAGAGCAGAGTAGAGTAGAGTAGAGTAAAGAAGAGTAGAGTAGAGTAGATCAGAGTAGAGAAGAGCAGAGTACAATGGAGGAGAGTAGAGTAGAGTAGAGCAGAGTAGAGCAGAGCAGAGCAGAGTAGAACAGAGCAGAGCAGAGCAGAGTAGAGTAGAGCAGAGCAGAGTAGAGCAGAGCAGAGCAGAGTAGAGCAGAGCAGAGTAGAGCAGAGCAGAGCAGAGCAGAGTAGAGCAGAGCAGAATAGAGCAGAGCAGAGCAGAGTAGAGCAGAGCAGAGCAGAGCAGAGCAGAGCAGAGCAGAGCAGAGTAGAGCAGAGCAGAGCAGAGTAGAGCAGAGCAGAGCAGAGCAGAGTAGAGCAGAGCAGAGTAGAGCAGAGCAGTGTAGAGTAGAGCAGAGTAGAGTAGAGTAGAGTAAAGAAGAGTAGAGTAGAGCAGAGTAGAGTAGAGCAGAGCAGAGTAGAGCAGAGTAGAGTAGAGTAGAGCAGAGTAGAGTAGAGTAGAGTAGAGTAAAGAAGAGTAGAGCAGAGTAGAGCAAAGCAGAGCAGAGTAGAGCAGAGTAGAGCAGAGCAGAGCAGAGTAGAGTAGAGCAGAGCAGAGTAGAGCAGAGCAGTGTAGAGTAGAGAAGAGTAGAGTAGAGTAGAGTAAAGAAGAGTAGAGTAGAGTAGAGCAGAGTAGAGTAGAGCAGAGTAGAGTAGAGTAAAGAAGAGTAGAGTAGAGTAGAGCAGAGTAGAGAAGAGCAGAGTGCAATGGAGGAGAGTAGAGTAGAGTAGAGCAGAGTAGAGCAGAGCAGAGCAGAGTAGAGCAGAGCAGAGCAGAGTAGAGCAGAGCAGAGCAGAGTAGAGTAGAGTAGAGTAGGGCAGAGCAGAGCAGAGTAGAGTAGAGTAGAACAGAGTAGAACCGAGTAGAGTAGAATCGAATCGATTCAGATCAAGTGGAGTAGAAGGAGAGGGGACAAAAGAGAGGAGAAGAAAGTAGAATAGGACAGTGACTGGACTTCTATTGACCCTGCTTGAGAAATTGCCAGTCACAATGGTGCAGCGGTTAGCACCTTGGGTTACGGGATGGATGGAAGGTCGCGTGTTCCAATCCCACGAGAGTCATAGGGAATTTCAGACCCCGGCTGGTTCTTCATGCCTAACAGCACTATTCTCCAATCAGGATGCCACAGGGGGCCTGTCAGTACAAAAACAGCATCCCCACCCTGTGAAAGTTCTGTGGGAGCTAGGAATACCCTCTTTTCTATCCCTCTCTTTGTAATGCAATGTTCCTTTTCGTCCTGTCACCACCTTCTTGCCCATTTTCTGCCTTCTTTGTCCATTCTTCTGCCTTTTTATCTAAAAAGATTTGAAATAAATTATAACAAATCTCTCCCAATGCCAAAGTCAGATGCGCTGGGCCTGACTTGTCAAACGCTTTACGGCAGTGCAACGCATTTTGGCTCAAATGACAGACAACAATAGTTGCTGTCTAAACTTTTGACGAAGAAGAATGAGCTGACAAAGCTTATGGCCTAGTTCGGAGTACAGACTCGATCCTATGTCCTCAGGTTCCATCCTCACCCCGAATTCAACGCTTTAACCACCAGACCATCTCTCCCCCTCCCTTCCCCCTGTATGACGAGAAAGGGCTACGTCAAATGAATGCTATAATCCGAGGGGTCATAAACAGCGGTGTTAGTGGATTGGAGAAGTGATTCATTTCCTTCAGCACTACTTGGAATTCATCAGGTCTGGAGACAGCGTGGCGGACATTGTCTTCTTCAGGCTCCTTCAAGTTAGGCCTGGGCTGATTGAAAGTGATTGGAATGAAAGAGAGAGAGAGAGGGAATGGGAGGGAGAGAGAGAGAGAGGGAGAGAGGGAGAGGGAGAGAGAGAGGAGGGAGAGGGAGAGACGGAGAGAGAGGGAGAGAGACAGTGAGAGAGACAGACAGACTGAGAGGCAGACAGACAACAGAGAGGCAGACAGACAGACAGTCAGAGAGAGAGAAGAGAGAGAGAGAGAG
>CM054145.1:37310457-37327957 GCA_028751875.1 Rapana venosa | reverse complement strand
ACAGGGATACTGGCTAATGCATGAACATTGGAATGTGGCTAGTAATAATAACAAACGTTCAGCCATCTGCTTTGTTAGCCTCTGTGCACTGCTGGATTTTGGGGGTCAGGCTGCTGGCTGTCCACATCTGAGTGTGCATGCTCTGGGCATAGTGGAAAGACAGGCACCGCGCGGCGGGGTACCCTCAAATTCCTTGCGCGATTTTGGGAACGTAATCACATCATTTAATGGACACCACAGGGGACGGGATAGCTCAGTGGTCGGAGCACTCGCTTTCCCCCAGCCAAGTTAAGCAGCGTCGAGCGTGGTTACAAGTTGGATGGGTGACCGTTTGCGCGCCTTGGCTTCAGTACAGTTCCCCCAGTTCACCCAGCTGTAAATGGGTACCTGCCCTCTTTAGGGTCAGGGAAGGTAAAGCAGCGAGGGAGAGGAGATGGGCGCCGCCCTCAATATGCTGGCCCTGGAGAAGTGAGTTCTCTGACGCCTGGCTCCCCTATGACCTAATAGGTTATGGGACTCCTTTACCTTTCCTTTTTACACAGATATCGGTATCTCTCGAGCCTGACTGGTGCAAGACAACACGAGAAAGATGGGTATACGCAGCCCAGGTATTGACCTTCGTTCTTATTGTGGGCTTTTGAAGAATCCCTCATATCTCTATCCACCTTATGACTAGTCATCATGGAAGAAAAGAAAACTGTCTGTGATTTGATGGCTCTGTCATCCTGATATTATGACGATCTGCACTTTTTCTTTTGCCATTCTACATCTTTAGGTGAATTATTTCAAAGCTGAAAATTTAAGGAGGGAAGATGGAAAGCAAAAAGAGGGTGGAGGGGAATAAGTTGGGGTAAAGGATGCAATACAGATCATCACCCTAGGATGAGCATCTCTTTCCAACAGGTTCTGTGTACCTACAAAATTAATGTAGTCGTGACTAGAGAGTGAAGTAGAGATACAGAGCGTGAGCATTGTCGTTTCAAGTGAAATTAAGCGTGAGCGTGTACAAACGACAATGCTTGTACGTAACAAAAGATGAAACGGTATATAACCAAATCAACTATGGCAAAAACAAAGCAGAAAACAATCGTCAGTGAATGCTGAACAAAGGAAACAGGAGAGAGGGGAAGGGTGCATGGGGAAATATAATGCACGGACAAAAACATCGGCGCTATTCACATTTGGGATAACCTATTACGCGCCATTATCCACTGAATTATAGAACAGGCAGGATTTATGTCAGACAGGGGAATACTGCTGGGAGCTGGCCGCAAATGTCAGTCAGCTATCCCCTGTAGGGATCACGTCATTGCTGGCACAGCTAGCGCTGTCCCTTAGCTGACGTCAGACCCCAGCAATGTCTGAGTGAAGTCTGTGTACACTGCAGTGTTAGGGTGGAGCATTGTTTTGTTAGTGTGATGTTGTTCATCGTGCCTTCTTTACTCATGGGGTGTGCTGTCGGTTTGTGTGTTTATTTATTCATTCATTCATTCATTCATTCCCCTAACGACCACATAGATTATTGGACATCTTTACTTTAAAACAATACTTTGTTTCCTTTTTATTCATCATTCAGTTCTTGTTTTTGATGCACCTTTCTCTCCTTTCTTCTTTCTTTCTTTCTCTATTTTTTATCCATTTGCCATTTGCGTGTCATTTTGCCTTATTTCCAATGTCAACTCTACACGTATGATTAGATGTTTTCATTAATACATTTATGTACCACGTGCAGGCATTAATTCATCATTTGTTAATCCTGTATGGATTACTGGAGGGGTGGTTAAACGGACAGGCATACTGACAAATCGACAGATACATGATTTGGTGAATGAATTTATAAAGGTTTATTGATAACAGACATTTAGACAGACAGATGTGGACAGGCAGGCAGACAGACAGACAGACAGACAGACAGAAAGACAAACAGGCAGACAGATATGGAAAGGCAGAAAGACAGACAGGTAGACAAGCAGACAGTCAAACAGACAGACAAACAAACAGACAGTTACTATATAAAAAAACAACCCAAAACCACGCCATTCACACTTTAAAACAGAAGCATTATGCGTGATTATTGGAAAGAATTATCGAAGACATGTCGGATTGATGTCAGACAGGGGAGACTACTGGGAGCTAGCTTGCGGCAAACTCATGTCAGTCAGCTATCCCCTGTAGGGATCATGTCATTGCTGGCGCAGCCAGCATTGTCCATTAGCTGATATCAGCAGGGGGATACACACAGTGTCCGAATAGATTCTGTGTACACTGCAGGGTTAGGGTGGAGCATTGTTTTGTTGGTGTTATATTGTTTATTACATCTGTCTTCTTCTTTACTCCTGGGGTTTGCTGTCAGTTTGTGTGCTTATATATTCATTCATTCCTCAGTGACCACATAGGTTATGGGACACCTTCACTTTTTACCTTTTACCTTTTTATTTATTTATTTATTCATCCGTTTCTTTTTTTATATATCTTTCTTTCTTTTCTTCTTTCTTTCTTTTTTTCTACATTTATTCATTCACTTTTCCATTCATGTGTGTGTCGTTTTGTCTTATTTCAATGTCAACTCTTCACATATAAGATTTTTAAAGAATTAATACGTTTGTGTATCATGTGCAGGCGTTTATTTATTCACCGTTTGTTAGTCATGTATGGATGACTAGATGATGGTTAGACAGACGGGTCTATAGACAAATAGACAGAATGAATTTATTGATAACAGACAGACAGACAGACAGACACATAGGCAGATATGGGCAGGCAGACAGATAAACAGAAAACCAGGCAGACAGACAGACATAAAGACAGACAGATAGATACAAAGACAAACAGACAGGTAGAGAATAGGTATAAAAAAAAAATCACCACACCATTCACACTATAAAACAGAAGCATTATGCATGATTATTGGAATGAATTATAGAAGGCATGTCGGATTAATGTCAGACAGGGGAGACTACTGGGAGCTAGCTGGTGGCAAACTCATGTCAGTCAGCTATCCCCTGTAGGGATCATGTCATTCCTGGCACAGCCAGCATTGTCTATTAGCTGATATCATAGGGGACGGGATAACCTAATGGTTAGAACATTGCGCTCGCAATCTGACGACCCGGGTTCGATTCCCGCTCAAGGGGATATTTTCCACTAGAGGTAACATCAGTGCAGACTCACTCTCCCCAAAAGTCCTTCAGATGAGACTATAAACCGAGGTCCCGCGTGCGAACGCATGCAGAACATCTTGCGCACATGTTAAATCCTGTTCCGCTTTTCGTAAGAGCAGGCCATTATGTGCCAGTGGGAACAGATGACAGAATTTACATACACACGGGGACTAATTGTAAAAAAAAAGCACATAAGTGATTATTCCATTATCCTAGATATAAAAAAAAAAATAAAACAAAAAATAAAAAAAAGATGTCAACGGGGGGGGGGGGGGGGGGGGGGGGGGGGGGGGGGGCGGGGCGGCACAGCATTGTCTGAATGGAGCCTGGGTACACTGCTGGGTAAGAGCGAGATAATTTCTGCTGTATCTTTGTAATAGTGTATCTGCTTAGCTCGTGGAATATGACCGTAGTCTGTTAGTAGTTATTGTTGGTGTTGTTGGTATCCTTGTTGTTGTTGATGGTGTTGGGTTTTTGTTGTTTTTTTAAGAGGGGGGGGGGTTCTTGTTAGATTGGCTGGTTGATTAGTTGGTTGTATTGTACAGCATTGTATTCTACTGCATTATACTGCATTGCATTGTATTGCATGACATTTTATAATTTGGCATTGCAATGTATGGTACTGTATTATAAGTAACATTCGGGTTGTACTACATTGTAGAATATTGTATTGTGTTTGTATTGCATTGCACTGCATTGTATATTTCATTGAATTGTATCACATTACTTTTTATCAACTGAAATTGCATTGTATTGTATTGTGCTGTAGTGTAGTATAGTGTAGTGTAGTGTAGTGTAGTGTAGAGTAGTGTAGTGCAGTGCAGTGTAGTGTAGTGCAATGTAGTGTAGTGTAGTGCACTGTAGTGTAGTGTAGAGAAGTGTAGCATAGTGTAATGCTTCATGCTGTAAACAAATTTTAGTCACAGCATATTTCTTACATAAAATTCGGGATGCTCGCTCTCCCCAGGGAGAGTGCATTGCCACAAGAACACTACCGCTCATGCAAATTGATTTTTGTGTGTCTCTGTATGTGCAACTGATTTCTACAAGAGTAGCTGTTTTGTTACATAACTCTGCCAGAGACAACCCTCTTCTTGCAGCGGGTTCTTTTACATTCGTTTACTGTGTGTTGCACACTGCACCTCTGTTTATCGTATTATCAAACATATCAGCATCCACGCCATACCACAACCCATCGCCTAGTAAATTGGGAGAAATCACATTTAAACGGGGGCTCAAACCCACAACTTCTTGCTTCCTACGTGGCTGTTTCAAGTAAAATTCAGCCTGAGCATGTATGAACAGTAATGCTAGTGTCTGTTACAAAAGATGAAACAGCGTAATTAAATCAATCATGGCGAAAACAAACCAGGAAACATGGTCAATGAATGCTGAACAAATGAAACAGGAGAGAGGAGAAGCAGCATGAGGGATGTACTGGGAGAGTATGCACTGATAAAACATCACGCCATTCACATTTGGGATACCCTATTCATCTCATCTGCTTCCTTAACCCCCTCCGGGGTCGTAGGGGCACTTTTAGTCATCGCATATTTCTTAAATAAAACTCGGGTTGCTCTCCCTAGGGAGATTGCATTGCCACAAGAACACTACCACTCATGTATTGATATTTTGTGTCAGTGACGATCAGTGACAATCAGTTGGTCCCATTTGCAGCGGTTGTGGGCAAGTGCCTGGGTTGTGGAGAAACTCTTCCCGGTCCATTCAGTGATGTTGTCTGCCCATTTCTTCTTCTGAGGCATCTCATCTCCAATCCTATTGTATTGTATTCTATTGTATTGAATTGTATCATATTGTGTTGTATTGTAAACCCTTTCAAGTCACGGCACATTTATATACCTAAATTTTGGGTTGTACTTTAGTGTATGGTAGTTTATTGTGTTGTATTATACTGCATTGCATCGCATTGCATCACATGAGATTTTATGGCATACAATTATATTGTACTGTATTGTATTGTAGTGTTGTGTAGTGTAGTGTAGTGTAGTATAATAGTGTAGTGTATTGTAGTATAGTGTAGCGTAGTGTAGTGTAGTGTAGCCTTAAGTACCTTAATGTATTGTATCATGCCGTAAACCACTTTTAGTCACAGCATATTTCTTACATAAAATTCGGGATGCTCGCTCTCCCCAGGGAGAGTGCATTGCCACAAGAACACTACCACTCATGTATTGATTTTTTGTGTCTCTGTATGTACAACTGATTTCTACAAGAGTAGATTTTTTGCTACAGAACTCTGCCAGAGACAACCCTCTTCTTGCAGCGGGGTCTCTTACATTCGTTCAGTGTGTGTTGCACACTGGACCTCTGTTTATCGTATCATCAACAATATCAGCATCCACGCCATAACACAACCCAGGGCCTAGTAGATTGGGAGAAATTGCATTCAAACGGGGCTCAAACCCACAACTTCTTGATTTCTACGTGGCTTATTCAAGTAAAATTTAGCCTGAGCATGTATGCACAGCAATGCTTGTCTGTTACAAAAGATGAAACAGCATAATCAAATCAGCCATGGCAAAAACCAAGCAGGAAACGTCGTCAATGAATGCTGAACAAATGAAACAGGAGAGAGGAGAAGCAGCATGAGGGATGCACTGGGAGAGTATACACTGATAAAACATCACGCCATTCACATTTGGGATAACCTATTCATCTCATCTGCTCTCTTAACCCCCTACGGGGTCGTAGGGGCACTTTTAGTCATGGCATATTTCTTACATAAAATTCGGGCTGCTCTCCCTAGGGTTAGTGCATTGCCACAAGAACACTACCACTCATGTATTGAATTTTTGTGTCAGTGACGATCAGTGACAACCAGTTGGTCCCATTTGCAGCGGTTGTGGGCAAGTTCCTGGGTTGTGGAGGAACTCTTCCCGGTCCATTCAGTGATGTTGTCTGCCCATTTCTTCATCTGAGGCATCTCATCTCCAAAGCCTGGATCCTCCTTTGTAGATCTGCATTCAATGTCCAGGATTTGCATGCATACAGATATGTGGAGATCACCAATGCATGCAGTAGCTTGACCTTGGTCCTGAGAGAGATGTTTTGATCTTTCCAGATGGTCTTGAGCTTCACCATTGCTGCTACTGTTTGTGCAGCTGTTGCGAGGATTTTGGTCTTTGAACCTTCTTCAGTAGTGATCTTGGTAGTGATTGGCTGGGCACTGTTTGTCATGAGCTTTGTCATCTCAGCACTGATCTCCATACCATATCTCGAGGATGTATCATCCAGGTGGTACACGAGGTTGGCTAGTTTCTGTTCTTTTCCTGCCAATTCGTCGATGTCATTGACAAACCTGAGGTTGGTGATTGTCCGCCCTCCAATACCGACTGTGCCAGAGGATAACCTATTAGCGCCATTATCAACTGAATAATAGAACAGGCAGGACTCATGTCAGACAGGGGATACGGCTGGGAGCTGGCCGCAAAGTAATGTCAGTCAGCTATCCCCTGTAGGATCATGTCATTCATGCCACACAGCGCTGTCCCTTAGTTGATGTCAGCAGGGGGACACACAGGGATGTCTGAGTGGAGCCTATGTACACTGAAGGGTTAGAGCGGATAATTCTGTGTCATTGTAGTATTGTGTTTCCTTAGTGTTGTGGGATAATAGGACTGTAGTCTGTTGGTTTTGGTGGAGATGAGGGGCGTGGGGGTGGGGTGGGTGGGGGTGGGGTTGATTTGTTGGTTGATTAGTTTTTGTGTGGTGTTGTGTGGCATGGGTTGCATTGTATTGCGTTGTACTGCATTTTATTGCTTTGTGTTGTATCACATGGAATTTTAGTGTAAACCATTGCATTTTACTGCGTTGTGTTGTAGTCTATTGTACTGCATTGTAGCATATTGTATTGTATTGTATTGTATTGTTTTGTATCGTATCATATTGTACTGTAAACCATTTCAAGTCACGCACATTTACGTACCTAAAATTTGGGTTGTACTTCAATGTATATATAGTTTATTGTGTTGTATTATACTGCATTGAATCACATTGCATCCCATGAGATTTCATGGTATAAAATTGTATTGCATTGTATTGTATTGTATTGTACCGTGTTGTACTGTAGTTTAGTGTAGTTTAGTGTAGTGTGGTGTAGTATAGTGTAATGTAGCGTAGCATAGTGTAGTGTAGTATAGTGTAGCATAGTGTAGTGTAGTCTTAAGTACCTTAATGTATTGTATCATGCCGTAAACCACTTTTAGTCACAGCATATTTCTTACATAAAATTCGGGCTGCTCGCTCTCCCCAGAGAGAGTGTATTTCCACAAGAACGCTACCACTCATGTAAATTGATTTTTGTGTGTCTCTGTATGTACAACTGATTTCTACAAGAGTAGCTGTTTTGCTACAGAACTCTGCCAGAGACAACCCTCTTATTGCAGCGGGTTCTTTTACATTCATCAGTGTGTGTTGCACACTGCACCTCTGTTTATCGTATCATCAACAATATCAGCATCCACGCCATACCACAACCCAGGGCCTAGTAGATTGGGAGAAATCGCATTTAAACAGGGGTACAACCCACAACTTCTTGCTTTCTATGTGGCTTTGCCATGTGAAATTCAGCCTGAGCATGTACAAACGAAAGTGCTTGTCTGTTACAAAAGATGAAGCAGCATAATCAAATCAGCCAAGGCAAAAACAAGCCAGGAAACATGGTCAATGAATGCTGAACAACTATGCAACAAGGCTGTCAGGCTCTAACTACTAGCATAAGCTGCACAGGGTGTTTTTACAAGGTAGAGCGTTGTTTAAACGTCATTCATTCATTCATTTATTCATTCGTTCGTTCGTTCGTTTGTTCATTCATTCATTCATTCGTTCATTCATTCATTCATTCATTCAATCTTCTTCTTCTTCTTCTTCTTCTCTTTCTTCTCTTCTCCTCGTCTCATCGTCGTCACCGTCACCGTCACCGTCATCATCATCCATGATGATAATGTCGATGAGGATGAGGATGAGGATTGACATTATTATTATTATTATTATTATTATTATTTTATTATTTTGTTATTACATTTCATTATTTCTGCTCTGCTGTAGTTATTTGCTGTCATCATCATCATCATCATCATCATCATCATCATCATCATCATCATCAACATCAGCATGCAGCATAGCAGCATGCAACAGCATATAGTAAAGTAGTAGTCAGTAGTAGAGTAGAGAGTATAGTAGTAGTAGTAGTAGTAGGAGGAGGAGGAGGAGGAGAGGTGGAGGAGGGAGGAGGGAGCAACAGCAACATCAACATCATCATCATCATATCATCATCATCATCATCACGTTATCATCATTATATTATTATTATATATTCATCATTATCATCATCATCATCATCATCGCGCCGTCATAATCATCACCATCATCATCGTCGTCGTCACCATCATCATCATCGTAGTCGTCGTCGTGATATATTATCTCAGCGGTAGATATAGTATATACTGCAGCACAGCAGCAGCAGCACAGCAGCAGCAGCGTCGCAGCTATTCATCATCATCATCATCTCGTCATCGTCTGTAGTCGTCGTCATCATTATATCATCATTATCATATCATTCATATCATTATTATTATTTATTATCATTATGATCATCATCATCATTATGATTTTTATTATTATTACATCAGTAATGAGGGGAAGGCCAGTGGAGAGAGAGGAAGGTAGGAGGGGGGGGGGGGGGGGGGGGCATCCAGCTCCTGTACAGGCTAATGAAGCCCTGTCTGGCCTTTGCCGAAAGGCCACGTGGTGTTATCTGAGCCAGCCGGCTGGCTATAGGTGCATGCTGCTTTCTGGTCCCTGTGTGTTTGGCTTTTCCGTCTGGGTTTGGCGTTGTTTGATTTGGTTTGTTTTGTTTATTTTGTTTTATGTGGCTTTTTTGGCTGTAGTATTTGTTTCGTTTGATTTTGTTTTGTTTGTTTTTTGGTATTGTGTGTGTTTGTGTGTGTGTGTGTGTTTGTGTGTATGTGCTTGTGTGTGCGTGTGCGTGAATGAGAGAGAGAAGAGAGAGAGAGAGAGATGAGAGAGAGAGAGAGGAGGAGAGTGTGTGTGTGTGTGTGTGTGTGTGTGTGTGTGTGTGGTGTGTGTGGTGTGAGTGGTTTTTATTTATCTTTAAAGGAATTTTGTTATTCTTTTATTTCGGGGATAATGGTATTAGCACTCATGTACTTTTTTTAACATCCAATTCTCGTGTGCATGCAGTTTGTACATTTTGTCATCCGTTCCCACCGGCATACAATGGCCTACTCTTCCAAAAAGTGGAAAACGTGTAGGTGTGTTTGACAGGGGAATAGGGAGGGGGGGGGGGGGGGAGAGGAGCGGGATTGGGTTTTGTTTTCAAAGTCATATTTCTTGATCTAAGGTTGAAACATTACTTAATCCTAATTCATAATTTCAGATGAACTTTGAGAATGGCAAGAAATGGTGAATGCACACATACATGAATAAATACATTGACTCACAACTCTGGTGCGCGAGCATGTACACACACACACACACACACACACACACACACACACACACACACAACACACACACACATACACACACACACACACACACACACACAATTCTTATAAAGTATGAACCTAAAAGAATGGGTGTTATTGTAACCTAATGTATTTTGTTTGTTTTACAATTATGACTTTTTTTAATTCTTAAAAAATATATTTACATACAAGTGCGTGCACACGCGTGAGTGTATGTACGTGTGGCTTTTGTTTTTGTTTTGTTTTTCATTTTCATACCAATTTAAGTGTGTGTGTGTGTATGTGTGTGTGTGTTTTGCAGTGTATTGTTTTATTGGTTACTTTTTTTTTTATTATTGGTACATTGTATTGTTAAGGGCTGTAGTCATGTTGTAGTTCAATATCATCATTCAGTAAGTTTTGTTCCTAGATAGATCGTTCTGAAGAAAAAAAAGCAAATGCATTGCTTTTTCAATGTACTATCTGGAAATGTAAAAAAACCCCAACTGATTTTGAATAAAATTTGACACACACAGAGGCTGGTTCTTAAGCTTGGGTAGACATTAATTTTATCAAAGATGATAGACTTACACACACACACACACACACACACACACACACACACACACACACACACACACTGTACCTAAGAGATTGCTGTCGACCTGAAAACACCACACACACACACACACCACACAACACACACACACACACGCGCGCGCGCGCGCGACGCGCGCACACACAGACACACGCACACACAATACGCAGTGTTTGTTATCAGAGAGCAGAAGCTATAATATAGATAGTGCTAATGGATAGGTCAAAGGTACGGACAGGGTCTTTTCCATAGAGGTTCTCCTGTCCTCCCTAATGAACAATTACTATGATGATGATGATAGTCTTTGCCTTGTGTTGTCTTGCGTATTTTGTCTTGTTGTGACTTGTCTTGTCTGTACGCTTGTTTACTCACTACTTTATTTTTTAGTCCCGGATGTTTTCTTGTATTTGTGATTGAATTCTTTTTGTTTGTTATTGTGATGAGTTTTGTTTGCTGTTGTTTTTTTTCGGATTGCGTTTTGCTTCGTTTCTTCAGGTTTCTTTATGTTTTTATTTTTAGTTTATTTATGTGTTCTCTCATTCCTCCATCCAAAACTAAAAACACTTCTGATTTTAGTGATGTTTTCATGAGAAATTTTAGAGCGTTAAGAGACACTGGATGTAAACACACACACACACACACACCTGTTTTTACTGGTTCATTTTATTGGTAAAGGTTGCAATAATGTAGTATTTCAGCATAATCATTAAGAAATTTGTTCTTAGATAGATGGCTTGATGAACACAAGCAAACATGTAGTATTTCAGTATGATCATTACGAAATGTGTTCTTAGATAGATGGCTTGATGAACACAAGCAAACATGTAGTATTTCAGTATAATCATTAAGAAATTTGTTCTTAAGTAGATGGCTTGATGAAAAAAGGCAAATGCATTGCGTATTCAATGTACCATCTGGAAATAAAAATTTGACTTGACTTGACTTGACACACAGAGGTTTGCAATGACTGTCGACTTCAGCAAAAGATCAGACACAGACTTCGTAATCATTAGAGAAACCACAGAGCTGAGGACAGCCAGCCTCCAAGTAATGTACCAGGAGCGGTTGATGATATAGCGCACACACACACACACACACACACAAAGATGGCGACTTTGACAAACGTCTAAACTCGTCTGAGCTAAAAGAAAGACAAGATGTCCCAAAAGAGAAGCTCAAAAAGCCAAAAAATCAGTAAAAAGTTAAGTTTCACCTCAGTGTTTTCCAAAAACTTCAGAAACGCAAGGAATTCAAGTTCAGAAGTCCAATACCAAGAATGTCAATTTCAGTGTTTCTGTGGACAATCTAAGAACTGTCAGACATTAACGTGCAGTGACTGTGGTAGACAAGTCCACTGGAAGTGTTCCAATCTACCAGACTACCAGCTTGGACTTTTTATCAAAACAAACAGGAAATTCACTTGCAAACAGTGTGTCACAAGGCATGTGAATAGTGATTTTCTTGCTGACATAGTTGAAGAGCTGAAATCTACATCAGCAGAAGACGGTGAGGAGCATGATTGTTCTAGATCTAGACGCCATCAAGATCGTGCTTCACAAACAGCTGATGTAGAACAGCCTAAAATACTATGTGAGCAGACAGAAGAAGCCAGCGAATGTACATCTCTGCTGCGTTTAATGATCAACCTTTTTCATACTGCCGAAAAAGAAAGACAGAGACAGATGACAGAGCTGACAGAGGCTGTGAAGGGAGACCAACTGACAAGGACAATGACCAACCAACCAGGTGAGCCTGTTCCATGTCAAAAACACCAGACAGCATGCTCGCATTCTGCCACTTCAACTGTTCCCCCTAGCGTCCACATGACTCCTGCTCCATCCTATGCTGACATTGTGAAATCAGAAATGCCTGCTACAAAAAAGAGGCCTCTTTTAAAGAAAAAGAACAGTGGTGAAGATAATGACGTCACTGAAAGCCCACGTGTCAAAGTCAACACCCATGACGTCAAAAAGAGTGCAGATGAAAAGAAACAAGAAGCAGGGAACAGAAACAAAAACGATCCCCCAACTAAAATCATCAAGAACAAAAACCCCACAAAACAGCACATGCTCCAACCCTTTACTAAAGGCTATATTGCAGCACCTGGCAACAAAGTGGGAAAATCAGAATCTTATCAAAATGACCGCTCACAACTACCAGCTGTTTTAATTCTGCATGATTCTGTAATGAACCAGATTGATGGTAAAAGGCTTGGAAATTCCTATGGTTTTCATGCTACCACTAGAAATACATTCACAACTGAAGATTGTATGAAAGTGTTGGAAGATTATAATGCAGATGACCATTTTGAAGCAGTAGTTCTCCATCTGGGTATTAACGACCTTAAGAAGAAAGATGCAAAATGCTGTAGCGAATCTCTGGTCTCCTGCACAAAAGCTGTACACTCTAAGTGGCCCAAAACATCAGTGGTTGTAAGCAGAGTGGCACCTCTTAATGTCCCCGAGCTGAAAGCAAAAAGAGAACTGTTTAATGCTTACACATACTCACAGATCTGTGACCATGACAACACTTCTTTCTTGAGTCATGAAAACCTGAAAGTCACTTCTAGAACATATATGAGGGACTCTATTCAACCTTCAGTCAGGAGAACCAGTGTCCTTGCTGGAAACTTGGGGCGACACCTGCATTCTCTCTTGTGGAAGAAGCCCACCCGAAAAAGCCAACGTCGTGTAAATGGTTCTGGGAAAAATTCTGTATTCTCACAATCTAGCTATGCTGCCACTTCTAAAAAGAAAGATCTCTGGTTGTCTTCAAAACACAACATACAAGAGGCCAACTATGCTGACCCTAGGAGACAACACTCTCATTTTCCCAGAAAATACCTCAGACAATTCTGGTATAGGAACAGCGCTAGCCACAATTTCTGGTGTACACCTGTGAGCAGGCCTTATCTTCACTGGTGACTTTTTGCTTTCTTTAAAGCAGTTGCTCAGCATTGAATAAGACGTTAATCTATTGTGAAGTGTGTGTTACAATTTTAAACAGTTTGCTTAATATTGTTTATGACTAATTAGCTACATATCTGTAGTGATCTGCGATTTTTTTCCCTCCCGTTATCTGTATTAGCTTCTAGTACTTGACTGATTTCGTGTTTCTCATCTGTTTAGAAACTTGTTTTTAAGATTGAGAAGTGCTTAATTTAGATCTGATTGGTTAAATTCTTTTTCTTATATATAGTTTTGAATTGTTGTTATTCTTTTAAGTTATTCGCTGTTGATCCATTTATTTTGTCGCTTAGATTTTGTATACGATAATGCCTTTAAAACAACCCCATCCACTTAAAATCATGCAGTGGAATGCTCGATCAGTCTCCACCAACTTGCCCTATTTAGTCCAGCATCTTGCTGATAATCGCTATCAGGCTATCGTATTGCAATCCCTCAGTGTAACCAGGAGCAAACTTCCCAAATTACCTGGTTACTATTATCCACCTATACATCAGCGAGTTGATGCTGCTACCAAAATTAGTGCAGCAATTTACATCCAAGAAGGGATAGATTATAATGCTCGTTCTTCGCCGGTGCCTGACCAAGTTCTTGATGTACATTCATGTGCAGCAAGAGTAAACTTTGCAGAGGATTTAATACTCAATGTTGTGTCTGTGTATCTGCCCAAGGGGCCTAATATTTCTAACACTGAATGGATACACAGTTTAAAAGATGATGAAAAATGGCTAATTGCAGGCGAATTTAATGCTCATGCCCCCTTTTGGGATAAAGAGTGTGAGAAAATATGTAGTAACCGTTTTGTAGAGAATGTTGTTGATTCCTGCCTTTGTTTATTAAATGATGGCAGTGTCACCAGAATTCCAGATATTGCCACTCATAGAGCTTCATCCTTAGATTTAACATTTATATCTCCTGTACTTGCTCCAGAATGTGACTGGACAACACACAAAGACACCTTTGGTAGCGATCACCTGCCTGTTATTACAACTCTTCATAGAACGACTGCTATTTGTGACACCCTTGCAGACAAAAATCCTAAATTTAACTATAAACAAGCTGATTGAGAAAAATTTAAAAGCTTTCTTGCATCCTGCAATACTGAGAGTTTTGAAACTAATGACATAGACCACTTCTATTCTATTTTTACTGAAACCATCCTTCAAGCTGCTAGTTTGTCTATCCCTAAAATAAATAGGCATAAATCAAATAAACATCATGGAAATGTATGGTGGACACCGGCATGTGACGAAGCAGTCAAAAATAAACGTGTAATGTTTAAGATTTATCTAAAAGATAAAACACCAGAAAATTATGTAAAGCAAAAACAAGCCAAAAATCACAGCAACATAGTTATTGCTCAGGCTAAAAGGCAATATTGGTCTTGTTTTTGTGCCAGTGAAGTATACAGTCATAAAGATCTTAAAGTGGTCTGGAAAAAATTTAATGAAATGAAAAAAGGTGTCAATCTACCAAGTTGCCTAGTAAAGTTGGGGAATAAAGAATTTCCATCTAATGAAGAAAAGGCTGAAGCCTTTGCAGACATATTTTCAAAGTCAATGCGAATTGAAGGTTTATCGTGTGAACATAGAAAACAAAGAACAGAAGAGGAAAACAATCTAGAGTTGCATGCTAAACCAATCTCTGATAATAATGAATATGTCAACGCTCCAATCATGTTGAATGAAGTTAGAGAAGCATTACTTTCACTTTCCAACAAGAAAACATCTGTCGGATTGGACGCAGTATCTAATGAAATGCTAAAACATTTACCGGAAAACTTTTTATTTCTGCTGCACAAACTTTGTAATAAATGTTGGATTGATGGTGTCATGCCCATGAAGTGGAAGCAGTCTATAGTTGTTCCTGTACATAAGCAGGGAAAGCCAAAAACAGATATAAGTAATTACAGACCTATTGCCTTGACTTCACATACTTGCAAATTGATGGAGCGAATTATTCTTAAACGATTGATATATTACTGTCATAAAAATAACATAATCCCAGTCAATCAAGCAGGTTTTCACAAAGACCGATGTGCCATAGACAATTTGGTTAAACTTTCAACATGCATTAAAAGCCAATTTGCACGACGAAAAAACGTTCTAGCGACATTTTTTGACATTAAAAAGGCTTATGATCAAGTTTGGCACACTCGATTGTTGCTAAAGCTAAAAAATCTCAGGTTTTCCGGTCATATATACCATTACATTAAAAGCTTTCTGTGTAACAGAAGCATACAAGTCCGAGTAAATAATGCATATTCAGGTTTCAGGTCTCTTCATATGGGCTTACCCCAAGGTTCTGTAATAGCTCCTGTCTTGTTCAATATTTTATTACACGATCTTCCAAGAAAGTTATCAAATGATGTCGTTTTAGTGCAATATGCAGACGACATATGTTTATGGATGAATATTAATATGAAGCGAAACACATCAAACGGGCTATAAATTACATCAGAAAAATTTATCAAAAACAACTTGACAACATAAATGATTATATTTTTGAGAATGGACTTTCTTTTTCTACAGAAAAGACACACCTAGTACTTTTTAACAATGGTAGTAATCCAGAGGAGTTACCAGTGTTCAGGATTGGCGGTGAAATCATCCAATATAAAAATATAATAAAATTCTTGGGTGTCATTCTTACGTCTAAACTAGCTTGGAATGCACATATCGAATATACCTTAACTAAAGCAAGAAAGAGTTTGAATTTACTTAAAATGGTAAGTAAGCAGTTTTGGGGACAAAGCACTTTAAATCTGAAATGTTTAGCAACATCCCTTATTCGTTCCAAACTGTCTTATGGGCAAGAGGTCTTTTTCAATGCACCCAAGTACCTACTCAAAAAGTTACAAAGTATGGACTGTAAGGCATACAGGCTTGCCCTCGGAGTACCTTTTCATGCACCGGCTCTTGGAACTTATCATGAAATTGGAGAATTGCCCCTAGATGAATACCGACAATTGGCATGTGCAAAATATGTACTCAGAAGCAAAACCACAAAAAATTTTACTTCAGACGAAGTAAAAATAAAATCAGAAATCAATTTTCCAAAAAGAGCAAAACAAATATCTTCTTTAAAGCCAATTGGTACGTATGTTTCAGACCTTTTTGAAAAGTCTGGAATCAATCAACATACCATGGACACACAAACTAAAGTTCTACCTTATCCTTCATGGGAAATGAACAAAGCAAATTTTGACATAAAGTACATTAATATGGCAAAGAGTGAAAATCAAAATATTGTGATCTCCAAAGTTCGATCTCATATTCATCATAAATATTCTCATCATTTAAAGGTATTTACAGATGGTTCACATCTAGATGATCAAGAAACAGGTTCAGCTTTTGTAATACCATCGCTTAAAATAGAAAAATGTTATTATGCTGGTAAACACCATTCGATATTCACAGCTGAGCTAATAGCAATTTTAATGGCTCTTAATTATATTCTTGATCTTCCGGTGAATGTATTTCAAACTTTACTATGCGTTGATTCGAAATCGGTACTCTATGCATTAAAATCCACAAGTTCTAAGAAAATGTCTACAGTTGTACTAGAGATCAATCATGCCATACATGTTTTAGCTTTAAGGGGTATTTGTGTCACCTTCTGTTGGGTACCTTCGCATGTGGGGTTCTTGCCAAATGAGTGGGCTGACAGAGCTGCGAAGAGAGGTGCAAGGCATGGAGAGGATTCTGTAGAACTACATGTTCCATTATCTTTACAAGAGGGCTATCATTTACTAGAAGAGGCATCGTGGAGCAGGGCTAAAGAAGCTTATCATCAAAATGAGCATTTTTCAGACAGATCTTTAATCACTATCCCTGTTATTAGGAATATTGATCACTCTGAAACCTACACAAGTTTTTTTCATGGCAAGAAGGGTTAGCGCTTTATTCTTTAGAATAAAACTGAATGCTTTTATCACTAAATATAGTAAAAATATAAAATGTTTGTGTGGTGAGAAAATTACTAGCATTCATATAATTTTTGAATGTAAGAGTCTAAAACCATTATTACCTTCTTTTTCTGAAAAGTCCTTGGATAAGATATTCAAAAATATTGATTTGGCATTTCGTATAACAAAATCTTTAATGAACAGTCCTATAGGACATTTCTTATAGTTATAAGTCGCATTAGCATTTCTTATGTATTTATTTGTTGTTATCATTGCTTAGCCTTTTTCTGTATACTGCCTAGGATATTTTAGCAACAGATACCAATTTCACAGCACACAACCATCAACATCAATGTCCCCTCCCCTCCCCTTCCCATCGT
>CM054145.1:37300457-37307957 GCA_028751875.1 Rapana venosa | reverse complement strand
CTCATGTTCTTGACATCGTTCATTACCAAGATTGTGATCGTGATTATCCTATCTTCATCACCATCACGATGTTCTTCAGGTTCACTTCATTTTAGCCATCGTAGTTAGCATCCTTCCCCACGATTCGTGTAAATCAAAAATCATTATTCCCCTGGCTTCTCACCATTTATGAGATTAAAACCAAATTAGACTTCACCATCATCATCATTATTACCGCCATCCTTCTCATCAAAGAGGCTGACACACAGTAGGAGTACGCCCCCACCCCCCCCCCACCCACCCACCCACCCACCCCGTACCTTCTTACAAAAACTTCTGTGGACTCTCACTCTGTCCTCCTGCTAGTCCCCATCATCATCGGCATCATCCATACCATGATCAGAACTCGCAGTATCACCACCACCAGCAGTAGACAGAGAGGCATACTATCTATCTCTCCCCCCTCCTCTCCCCTCCCCCCCCCCCCCCTCTCTCTGTCTGTCTGTCTGTCTGTCGCTCTCTATGTCTCTCTCTATCTCTCTCTCATTCTATCTGTCTGACTGTGTCTCTGTCTCTGTCTTTGCCTCTGTCTCTGTCTGTGTGTCTGTCTCTCTCATTCTCTGTCTATCTATCTATCATCTATCTATCTATCTATCTATCTATCTATCTATCTATCTATCTATCTTGTCTGTGTCTGTCTGTCTGCCTCTGCCTCTGTCTGTCTGTCTCTCTCTGTCTCTCGCTCCTCTCTCTCTCTCTCTCTCTCTCTCTCTCTCTCCTCTCTCTCTCTCTCTCTCTCTCCTCTCTCTCTCTCTCTCTCTCTCTCTCTGAGGGCTGGATGATTTTTTGTTGTTTTCTAAAAATTTGTACTTATTATTCTACTTTCAGAACATACACTTTCGTTATCATTATCGTTGTCCTCTCTGTCACTGTCTCTGTCTCTATGTGCCTCTATGTGTGTCTCTGTGTGTGTTTGTCTGTCTCTCTGTCTGTCTGTCTGTCTCTCTCTCTCTCCAAGCTAAGACAACTCTGGAGACTAACGACACCAACTTCTACCTTTCTCTCCTACCATTCACACACTCAGGCCCAGTCCTTCAAACCCACAGAGAACGAAACGGGCAGCAGCGGCATACAAAACACACAAGGCACAAATTAGCGACAACAGCAGGGGGAGGAGGGGGTGGAAGGAGGAGAGGACAAGGGGACGAGGATGACACAGAGGAGGAGGACCCAGAGGAGAGGGGGGAGGTGGAGGAGGTGGGGGTGGTTGGTGGTGGGGGTTGGGGGTAGGGGGAGTGCGGCGAAAACGAAGAAGAAGAAGAAGCGGGGAGGGGAATGTCAGACAGAAGTCAGGAGGGAACTAATCGGAACTATCGATCTGAAAGACTGGCATGGCATGGCACGGTCGTGGTCGCTTCGCGTAGGGGCTGGTGGCCGAGAGAGATAGGCTAGGCCTATAGCCTAACTGGAGAGACAGCCTCCCGCCAGGCAGGCAGGCAAGCAGGCAGGCAGGCCACATGGCCAAGGCAAGAAAGCGATGAGAACAGAGTGAGAAGAGGATGAGAAGAAGAAGAAGAAGGAGGAGAGATAGTGGAGGGAGAGAGACAGACAGAGAAAGGGAGCGTCAAAGCAGTGTCCAGTGACTTTAAGTCAAACACATCCATAATATTATTTCTTCTTCCCGCTTCGTTACTTCTCCAGCCTCTGCTCTGTCGCAGGAGCGAGATAGCGAGACATCCTCTTGTAGCCCTAGCCCTTAGCCAAGCCCTAGCCTAGCCTAGCCAGCCTCTTTGCCGTTACCAACGCTTGATAAAGACACCAATCAGGACCTGCACTGTCAGTGAGAACGCGCGCGTGCGCAGTGCGCGAGCGCGGGTTGGGGGGGGGGGGGGGGAGATGGGGGGGGGTGGGGGGTGAGGTGCTTTCTTTCCTTTTTGAGGGAGAGTGAGAGAGAGAGAGAGAAGAGAGAGAGAGGAGAGGACAGGATAGTGGGATTCAAAATGAGAGGACGTACGTTTGCGGAGGTTAGTGATGTTGTGAGAGACCCTGCAAGTGCCACCCAAAGGTTTTGCTTTGTGTGCTGGAGACTTTGAGGAGTAAAGTTAGTTACAGTGTGTGGTTGGGTGGGAAAGGAGTTTGAGGGATTGTTGTGTTGTTTTTATATAGGGAAGGAGGAGGAGAGGGAAGAGGAGGAGGAGGAAGAGGAGGAGGAGGAAGAAGAAGAAGGACACTTGGGTGTGTTGTGCACGTGCTTTGTTTCTCCTGTGAGGGGGTAAGTCTTGGGAGCAATGTTTGTTTCTTACCAGTTCTTTGTTGTGTCTTTGTTTTGGTTTTGGTTTGGGGTTTTTTCTTCTGACTTTTCACGATGTAAGGTCGGTGACTTGTATTGTTCGTCGTTGTTGTTATGGATGATAGTTTTGATTTTTTTTAAAGGTTGTTTTGAGGAATAATATGTGTGTCATCGTTGATTCAGAACGTTCGGCTGGCTACCTTTGCTTCCTGCTTTTCTTGCCTTCTTTATTTGTTTCATTCATTCATTCATTCATTTTTCTTCTTTTTCTGTGTCTCTCTTTCGTACACATATACACATAAACATTGGACACACACGTGCGCGCGTGCGCCCGCAAAAAGAGTAAAACAAAGACAAACGAAGAAACAAAAACAATCCCTTAGATCACTGTGAGCAAGTTTCTTCTACTGTTGGAAAAGAAGAGGCCACTGTTATTGTTACTGTTACTGTCGCTCTCACACACACACACACACACACACACACACACACACACACACACACACACACACACACACACACACACCACAACACACACATACACTCTCTCTGTCTCTCTGTCTCTGTCTCTGTCTCTGTCTCTGTCTCTCTCTCTCTCTCTCTCTCTCTCTCTCTCTCTCTCTCTCTCTCTCCTTCTTCTTCTTCTTCTTCTTCTTCTTCTTCTTCTCTTCTTCTTCTTCTTCTTCAATTTTTTTCAAATTCTTGAAATTCTTCAAAATCTTCGAAATATTTTCAAATATTTTCTTCTTCAAATTCTTCTCCTTCTTTTCCTTTTTCTTTTATACTTCTACTTCGTCTTCATTACATTCTTCTTATTATTATCATTCATCTTTACATTCTTTTTTTTGCATGCTTGTTTGTTGTTTTCTTCTTCTCTTCCTTCCCTCCCTCCTTTCCTCTCTTCCTTCCTTCCTTCCTTCCTTCCTTCCTTCCTTCATTCATTCACTCATTCACCCACTCACTCTTTCATAGCATAAAAAACAACAACAAATCAGTGCTATTGTTAACTGAAATCCTCCACGAGCGAAGCTGATCTTCCTCATGACCACCACAGTTGTACGGAATGGCAGACGTGTCTTTCCATCATTGCCATTCCTGCATTCATCCATTCCTGGCATGGCACCGCTTGGAGCAGAACGCGACGTGACATAACTAATCCATAGCTGTGTCCGGAGACACAAGGCTGCACGTGCGTTTTGGGGGACACACATCTCTCTGTCTCTCTGTCTCTCTCTGTGTCTGTCTGTCTGTGTCATTGTATCTGCCTCTCGCTGTCTCTGTATCTCTTTGCCTCTCCGCTATCATACACAAACACACACACAAACACACACACACACACACACACACACACACACACACACACACACACACACTCGATCACTCTCACTCTCTGTCTATCTACTTATTTGTTTGTCTGCCAGTCTCTCTGTCTTTCTGTGTTGCTTTCTTTCTCTTTCTCTCTCTTTCTGTCTGTCTGTTTGTCTGTCTGTCTCTCTCTCGCCCTCTCTCTCTCTCTCTCTCTCTCTCTCTCTCTCTCTCTCTCTCTCTCTCTCTCTCTCTCTCTCTCTCTCTCGTTGTCTCATTTTCCCTCACTCTTACAGTGACAGACACACACACACACACGCACACACATAAACATACACATACGCATACACATGCTCTCTCTCTCGCGCTCACGCGACAATCAAAATCAATGCACATGCGTTTTGGAAACCAAATTGTTGTGTGTGACACAGTGAGGACTTTCCCCCCTTGTACTTTTGCATTGATTGTTTTGGGCAGAGAGCATGCGGTTTTATTTTCATTTTCATCTATTTTTTCTTTTGCTTGTTTGTTGGGCGCTTCGAGTTTTACCTTTCAGGGTTTGTTTCTTTTTTTTTACAAACTTGGGGAGAAGAAATTTTGGACATTTTTTTTCTCAGATAAGCTGCATACTGTTGTAAATCTTTAGGAATACTTTTTTTCTGACATTATTTAATTTTTTCACGGTTGATTATTTTAGTAACGGTTGTAACGTTTCAGCTTGATAATCGCTGGATGTCGCAGGAGTGGTGGTGTTTTGTGTCAGCAGCTCATATCCAATTTCAGGAAAGGGAGTATTTATCTCCATGTGTTCTTCAGTCGTTGAATCATTCATTCATTCATTCATTCATTCATCAAAATTTATTCGTTTATTCGTGTGTTCGTTTATTCATTTGTTCAAACTCTTATAAGCTTTTCAACAGCGAAGTGGTACTTATCTGCTTCAACTATGACGTCTTGGGGTTCAACAGGTCAGTGAGTTAGTCAGTCTGTCTATTTGTCAGTCAGTTAGTCAATCAGTCAATCAGCCTGTCTGTCCTGTCTGTCTGTATACCAGTCTGTCATCTGTCAGTCTGTCTGTCAGGTAGTCAGTCAGATTAGCATTCACTGGATCCGTTGACTGCTAACACGTTTACTTTTAGGTTGATGGAATTATTAAAGAATGGAAGGGTTTTTGTGATCTTCTGTGGGCATCTAGACATGTCAGTGTTGTCAACAGCTTATTGATTGATTGATTGATTTGTTCATTCGTTCATTCATTCATTCATTCATTCAGTCAGTCAGTCATTCAGTCAGTCAGTTATTCAGTTATTCATTCAGTCATACAGGTAATGAGGCTTGTCGGAAGCTCATTCATTCATTCATTCATACATCCATGCATCCATGCATCCATGCATTCTTTCATTCATCGATGCATTCTTTCATGCTTTTATTCATTTGTTAGTTTGGCTCGCTTTTTTATGTTTGCTCTTTTTTTTTCATTTACTTACTTGCTTATGTGTCAACTTGCTAGTTCGTTATGTGTTCATTTATTTATTGATCTATCTATGTTTTATGTTTACACACTCTTTCAATTTATTCACTGGGTTTTTGTTGTTGTGTATTTTATACTGCATTGAAGTCTTTAAGTTAAACCCAGCGTATGCGATGGGCTAAAAGACTTAAAATCACTGCAGCTGGCAACTTTATTGTCAAAAGAGTTATTCATTAATTCATTTGCTCATTCATTCATTCATTCATTCATTCATTCATTCATTCATTCATTCATTTATACACACACACATACATACATACATTCATATATATATATATATATATATATATATATATATATATGCATGTTAGCTATTTTGCATTCACATTTCCATTCTGTTCATTGATGTTATGCATTCACAATCATTCATTTCTTATATATTGATGCTGTCTTTTTTTTCTTTTCATTTTTTGTTTCTTTTTCTTCTGTCTGTCTTTCTTTGTTTTTGTTGTTTTTGTTGTTGTTGTTTAAATAGGGTTTATTCAGAAAGAAACATAATCGCATTACATGCAAGTTGATGTAAGATGCAACGACAAGAAAATTGCTTATAACCTGTTCTTTCTTTCTTTTCTTTCTTTCTTTTGTTTGTTTGTTTGTTTGTTTCTTTTTCTTTCTTTCTTTCTTCTTTCTTTCTTTTTTTGCTTTTGTTTCTTTTTCTGACTTTCTTTCTTTATTCTTCTTTTTTCTTCTTTTTTTTTTTTTCTTTCTTTCTTTCTTTCTTTCTTTCTTTCTTTTATTTCTGTCTTTTTTGGCTCTTTTTTCTTTCTTACTTTCTTTATTTCTTTCTGTTTTCTTCTTCTTTCTTTCTTTCTTTCTCTCTTTGTGTTTCTTATTAATCTTTTTACTATTTTTTTATATCTAACTTGTTTCTTTTTTTCCCCCTTCTATTTATTTTTTTGTTGCTTTTCTTTTTATATGCCTTCATTATTTTCTTTCTCTCTTTTTTGCGCCTTTTTTTCCCCCTTTTTTTCTTGTTCCATCTTTCTTCTCTCTTATTTGATTTCTTAATCTTTTACTTTTTTTGTTTTGCAAATCTTTAGTTTTTTGTATTTTCTTTTAAAAATGTTTTGTTCTTTTTGTCTGTCTGTCTTTCCTTTTACTTTTTCTTACATTTCGTCTTTCTCCCGCTTTGGCAACAAAAAACTCTACTGCTATCTTTTCATTGTCTTTGAATTCGAAGCACAATCTGAAGGGGATTACATCAGAAGTGTGTGTGTTGTGTGTGTGTGTGTGTTCCAGTGTGTGTGTGTGTGCGCGCGTGCGTGCGTGTGTGTGCGTTAGTGTGTGTATTCGTGTATGTGTGTGTATTCGTGTGTGAGTGTGTGTGTTTAAATTTTTTTTCGAGGATGATGGAATAAGCACTCATGTGTGTGTGTGTGTGTGTGTGTGTGTGTGTGTGTGTGTGTGTGTGTGTGTGTGTGTGTGTGTGTGTGGTGTGTCTAGTGGGTGGTGGTGTGTCTAGGTGGGTGGTGGGTGTACGCGTGTATCTGTGCGTGCATTAACTCGAGCTGAGGAACGAAAAAAAACGTCACAGTCCAAACAAAATATATAGGTTTGAAGAAAAAGGAATGACAAGAGCTTCCATCGAATTTAAATATGTCTGTGTAAAACAAGAGTAGTCATTTAATCTTGGACGAGAACATTTTATTCAAAGTAATTTTCATCGGCGTATGTTCAATCCTCTTGAAATGGTGGGTGAGGTTTGACGTCACCACCAATATCCATAGTTTCGTTTTAGAAGAAAACTGATTATCATGAAACATTTCTTACCTTGCACTGCAAAGCTCGTACATATCAACATGCCATTTTTTTTAAATTTTTCTCCCTGAAAAACGGTGAACATTTTCTTGGATAAGAGGGAAAAAAATGTGAATATTGCTGGTGACGTCATACTTAATCCGACTTCAGGGGAATGGAACATACCCCATCATAAACTGCTTTTAACCCCCTCCCCCCCCACCACACACCCCACCCCCCCCAAAAAAAAAACAACAAAAAAACCACACACAGAAAAACAACAAGAACCCACAAAAACAACAACAACAACAAAACCCTCAAACCAAGCAGATCGCATACGCAAAAAACTCACCATTGGTGAACCTCGGAGATCATACCCGAGAAATGAAAAAAACCAACAAAAACCCAACATCAACAAAAAAACCACCAACACTCCAAAAAAGCTGGGGGGTTTTCCTCAGAGGGAGCGAACTCTTCAGACAGTCTAGTGTGGTCTCAGAGTCAGAAATGATTCAGGTCCGGTCTGGAATGAAGTGAGTGCTGTCACGCTGTATGCCGGGTGGCCATGAGTCACCGCCACAGCTGCATGGCAGACACTGTCAGCCCCTTGCTCGTAATGTGGATGAGGCTGCACACCGGTATTAAAAAAGTCACTCTCTTC
>CM054145.1:37285457-37287957 GCA_028751875.1 Rapana venosa | reverse complement strand
AGAAGAAGAAGAAGAGGAAGAATGCAAAGAAGAATGTAAAGAAGAATGCAAAGAAGAATTGCGAAGAAGAAGAAGAATTGCGAAGAAGAAGAAGAATTGCGAAGAAGAAGAAGAAGAAGAAGAAGAAGAAGAAGAAGAAGAAGAAGAAGAAGAAGAAGAAGAATTGCGAAGAAAGAAGAAGAATGCAAGAAGAAGAAGAAGAAGAAGAAGAAGAAGAAGAAGAAGAAGAAGAAGAAGAAGAAGAAAAAGAAGAAGAAGAAAGAATGAAGAAGAAGAAGAATTGCGAAGAAGAAGAAGAAGAAGAAGAATAGAGAAGAAGAAGAAGAAGAAAGAAGAAGAACGAAGAAGAAAAGAAGAAGAAGAAGAAGAAGAAGAAGAAGAAGAAGAATTGCGAAGAAGAAGAAGAAAAGAAGAAGAAGAAGAATTGCGAAGAAGAGAAGAAGAAGAAGAATTGCGAAGAAGAAGAAGAAGAAGAAGAATGGAAGAAGAAGAAGAATTGCGAAGAAGAATTGCGAAGAAGAAGAAGAAGAAGAAGAATCGAAAGAAGAAGAAGAATGCGAAGAAGAAGAAGAAGAAAGAAGAAGAAGAAGAAGAAGAAGAAGAAGAAGAAGAACGAAGAAGAAGAAGACGAAGAAGAAGAAGAAGAAGAAGAAGAAGAAGAAGAAGAAGAAGAAGAAGAAGAAGACGAAGAAGAAGACCACGAAGAAGAAGAACACGAAGAAGAAGAAAAACACGAAGAAGAAGAACACGAAAGAAGAAGAAAAGAAGAAGAAGAAGAAGAAGAAGAAGAAGAAGAAGAAGAAGAAGAAGAAGAAGAAGAAGAGAGACAGACAGACAGACAGACAGACAGACAGACAGACAGACAGACAGACAGACAGACAGACAGACAGACAGACAGATAGAGCTCTAAACTCCCTAGACTCCCTGAAGAATCGTTGGGACGCTGCACTGAAGTTTTCAGGCCGCTGTCTCTCGGACAAGTTGAGCCTGGTGGAGCCCAATCTCTATCCAGCTACAGGGTGCATGCTAAACAATTATTGTGTGTGTGTGTGTGTTGCTGTAAGCCACCGAACACTTGACATGAATTACGGAATCTTTAAAGGTACGCGCATATCTGATCTTTTGCACGCGTAGATACACACGAAAGGAAGGACTCGTGTATCTCATGAACCCCAGTGGATTTTTTTGAAGGAATAAATTCTTTTATTCTTGGAATGAATAATAATAATAATAATAATAATAATATATGGAGTTTATATAGCGCTGAATCTTGTAAAAAACAAACAAATCGAAGCGCTTGCAGGTCTTCACTTTAAGTTGACATAAGCAGATTGTAAAAAAAAACCCACCACCAACAACGACGACAACAACAACAACAAATCCTTAAAGAAAATCCCCCACCCTTATTTTCCCCCAGCTAAGTTAAGCAGCGTCGAACGTGGTTACCACTTGGATGGGTGACCAGTTTTGCGCGCCTTGGCTTCAAGTACAGTTCCCCCAGTTCACCCAGCTGTAAATGGGTACCTGCCTTCTTTAGGGTCAGGGGAGGTAAAGCAGCGAGCGAGGGAGAGGAGGAGATGGGCGCCGCCCTCAATATGCTGGCCCCTAGAGAAGTTGAGGTCTCTGATGCCTCGCGCGCGCTCCCTTACGACCACATAGGTTTATGGGACACCTAATTCTCCAGACACTTCTGCAAGATTCGAACCCACGTTGTCATGAGCCAACAGGATGGAAATCAGATGTTCTATCCACCCAGCAATAGCCACCATCCCAAAGCGGAAAGCAGAGAGGAATATACAGTAAAGCATCTAAACCTCCACGCCTCACATAAATCAATACTTATGACAGATCGGGTTTTGTGTGTGTGTGTGTGTGTGTGTGTGTGTGTGTGTGTGTGTGTGTGTGTGTGTGTGTGTGTGTGTGTGTGTGTGTAAGAGTTAGTGTGTATGTAGGTAAAGCAGAAAGGGAGACATCGGAATGGCCTATAAACAAAGACAGTATAAGCAGCATATAAAATAAACAATAAGCATAAACATGATATAAAAAAACCCAATTCAACACCAGCTGAAAATGAAATCGAGGTAAAAGACAAACTAATTTATTTATTAAGTTATTTATCCGTTTACGTATTTATTTATTTTTTTATTTCGATGGTTTTTGAATGAGCACCCGTGTGCTTTTTTACAGCCAGTCCCCGTGTTTTTGCAGTTTTCTAAACTTTGTCATCCGTTCACTAACATACAAAGAGTGCATGCATGAAGACAGAATAAGGATGAATGAAAGAAGGAAAAAGAAGAGATATGATACTGGTCCTAATCGGAAAGAGAGAGAGGCAGGGATGGAGGAAAGAGGGATGGAGAGAGAAGGACAAGAGACAGAAGAGAGAGAGAGAGAGAGAGAGAGAGAGAGAGAAGGACAGAGAGAGAGAGAGAGAGAGAGAGAGAGAGAGAGAGAGAGAGAGAGAGAGAGAGAGAGAGAGAGAGAGAGAGAGAGAGAGAGA
>CM054145.1:37270457-37275457 GCA_028751875.1 Rapana venosa | reverse complement strand
TCTTCGCCGATAGACCGAACCTCTCCCCCCCCTCCCCCGCGCCCCCCCCCCTCTCCCCCATGATAAGACACGTAGCGTTACCCATGTATTTTTAGAGTTACTTTCTTCGATCACACATTTGACACTCGCTTTCATCCCGCATTTGATACCTTCTTTCATCGAAGCTTATTACAGTCACTGCTATCACGCACTTTTATCGTACTTTCCACACGAATATTCAACCAGTACCTTTCATCATGCGTTTTCCAGTAGATTTCATGGTCTACATTGAATACAGTTGCTTCTATCAGAAGACTACAATAGCCTAAATTATGGTGGGTTTTCTTTTCAGAAAGTTTCATCGCGTACTTTCCACTAACTCTTATAGTCTTTTTTTTTTGGTTTGTTTTACAGTTATTATTACTGCTATCACAAATTTTACTCCGTTGTTCAATTTTTTTCCCCACAAAATTTCATCGCGCCGTTTCCAAGTAAGTTTCACGATCTGTGCATTTTACAATTACTTCTTTTTATTTATTTATTTATACCACTTTAAGTCACAAGACTTCTCTGCATGAAATTCGGGCTGCTCTCCCCGGGAAGAGCGCGTCGCCACAAGAGCAGCGCCACCCCTTTTTTTTGGGGGGGGGGGAGTCTGCAATTGTATTTGTTTCCCTATCAGAGTGATTTTTTCTAAGAATTTTGCCAGGGACAACTCCCTTGTTGCCGTAGGTTCTTTTACCTGCGCTGAATAATTTTGTGTAACACACGGGACCTCGGTTTATCGTATCACCCAAAAGACTAGCGCCCAGACCACCACTCATAGTCTAATAGATTGGGGAAAAGTTTTGGGCCCAAACGGGATTCGAACCACCGCACACTTCCGAGACGCGCATTGGCGCATTACCTCTAGACCACCGATCCACTTCTACCATAAATATTATACCAATTTTTCTGATGCGCTTTCCAGAAAATGTTCTCACGTATTTTCCAGCAACTTTTATGATTTACTCATTTCGCAGTTACTTCTACCACAGATTTTACAGTCACTGCCATTATGTTTTTTCTAGAAATTGTCAGGATTCACTTTCCAGTAACTTTCATGATGTACGCGTGTTACAGTTACTTCTATCACACGGTTTACGATAGCTTCCTTTATGCATTTTTTTTCAGAAAATTTCATCACGCATTTTCAAGTAACTTCAGTTTCTTCTACGGTAAATTTTACAGTAACTTCCATTACAAGTTTTCCAGAAAATTAATTGTCAGGACACATTTTCCAGAAACTTTCATGATCTACTCATTTGAAGGTTACTTCTACCACAAATTTTATAATAGCTTCCTTTATGCCTTTTTGTGCAGATAATTTCATCAGACTCCTTCCAGTAACTCTTATGATTTGCGTATTCTACAGTTACATTTACCATAAATTTTACAGTAGCTTCCGTTATGAGCTTTTCCAGAAACTTGCATTGCGCATTTTCGAGTAACGTCCATGATCTGCTCATTTTACAGTTACTTCTACCACAATTTTTATAGCAACATCCGTTATGCATGTTCAGTACCTCTCATGATCTATACAATTTTAAGTTACTTCTATCCACGAGTTTTACAGTAGCTTCCTTTTCTGATTTTCCAGAAATTGTCAGCACATATTTCCAGAAAATCTCATGATCTAGATATTTTAAAGTTACTTCAACCACAAATTTTACGATAGCTTCCTTTAAGCAATTTTTGTCAGAAAATTTCATCACGCGTCTTTCAGTAACTTTTACGATCTGCGCATTTAACAGTTACATCAACTGAAAATTTTACGGTAACTTCCCTTACGTATTTTCCAGAAATTGTCAGCATACATTATTCCAGTAACTTTTATGATCTATGCATTTGAAAGTTACTTCTACCACACATTTTCAATAGCTTCCTTTATGCATTTTTTTTCCAGAAAATTTCATCACATATCTTCCAGTAACTCTCATGATTTGCGTATTCAACGGTTACATCTACCACAAATTTTACAATAGCTTCCGTTATGAGCTTTTCCCAGAAACTTTTATTGCGCATTTTCCAGTAACTTTCATGACCTGCTCATTTTACAGTTACCTCTACCACAAATTTTCTTCGTGTGGAATGTGGAATGAAGAAAATTTGTGGTAGAGGTAACTGAAGAATCTCAGAAGAATCTTGCGCATCTTCTGGCCTGAGACCATCTCCAACCAAGAACTTTTTGCCCGTTGCAACCAAGAAAGCATGGACAACATCATCATGCATAGGCGATGGGGATGGATAGGGCATATCTGCCGTCGGGAACATGGAAACATCGCCCGAACAGCCCTCCACTGGACACCAGAGGGAAAACGCAAACGAGGACGACCCAAGAACACTTGGCGTCGGACTGTTGAAGCAGAGCTGAAGACTTTCCAACATACCTGGGGAACCATTCAGAAGCTAGCCCAGGACAGACAGGAGTGGAGAACTTTTGTTGCTGCCCTACGTGCCAATAAGGCACAAAGGCATTGATGATGATCTACCACAAATTTTACAATGATTTCCATTATACATTTTCCAGTACCTTTCATTATCTACTCATTTTACAGTTACTTCTACCACCAATTTTACAGTAACTTCCGTTCCGGATTTTCCAGAAATTGTCAGCACATTTTCCCCAGTAGTTCTCATTATCTACAGATTTTAAAGTTACTTCAACCAACACATTTTACGATATTTTCCAATAACTTTTAACGATCTACCTCTTTTACAGCTACTTTCTACCCATAAATTTTACAGTAATTTTCCAGAAAGTTCTCAGCACACATGTCCTTTCTCTCCAGTCACTTTTGATCACACTTTATTTTTCAGTGACTTTTCTTCATCAAGAAAATGGCGAGTTTCGATTTGCACTGCCTGCCATCGAGTGTGAGTGGCTAAAGATGGGAATGAATGGGTTCCCTCCCCTCCAGGGTTTAAAACATTTTTAAAAAACCACTTTATTGCCTGGCATCTTAGAAGAAGTGAGTGACTTGTTGACCTTTCTTGTCAAGGTCAGAGAAGATGATGGATGGGTGTCGCTGTGTACAGGACTGTCATTCAGTTTAATGGTCTTTCATTGATTGCAACGCGATGGCAGACGAGATGGTGTGTAAGCGTTAGTGTGTGGGGAGATGGGGAGGTGGTGTGTGTGTAGAGGTGTGTGTGTGTGTGTGTGGTGGAAGGGTAGGTGGGTGGGTGGGGAGGTGGTGTGTGTAGGGGGAGTGTGGTGTGTGGTGTGTGTGGCGAGTGTGTGAGTGTGTGTAGAGGGTTGGGGTGAGGGAATGTGTGTTTGAATATAGTTTATTTTATTGTGTGTTTATTGTCAACTTTTATTGACAACAAACACACAATAAAATAAACTCTATTCACATTATTGTGTGTTTATTTATGTGTGTGTTCTCGTCCGCGCATGTACTCGTGTGCGTCAGTGTACGTCAATTTGTGCGTGCGTGTGTGTGTGCGCGTGCGTGTGTGTTTGTGTGTATGTGTGTGTGTGCATGCGTGCGTGCACGTCTGTATGTATTGCATGAATATATTGATACATGCATACAGACATGTGTGTATGTATGTATCTATGGGGTGTGAACCTGTGTGTATGTTCATGTTCACGCACACACACATATGCAGACTATAAACCGAGGCCCCGTGTTCAAACGCATGCAGAACATCTTGCGCACACGTTAAATCCTGTGCCGCTTTTCGGAAGAGTAGGCCATTGTGTGCCGGTGGAAACAGATGACAAAATTGACAAAACCGCATACACACGGGAACTGGATGTAAAAAAGCACATGAGTGCTTATTCCATTATCCTCGATATAAAAGAATAAACAAAAATAAAAAAATAAATGCAAGTGGATGTATGTATATGTAGATTTTGGGTCTTGTTGACTAACTATTTTCATGAGATGATTATATTATGAAAATGAAATAACAGCATCATAATAATGAAAGCATCACCAGCTGGTAGACTTTGGCAGTTTCCTGTTGAAGTTGTGAATTATGGTTGCTTTCCTTTATGTTTCTGTCATTTTCCGCTGGGGTTTATCACAGTTGTTCATTGAACCATTGACGCTGGGGGCAACAGCAAAGTGAGAGGCTGTATGACCAGTGGCTTTCCCATTCATGAAATTCCACTTTTCAGCTTAGTCTTTAGTGATCGAGTATGACTCTCTGACTAGGAGGCTTGACTCGCACAGTCCTTATGTGCTGCAGCCCTGGGGGCTGTTTGGCCTTTGGAGAACATCTCCAACGCTGACTGTCCTTATGCCCACTTGGCCGAGAGAGTGGGGATGTACTGTGGGCAAGGCATCTCCACTATAATGAAATTTCTGCCCAATTTCTTAAACAGCAGCTGCCTCCTCTGCTGTTTTGGAGTCATCCTCGAACACGAAAGACAAAATATTAAAAAAAAAATTCCCCGTTTTATTTCGTATGTTCATTATTTGTATAACATAAACTTGTGTTTTACTGTTTTGGTTTTTGGTTTATCTTGTATTTTGAGGTTCGGATTTAAAAAGAAAAAAATAATACTCATTTAGTTTCTTCTCTTCAACATAGATTAACTTTGTCTTTTAAATGCTTTTATAAGTCAATATTATTGATATTTTTATGAGGGTGGTATAAACAAAAAAGTCTGTGTTCACTTTTATCTTTTACCCTCAATAAAGATCATTTTGACTTGACTTGACCTGACTTAACTTGAATAAAGCAATCATTGAATGAGACATTACCCCAAACCAGAACCTTTCCACCTTCGCCTTCGCCTATCCCGTAGTCCTGTTGACCGTGGGGGCACCACTGAAGATTTTGCAACCAGCTTCCTCCACTTCCCGCGGTCCTCTACTTTCCGTAGCAAAATTCATTCCATTCAAAGCCAGCCCTCCACTCTCTGATGCTGTTCTCCCATCGTTTTCTCTGTCTGCCTCTTCGTCTCCCTCCTAGTACTGTTCCCTGTAGGACAGTCTTGACCAGTCCAGATATTTTGTGTGACG
>CM054145.1:37265457-37267957 GCA_028751875.1 Rapana venosa | reverse complement strand
CGAGGACTGAATGTAAATGAGCGCACGATCGCTTATTCCATTTGTCTTGAAATAAAGACTTATCATTAAATGCTCCCACCTCATTTTCCCCCCTCTTCTTCTACTTTTTTTTTTATTTCTTAGAAAGAAACCCCCACCCCCTCCCCACCAAGAATCTTCATAAATCTCATCTTCATGACGCCCTATCATTTGCTAGTGTGCTCACCTGCCTTGCGAATTGGCCTGGGTTTGATGATGACGATCCATCATGGTTGATGGTGGAACATCTGAAGATAAGATTAGATTAGATTAGATTAGATTAGCCACTTCTCAAAAACCGATCGTTCAACCCAGTGTGGGGAGTGCCGCTAGTTCTTTTCTGTCTGTCTGTCTGTCTTTTCATGTCTGGCTGGCTGGCTGGCTGGCTGACTGACTACTTGGCAGGCAGGCTGGATGTCTTTCTGTCTCTCTCACATCTGTGTCTCTTTCTTGTCTGTTTCTGTCTGTCTGTATCACTGTCTGTATGACTGTCTGTGTGACTGGCTGTCCGTCTGTCTCTGGCTGTCTTTCGGTCTCTCTCTCTCTCTCCCCTCTGTGTCTCTCTTCCTGTCTGTTTCTCTTTGTGTGTCTGTCTGTGTGTATGTCTGTGTGTCTGTCTCTGTCTGTCTGTCTGTGCGTCTGTCTGTCTGTCTGTCTGTCTCTCTTCCTGTTTGTGTGTGTGTGTGTCTGTGTGTGTGTGTCTGTGTGCCTGTGTGTGTCTGTGTGTGTCTGTGTGTCTGTGTCTCTCTCTGTCTGTGTGTGTGTATGTGAGGTCTGTGTGTGTATCTCTCTCTGTCTCTGTGTGTCTGTGTGTGCTGTCTCTCTCTCTGGCCCTCGCTCTCGCTTTCTCCCTCTCTCTCTCTCTTTCTCTATCTGTATATGTATGTATGTATGTATGTATGTATTATATATATATATATATATATATATTATGATATTGTATATATATATATAAATATATAATTTATTATGATATAAATATATATATATATATATATATATATATCCCTCCCTCTTTCTCCCTCCTCCTCCCTCTTTCCCTCCCTTTCTCACTCACACTCCGAAAGAAGCGGCGTTAATAAAGTGAACAATGTGGACCCATTCACATCACATCAAAGACCCCGACCTGCAGCCTGTAGCACTTGGAATACAGAAGACAGTTCATTCATCTAGGCCTCTCCCTCCCTCCATCCCTCTCTCCCTCCCTTCCTTCCTCCCTCCCTCTCTCTCTCTCTCTCTTTATTATTTTTTTTGGGGGGGAGGGTGTTATTATTTGGTTGTCCCTCTCCCCATGTTGTTTGTTGTTGCTGCTTTTATTTTGCTCTTGGTTTCTTTGCTATTTTTTTGTTTGTTGGTGTTGTTTCTGTGGTTTTTTGTTTTCTTTTGTTTTCTTTTTTGCTGTTGTTTTTTTTCTCTCTCTTTTTTACGGTGGTTTTTGTGGGGTTTGTGTGTGTGTATGTGTGTGTGTGTGTGTGTGTTTTCCGCTTTTGTGTGTGATTGTATTAGTATTGGCTTTTAAAAAAAATTGTATTATCATATATATATATATATCCCTAAAGGCGGGGACTGGATGTAAAAAAAATCACATGGGTGCTTATTCATTATCCTCAAAATAAAAGAATGTATCATTGTCATTGAAATTGTCCCTCTCTCTCTCTCTCTCTCTCTCTCTCTCGCTTTTGCTTAACACTCTACCATTCACCCTCATTCTCGCTGTTGGCTATAAAACTACATTACCCTAAACCCGGAAATTCTACATCCCCGAAGTCAGAATATATCTGCTTTAATAATGGTGGGGCAAAAAAAAAAGGTCGCGTACGAAAAAATCTCACTATTGATGAACCTCAGAGATCTCTCTATTTAACCGAGGAAAAATACCCCCCCCCCCCCCCCCCAACCCACCCCCAAACCTAAAATTCTGCTTGGACACTTTTTGGGGGGGATCATTCGTTGCAATTCAGATCTCATCTCTGTTGTTTAAAAAAAACAACCCAACTTGCTCTCAGGTGTAGGAAAATCAGGCTATGCACCTTTCTTTGTGATGGAATTCAAACCACGGACTATCACCAAAGTCTGAATGAGGCTACCTTCTGGGTGGGCAAAAACGGTCGCATTTGTAAAAAAAAAAATGAACCACTGGTGAAATTCGAAGCTCTATAGCCGAGAAACGAAACACACACACACACACACACAACACACAGACACACACACACACACACACACACACACACACACACACACTACACACACACACACAACACACACACACACTAACACAACACACACAACACACTAACACATACACACACATACACTAACACACACACACTAACACACACACACACTAACACACACACACACAAACACACACGCACGCACACACCACACACACTAACACACACGCACGCACGCACACACACACACACTAACACACACTAACACACACACATACACACTAACACACACACACACACTAACACAC
>CM054145.1:37235457-37260457 GCA_028751875.1 Rapana venosa | reverse complement strand
CATTCACTCCTCAATTCCATTTCATTCCCCCTCGGCCACACCTCCATCCCCTGAGTTCCAGTCAGCTCCTTGCATTCCTCGCGCATTCTCTTTTATATAAGTTTTTCCCCACTTTATTTTGTTGACATATTTTGTAATATCATTAACAAATACTTAACTGACATTCGTTTTAGAAGAATTTAGGTTCTGGAACATGTTAGTATAAACAGTTTTCTTGTACTTTCTTATAAATAAAATAAGTTTGGAATTCAAAACGCTTAGTTTTTGGCGGCAATATTGGATTATTTCTACGGCAACAGTGCATACAATTCTGTATATGGTACGACTGTTACCACGAGCTTGTAAAAAAAAAATCAGTTTCGGCCCCCATGTAATGAAGTAGAGAAACTTCATTTTTCTTCTTGAGACAAATTTCCAACTACCGAACACGATCAGAATAATGCAAGGATGGGGGGGGGGGGGGGGGGGGGGGGAGGGGGGGGAGCAACATGACCTCAAGGAAGACACAATGGAGGGGGGGGGGGGGGGCGGGGAGAGGGAAGGGGGCAACAAGACCTCAAGGAAGAGGCAATGTAGCCTCATTTGGTGGGGGTCACCTTAAGGGTAATGTGTATAATTATAAGAGGTCAGACCGCCCATCGAGAGTAACGCAGCCTGGCAAAATGTGCTGGTGTGTCCCCAAGAGTTAACACACAGCGCCATGCTCTTTTGCCCCTTTCACAAGGGAGGCAATTACAGCGACGTCATCTGCGGGGTGAATCCTGGTATAAGGGGGAGGGACAGAGAAAAAACCAAGCAACTAGATAAGTGTTTAGAGCAGTTGTTAATGGTAGAAAAGAGATGAAGAAAGAGAAATAAAAAAAACAAAAAAATAAGAAAAAAAAATGTTTACGTATGATCAGAGACATTAACGCAGGAATATCTTCAAAAAGAAAAACAAAAACAAAGGGGAAAAAAAGAGGGGAAAATGGTGCTCCGTGATCTGTATGCAACTGAGGACACCCCCCCGCCCCCTCTCCCCATTTAGAATGTTTTAACCAATATGAAATATAGCTTGTTGTGCCTTTGAGATTTTGTTATGTGTATCAATCTGCCTGTCAGTATTGTAATTACCTTCATGGGATGATTAAAGTGTTTTTGATTTGACTTGACTTGACTTGACTTGACCCCCAGTGCGTTTGCTATCTGGTCATTCCATCATTAGGAGCTACTGGGTGGAGCATCAACTAATCATGATGTGGTCAGTCAGTCGGCTAGCCTGCCACTGTCATCCTTTAGGACAACGTGCGATTTGACCGGTGGGAGATGTGATGGGGGTGGGGGGTGGGGGGAGGGGTGGTGGTGGCGTGATTCTAATTGCCTCCCTTGTGGACAGAGCGAAAGTGCATTGCCGTGTGTTATTGTAAAGGGACACCCAGCAAAACTGATTTGTCCGCTTTGGGTGGTAGTTCTGGATTCTCTCATTATTAAAAGCGTGATATCTATCTACTAGGGATTAGTTGAACGGGAAGGGTCTCCATATTCATGTCACGTGTTCGTTTGGAGCATTATTTAGAGGAGAACGATGACACTCCTCCAGTTTATCATTATATTGTTATATACTGTTTAAGCGTGTTGAAAAGTAAGTGTTTCTCCTATCCTATGTGAGTGAAACAATAGAAGTAATTTTTTTTCATGTATTCAATTTTTAAAAAAATCGTGTGTGACCTCTCTGTCAATCTCTGTCTGTCTCTCTCTCTTCTGTCTGTCTGTCTTGTCATCTCTGTCTGTCTTTTTCTCTCTGTCTCTCTCTCTCTCTCTCTCGCTCTCTCTGGGTGCTATTTTATCTCTTTTTTTTCTCCAAATCATGAACATCTTTAGCTCACTTGGAGCCTACAAGCTCTAATAAATGAAATTTCATTATTGTTTTTCTTTTGTTTTTGCAACTGCTTTTGATATGTGAGTTTAAAGTACCAGTTCCAATAATTTTTTTAGCTCAACGAACAGAGAAATTCATGTTCATTTAATGATAATTGATTTCTATAAGCAAACGAGTTAATTACAGAACAGAGAATAACAAGCAGTAAAATGATGCAAATGTAATAAGTTATATAGAAAGGTAATGAAAATGGGACTAAATTTCTTACAAACAACTCAACAACAACAACAACAACAATAACAAAGAATGCATTGAAAACTTACACAAAAGGCAGAAACGTCCGTCGAACCGTCAGTCATAACAACAACATCATTAAAACCGCTACACTATAACAATCTATTACCGACGTAATTAGGATAGTCACGACTGATTAAACAATAGCTCAAACAATGCCAACAACAACAAAAATCCCCCACTCAAACAATTGTTAGCCACCGAATTGAAAGTACCAAACGAACTCTGACGTTCGAAGTCAACAGGGAAATGTTCTCTCTCTCTCTCTCTCTCTCTCTCTCTCTCTCTCTCTCTCTCTCTCTCTCTCTCTCTCTCTCTCTCTCTCTCTCTCTCTCTCTCTCTCTCCTCTCTCTCTCTCTCTCTCTCTCTCTCTCTCTCTCTCTCTCTGTCTGTCTCTCCTTCTGTCGTCTGTCTTTTCTGTTTCTGTCTGTCCTCTTCTGTCTGTCTGTCTGTCTGTCTGTCTCTCTCCTCTCTCACTCACACCACCACACACACAACACACACACACACGCACACACACATCAAAACCTGACAGAAAAGGCCAACATGAAATGAACATTGACTAGCGGATCAACTGGAACAATCAATGCTAATCAAATGTGTCAAAGAAAGAAGAAGAAGAAAAAAAACAAAGAAAGAATTCTGAAACAGGGAATGGAACATGGCATTCAGATTAATAAGCCATTAGCAATCAAGTGAGCACGAAAAAAACCTAGGGTTCTTTGACAGAAAACGTGGAATTAACAATAACAACTCGATCAATAAGCAAGCGCTCACCCATACACACATGCAAGCACGCACGCGTGCACTCCCGCGCGCGCACACACACACACACACATGCACACACACGCACACATGCACGCAAGCACACGTATTCACGTGCACACATACACACTCACGCACGCACGCATGCACGCACGCACACACACACACTGTCTCTTACAGTTGTGGTTAATTCTCATAGTTTCATTAATAAGTTTTCTTCATTGTGTTAGGTGATATTGATTACATTATGTTGAGAGTTTACAGTTCCATTGTCAACAGTACTTTCCTATAGTTTATACCTCTCTTTCTCTCTGTCTGTCTGTCTGTCTGTCTGTCTGTCTCTCTCTCTCTCTGTCTCTCTTGCCTAATATCACTTTTTGTAAATAGACATAAAATCGAAGAAAACACCCACACACACACACACACACACCACCCCACACAAGCACACACACACACACGTGTAACAACCCCCTACACACACACACACCCATCCCCCCCACACACGCACTCCCCCCCCCCCCCTCCCCACCACACACACACACACACGCGTGCGCGCAAGCATAGTGGATAGACGGTAAAACGAAGACACACACACGTAAGCATGCAGGCATGGGTTGCAGGCATGTATGCAGGATCTCATGCCTACATATGCGTGCCCAGACAAATCTAATGTATGCGTCCAACAGGCTCAGGTAACGCACTCATGCAAGGAACGGAGGAAGGTCGACCCAAGTGTATTCTTGCCAACAAACATGAATGTGCTTTCACTGTGTCTGTCTAGTCTCTCCTTCTTGCCTCTGTCTTTGTCCGTTTGTCTGTATGTTTGTCTGTTTGTCTGTCTGTGTGTCTGTTTGTCTGGATGTCTGTCTGTCTGTCTGCCTGTCTGTGTGTCTGTGTGTCTTTTTGTCTGTCTGTCTGTCTGTCTCTGTCTCTGTCTCTGTATCTTCTCTCTCTCTCTCTCTCTCTCTCTCTCTCTCTCTCTCTCTCTCTCTCTCTCTCTCTCTCTCTGTCCTTCGGAGGAGACTAAACCGAGGCCCCCGTGTGCGAACGCATGCAGAACATCTTACGCACGTGTCAAATCCTGTTCCGCTTTTCGAAAGAGTAGGCCATTGTGTGCCGGTGGGAACAGATGACGAAATTTACAAAACCGCATACACACGGGGACTGGATGTATAAAAGCACATGAGTGCTTATTCCATTATCCTCGATATAAAAAAAAGGGTTTCACTTTCCCCAATCCCCCTCTCTGTTTTCATGCCATTCTCTTTGTCTCATTCCCTTCTTCTGTCTCTCTGTGACCTCTCTTTGTCTCTGCCTGCCTCTCTCTATGTCTCTCTGTATCTGTCTCTGTCTCTGTCTCTCTCTCTCTGCGCACTCGTCTAACCATGCCATATTAAATTGTGTTTCTCTATCATTGTCTGTGTCTCTCTGTCTGTTGATCTCTCTCCTATCCTTCCATCTCCCCTAGCACCCTCTGTCTCTCTCTCTGTCTGTCTCTGTATCTCTCTGTCTGTCTCTGTATATCTCTCTGTCTTTGTCTGCCTTGTCTCTCTGTGTGTCTTTCTCTGCCTCTGTCTCTGTCTGTCTGTCTCTCTGTGCACACTTGTCTAATCATGCCATATTAAATTTTGTTTCTCTATCAATGTCTGTTATGTCTCTGTCTGTCTCTCTTTCTTTCTCTGTCTCTGTCTCTGCCTCTCTCTCTTACTGTCTTACTCTGTATCTGTCTTTCTCTGCCTCTGCTTCTGCCTCTGTCTGTCTCTCTATCTCTCTCTGTCTCTGTCTCTCTCTCTATCTGCCCACTCGTCTAACCATGCAATACTCATTTTTGTTTCTTTATCATTGTTTTATGTCTCTGTTTGTTGATCTCTCTCCCATCCCTTCCATATCCCCTAGCTCCCCTTCTCTCTCTCTCTCTCTCTTCTCTCTCTCTCTCTCTCTCTCTCTCTCTCTCTCTCTCTCTCTCTCTCTCTCTCTCTTTCTCTCTCTCTCAATCTTTTGAATTATATAAAAAAAATATTTGATGCTCAGGTTCAGCCCATCACACAGTATGGAGCTGAAATATGGGGTCTTTATGACTCTGCATACCATGATCTTGTATCCAATTATTGTGAATTCTATCGTGAGATGTGTTTTGTACTGGATGAAAATATTACGAATGGATAATCATAGGTTACCAAAAAAGCATATGATATGTTATATAATTTAGATGAAAGGGGGAAAATAAATTGGGTATAAAAACTGAGGTTCAAATTATGTGAGTTAGGATTTGCTTATGTATGGTTCAATCAAGGAGTAGAGGATAGAAATGGGTTTATACGAGTACTGCGCACTATATTGATAGATTGTAGGTGGCAGGAGTGTTCCAGTCATATTCAGGAGAGTGATCGTTTTAGTTTGTATAGGCAGTTTAGTTTATTAGGTAAAATTCCTGTATATTTGTCAATGAACATGGATAGACATCTTAAACATATTATGACAAAATTTATATTTGGAGTGTCTGAATTGTTTGTGCACAATCTTCGCTATAGACAACACTGTGTTACAGATCTTCTTTGTCCATTATGTAAGGGGTCTGTCGATAACGAAGTTCATTTTGTATTATGTTGTCCTATGTTAAATGATCTTAGAACTCAGTTGATACCGCAAAAATATGTGAGCTGTCCTTCCATGTTTAGACTTTGTATACTTATGTCATCTACTAACGAACGCATTAATAAGCGACTAGCAATTATTTGTATAAAGCTTTTAAAATTAGAAATACTATCTGTACTTGAGGTATTATTTTTCTGTTCATAAATGTTTCTTATGCAACATGTTTTGGAATGTTGATTATATACACACACCCCCTTCATGAGGGGCCAAGGCCTATAATGAATAAAACTTTCGCATTCGCATTCTCATTCTCCCTCTCTCTCTGTGCAGACTCCACTCTCCCCAAAAGTCCTTCGGATGAGACAATAAACCGAGGTCCCGTGTGCGAACGAACGCACGCAGAACATCTTGCGCACACGTTAACATCCTCTTCCGCTTTTCGTAAGAGTAGGCCATGTGTGCCGATGGGAGCTGATGACAGAATTTAGAAAAAAACTGCATACACACGGGAACTGGATGTAAAAAAATAGCACATAAGCTGCTTATTCCATTATCCTCGATATAAAAGGATAACATAAATAAATAAATAAATATATGTATCTCTCTCTCTGTCTCTGTCTCTCTCTGTCTCTCTCTCTGTCTCTCTCCTCTCTCTCTCTATCTCTCTCTGTCTCTCTCTCATTCTCTGTCGCTCTCTGTCTCTCTCCTCTCTCTATCTCTCTCTGTATCGCTCTCTGTGTCCCTCCTCTCTCTCTATCTGTCTCTGTCTCTCTCACTCTCTGTCTCTGTCTCTCTATCTCTGTCTCTCTCTCATTCTCTGTTTCTCTCCTCTCTCTATCTGTCTCTGTCTCTCTCATTCTCTGTCTCTCAGTGGCAGCGTGAAAGGAGGCACACACAGCCAACGGAGTGTTGATCGCTCTCCTGTTCCTCCCTGCTAGTTCAACGCTTTAAAAGCTCCTTCTTCGCCAGACCCACAATACCCCACCCCCCACCCCCCTTCCCCTTTGTCCTTCCCCTCCCTCCTCCTCCCCATCCTCCCTCTTCCCTCATCCCCTTTCCGCCTCTTTCTCTGTGTGTGTGTGGGGGGGTGTGGGTGTGTGTTGGCCTGCCTGCCTGTCTGTATGTTTGGTTGTCTATTTGTTTAACTGGCAAGAGCAAAATGAGAGAGAAAGAGAGAGAGAGAGAGAGGTGTGTGTGTGTGTGCGCGTGTGCGCGTGTGCGCGTGTGTGTGTATGTGTGTGTATGTGTGTGTGCATTGTACTGTATTGTATTCTATTCTATCATATTCTATTGTATTGTATCAGTCACATCAGATTTCCCTACGTGAAATTTGAGCTGCTCTTCTTGAAGAGAGCAAGTGGTCGCAACGTAAGCATGCGCGCGCGTGTGTGCGTGTTTATGTGTATGTGTGCGCGCGTGCGTGCGTGCGTGTCTGTATATGTGTGTGTAATAATTTGTGTACAAGGCAAAACATTTTCGCTCACATGACAGATAACACTGAGCGTTCGACAGAAGAAAAAGAAAGAAAAAGAGATTGTGTATGAAGGTCTGAAAGCGACCGGCTATAAATCTTGCCTAGTCTTGATGATAGCTTAGGATGACTATCATCTGACACCATCAGGGTCCCTGCACCCCGAGCCGAAACAAAAATTCGTTTAACAGGATAGGTTTATGGGCAGCTTAGGGGGCATTTCGCCTGTCACCGAGCTGTCAGCATAATGTTTTGATTTTATAGAATGACAGACAGACAGACAGTCAGACAGACAGACAGACAGACAGACAGACACATCTTGCGCACACGTTAAATCCTGTCTCGCTTTTCGTAAGAGTAGGGCATTGTGTTCCGGTGGCTAACAGATGACAATATTTACAAAAGTGCATACACACAGGGACTGGTTGTAAAAAAAAAGCACATAAGTGCTTATTCTATTATCCTCGATATAAAAGAATAAAATAAAAATAAATAAACAGACAGTCAGACAGACAGTCAGGCAGACAGACAGGCAGACAGACAGACAGACTGACAGTCAGTCAGACAGACAGATAGTCAGACAGACAGACAGACAGACAGACACAGAGACACGGACAAACAGACACGAAAACTTTCACGCGTAAAATATACACTTACATGCGTACACACAAACAAACATACATACACGCGTATACACACACATGCACGTGTACACACAAACACGCATGCACACATACGTACATACACATACACACAAGCACACACACATACACACACGTACTCTCACATATCCATACACACACACTCTCTCTGTGTCATGTATGGACAAATTAATTTTACGAACTTTAGTACACACACACACACACACTCACACACACACATATTCACACACTCACTCACACAGACACACACACCTACCCCTCTCCCCCCCCCCCCCCCACACACATTACATACCACCCTCCCAACTACTCACACACACACACACCCCACACCCACACCACCACCACCACCCCTCAACCCCCACCCCATCCCCACACACATACACCCACAGAAAAGAAAATGATTGATGAATTGCCGATCAAAATGACACACATAGGCTATAATTATTGTGTACGCACAGGAGAGATCAGAGACAGAGCTGAGTGCGTCAGACAGACAGATAGACAGACAGACAGGCAGACAGACAGAAAGACGACAGACAGACAGACAGATCGCTTACTGATTTATTTTAGGAGTGTGGTCTGTACTGCACTGGTCATCATTTGCCTGCTGACGACTTTCACCATGCTGTATGGAAAATAAAATGTCCATGATATCAGCAAGATTATGTTATTGTTGTTGGTGGTGCTGTTGATGTTGCTTTTCATGTTACTGTTTTTGGTGTTGGTGGCGTTGGTGTTGGTGGCGGTGGTGATGTTGTTGTTTTTTGTTGTTGGTGTTGGCGGTGGTGGTGGTGGTGATGGTGGTGGTGGTGGTGTTCTTCTTTGTTCTACTTCTTTCTTCTTGTTCTTCTTGTTTCTTCTTGTTCTTCTTGTTCTTCTTGTTCTTCTTTCTTCTTTTCTTCTTTCTTCTTCTTCTTCTTCTTCTTCTTCTTCTTCTTCTCTTCTTCTCTCTTCTCTTCTTTCATTTTTTCATTTTTTTGCATTCTTCTTCTCTTCTTCTCTCTCCTCTCCTCTCTCTTCTTCTCTTCTTCTTCTTCTCTTCTTCTTCTTCTTCTTCTTCTTTCTTCTCGTTCTTCTTCTTCTTTGCATTCTTCTCTTCTTCTTTGCATTCTTCTTCTTCTTCTTTTTCTTTGCATTCTTCTTCTTTATTTTTTGCATTCTTGCTTCTCTTCCTCTTCTTCTTTTTGTTCTCCTGCTCTTCTTCTTTGCATTCTTCTTCTTCTTTTGCATTCTTCGTCTTCTTCTTTGCTTTCTTCCTCTTCTCCTCCTTCTCCTTCTTCTTCGCATATTTTCCTTCATTGCTTTCTTCTATCTACATTCCATCTCGCATTATTCTTGTGTTCTCTCTCTCATACCCTCACTCTCATCTTCTCTTCCTACTCTCATCCTCTCTCTCTCTCCTCTCTATCTCCTCTCTCTCACAACACACACAGAAGCATTCCACCTCTACTCTCTTTCATCCCATATCCCTACTTCTGCTGTGCAGCCACACACACACACACACACACACACACACACACACACACCTCCACCACCCATCTCTCTCTCTCACACACACCACTCACTCTCACTCCTCTCCCCATCCTATTTCTTCTCACACACAACAACAACACACACATACAACACACACACACACTCTCCTCTCCATCCCTCCCCCTCCTTCTCTCTCCTCTCACACAACACACACACACACCACACCACACCACCACCACACCACACCAACACGACAACAACTACACACAACACAACACACACACAACACACACACACACACACACACACACACACACTCAACAGTCACGCCACAGTCACACTCTTCCATCCCTTACGGCTGGAACATCAGAACGTTATCCTATGAGAACGATGCTATTTTCTTGTAGACACAGAGCCAGCCCAGCAGAGAGTCACCAGGGGGACAGGGACATGGTGCTGGCTGCCAACTCATCAGCGGTGACCTAGCAATTATATCGATTTTAGCACATGGCTGTCAGGGGCTAGCGACTCTCTGAGAAACTGGCTTCATGTCAGAAAGCGAGAGTCGAAGACGGACGGAAATACACAGAACATGGAAAGTGAAGAGATGGGAGGAGGAGGAGGGGAGATGGTGGGGGTTTGGTGAGGGGGAGAAGGAAGAGGGAGAGGAAAAAGAGGAGGAGGGGGAAGATGAAAGAGGAGGAGGAGGAAATTTGAGATGACAACAGGAAAGATGACAAAGGAGAACAGAAGGACTATGGTGATCATGCATCTCTCTCTTTCATTGCTGAGAGAGAATGAATAATCTTTATTTTTCAAGGGTTATAGATAAGCATTCACACACTTCTTTCTCTCAGCCCTTGAGAGAGAGAGAGAGAGAGAGAGAGAGAGAGAGAGAGAGAGAGAGAGAGAGAGAGAGAGAACAGTTATATTCTCCTTCGCTTTCAACTTGTTATATTGCTTTAAAGTGTTTTAAAATAAGTAAAGAAACAGATGGATTGGTAACAAAAGGCAAACGTACATCCTTGTTATAACTGTTTTAAAGAACACAACAGGTAGAGTGATAACTGAACTGAAAGAATGAAAGTGCGTGAGCGACGGTAACTTTTAGTTAAAAGTTACTTTTGGTGTGTGATAAAATCAGCTAAATGTTACATGACAAACCATGTGCATAGTATACACACACACACACATATATATATATATATATATATATGTGCGTTTATGTGTGTGCGTAATCCAAATACTTCTTAATTTGTTTATTTTGCTGTAACAATTTCTTAGCTACAAAACCAATTTTAAAACAGTGGGGAATGGGACCCTTATATTGTACAAATCTAAATAGATATTCTACAAATCTCCGAGAAGGGGAAGAGTGTGAAACGGAGTCTTAGAACTACCACCCAAGGAAACAGAATTGCACAATTTGCTGGTGTGTCCTATTTTAGGTAACATATGGCGTTGCGCTTTCGCTCTTGCTCCGTTCGCAAGGGAAGTAAATCAGGACCACCCCCCATTACATTCACCACCACTCTAATCGTACTATGCTCCTGAAGTACAGTGGTAAGCTGACTGACTGAATAATTATTTGATGTTCAAGCTAGTAACTTCATAAGGTTTCAAAAAACCAGCCATTGTTTACGTTCCAATGCCCTTTTACAATGTGTGTGTGTGTGTGTGTGTGTGTGTGTGTGTGTTGTGTGTGTGTGTGTGTGTGTGTGTTAAGTCAAACTCAAAAGTCAAACTTTCGTATCCAGATGGTATATGTGTGTGTGTGTGTTGTGTGTGTGTGTGTGTGTGTGTGTGTGTGTGTGTGTCCGTGTGTGTGAGTGTGTGATGTGCGCGCCCGTGTGTGTGTCTTTGTCTGTGTGTCCGTGTGTGTGAGTGTGTGTGAGTGGTGTGTGTGTGTGTGCTGTCTGTCTGTCTGTTGTTGTTGTCTTCAATTTAACGTCTGTTCACACTCAGTGATATTAGACGAGTGTCTGTCTGTGTGTCTGTGTCTGTGCGTGTCTGTGAATGTCTGCGAGTCTGAATGTGTACGCGTCTGTGTGCATATCTTATGTGTATGTCTACATGTATGTCTATATATACGTTTATAAAAATCTGTGTCTCGGTGTGTGTGTTTAAACATACGAGCATCACCGGCCATACATACGTGAGCGCTCGCGGTACATGCCTACCTTCTTGTACTGTGTGCATGTAGTCAAGCGTGTATGTCGTGTCTTCTCACAGGCGTTCTTACACGCCCACACAGTAGTTTCCTTTACCAATATCATAAATTTTGGAGCATCAGATCAGCGCAATATCTGGTCTCTGGCCCCTCAGTCGTCTGCATCAGGAGCAGCATCAGCAGAGAGTGGATTATTCATCAGATGCTCCGATAACATATATATATATATAAGAACGGAGAGGCAGCTCAGAGGCACTCATGCTCGTCGTCTGCAGCCAAGATTTCGCATACCGATCGATGGACAGAAACTGGACATACAGAGAGACAGACAGTGAGGCTGAGAGGCAGACAGACAGACAGAGAGAGAGAGAGAGAGAGAGAGAGAGAGAGAGAGAGAGAGAGAGAGAGAGAGAGAGAGAGAGAGGCAGATAGAGAGAGGTAGGCAGAAAAAGGCAGACAGAGAGAGACAAGCAGAGAAGAAGATAGACAGGAAGGTAGAGAGGCAGATAGACAGAGAGACGGACAGAGAGGCAGGCAGGCAGGCAGGCATACAAGCAGCCAGAGATACAGACAGAGAGACAAAGCAGAGAAACAGACAGGCAGGAGGTAGAGAGGCAGGTAGACAAAAGGCAGACAGACAGACAAGCAGGCAGAGGCACAGAGAGAGAGAGAGAGAGAGAGAGAGAGAGAGAGAGAGAGAGAGAGAGAGAGAGAGAGAGAGAGAGAGAGAGAGAGAGAGAGAGAGAGAGAGAGAGAGAGAGAGAAGAAAACTCGGACTCGGAACTCGGAACTTGTTTAATGTACATCGGCCACTGGGCCACAATACACAAGTAGGAGGGAAAAAAGAAAAATAAATCATCACACAAGTTATGTTTCCATACGTAGCCAAAAATGTGTCATCAAATGTGCATCAAAACAAACTCATCTCACTCATTCACTTCCATTTGACTGTGACAGTGTAGTAAAACATGTAAGAAAACAGCAATGACTGACATTGTTATACAAAACAATTGACTGTGTGATACAAAACAATTTGAAGCAGACCATCAATCTTCAATAAGCATGATTTTTAAATACGTTACTTCCATTGATTGAATCCAAATATATTTGCAGACTGTTCACCCCCCCCCCCCTCTCTCTCTCTCTCCTCTCTCTCTCTCTCTCTCTCTCTCTCTCTCTCTCTCTCTCTCTCTCTCTCTCTCTCTCTCTCTCTTCAAAGTGAGAGAGAGAGAGAGAAGGAGGGAGAGAGAGGCAAAGACGCAGACAGACAGACAGACGGGTAGGCAGTCAGACAGACAGACAGACAGACAGATAGACAAAGAGGCAGGCAGAAGACAAATACAGAAACAAGCAGGGAAGCAGATAGGCAGACAAGCAGGCAGGCAAGCAGACAGAGAGGCAGGCAGACAGAGAGGCAGGCAGACAGACAGGTAGACAGACAGAGAGGCAGACAGACAGACAGACAGAAAAAAACAGTCAGGCTGACAGATAGAGATGCAAACAGACATGCAGACAGATTTTTTTTTTAAAGTAGACTGGCAGACAGACAGAGAGGTAAACAGACAAACCGACAAACAGGCAGGCCGGTCGACAGAGAGGCAGAAAAAATGGGTAGACAGGAGGTTGGGGAGACTATCAAGCAACTAACCACATTGTTTGTTTGATAAAACCATGGAAAGTTGACATGCAGGAGTGACTGATTGACGGATTGGTGCATCTCATTTTCTGTCTGGCATTCTTCTTCTTCTTCTTCTTCTTTCTTTCTTTTCTTCTCTTCTTCTTTTTTCTTTTCCTTTTCTTTTCTTCTCTTCTTCTTCTTCTTCTTTTCTTCTTCTTCTTCTTTCTTTTCTTCTTCTTCTCCTCTTCTTTTCCCTTTTCATCTTGGTCTTCTTCTTCGTCTTCTTTTCTCTTCCTTTAATTAATTCTTTCTTTCTTTTTTTTGCTTTTCGTTGTAGTGTCGTTGGCGTCATTTCATTTGTCTAGATCTTCTGCCTTGTTTTTAGAGATTTTCCCCCTTTATTCTCCCTCTTCTCGTTTTGATCTCCTCTTTATCTTCCTATTATTGCCTTCATTTATTTCTTTCTTATCATTCTTTCTTTCTTTCTTTCGTTGTTCTTCTATTTTATTTTCTTCCTGTCTGTATTTCTCTGTCGTTTTTTCTGGGTTTTTTGTTTTCTTTCTTTCAGTCTGCCTTTCTTTCTCCCCGCTGTTTGTCTGTTGTTATTTGTCTATTTTACAGTGGGGTTTTTGTCCCTGATGAAATATAGAGCTGAGGTATCGATTAATACACTACACCAAAGTTTCCGATGACTGTGTGATCCAAACGCGTGCGATCGCGACTGTACTGTTATCTCAACACCGTTTCAGTCCACCATCTGATAATACTGAACGGTTCTGAGCAACACAGGAACTTTCATGGCCGCAGTGGGCTCTGCATTAGCAGCACACCGTTTCAGTCCACCATCTGATAATACTGAACGATTGTGAGCAACACAGGGACGTTTTGTTCGCAGTGGGCTAGGCATTAGCCGTATGTACAAGGCAGTGTTGATGGAATGTTGTGTGTGACCCTGGCAGTATTTGTGTGAAGTCAGTTGTCAAAGTCATTCGTGACTACTGCCCTGCAAGCATTATTTTTTATGTTGCAGCATTATAATTGGGTTATGTTATGTTTGTTTCTTTTCAGAAAATCATCGTGTATGAACCACCTCATAGTGTGTCAGTAAGAAGTAACGATAACGATAATGATAACGAAATTGTATTTTCTGAGGGTACTAGAATAAGTACAAGACTTTTTTGCTACATCCAGCCCTCAAACATTGAAGAACACTGACCTTTATTTTAAAAAAAAAGAAAAAAGAATAGCATCCAGATCTTAAAAGTCCATCCTTGAAACGTTTTTAAAAAAAGACCAAACTTGAGACCTAGAAGTTAGTATGCTCACCGAGTTTTGCAGGAGACTATGTTGGTAAGAAGTGGGAGGTGGAGGGTATCTTGCTAACATAACAGCTTGCATCAGTGAATATATTTCTATACACGTGAAAATGTCACCACTTTTAAAAATGATAAAGGTTTATATCTACTGCTTAATTCCAGTAGTCTGTTATAAAATGATGGACAGGTTTACAGTTCGAGTAATTCAAAACAGCAATTTTATTCCCCCACCCCACCCAGACACACACACACACACACACACACACACACACACACACACACACACACACACACACACACCACACACACACACACACACAACCACACACACACACACACACGAGCGTGCGTTTGTGTCTTACTTGGTCGTATTCTGTGATGGGAAGTCTGGGTACAAGTCTTGTGTATGTGACAATAAACCAAGGATGTAAGGAGATAAGAAAAAAAGCAGCACAAGAGCCGTGGAAGAAGAACACTGACTTATGAAATCCCCTAATCCCCAGGGCTCTCACACACCCTTGCCAAGGTAAAAACACCCAGGAGAAGGGATCTAAGCTTTGGGATGTGAGCTACCCTCACATGTCTGCTAATGATGGCCGTGGTAAGCCATGCTGGATCACAGAAGGCTTCATAAAGCATGGCAGTGGCAGAGATTTCACGATGCTCTCCACAGACTACTTATACCACCACCATGTTGGGAGAGAGAGAGACAGAGAGATAGAGATAGAGAGAGTCAGAGAGAGCAGGAGAGACGGATGGTTCAGGTTTGTAGTCTGGTTATCAAAAGTCCAAACATATCGTTTTACAACGGAAGGGATCCAAAGTTCGATCCTTATCTAGGTAAGGTTGGGGGTTTTTTGTTCTGCAAATGTATAAAGTCTTCACAGGTGGGCTGAGTTCTAGCTGTTCTGTGTGTAAGATAACCCGAGAAAATGGACACATAAAAAGCTCATCGAATGAAGAAGAACAATACACGAAGAAGAGCATACAATTATGAAGGAGGTGACTAATACAAACCTCACCCAAATTTCACAAACCCAAACTGTCCCAGAGAGTCTGGATAAAATGTGTAGAAGGAATGAAGCCCTGAGCTTTGTGATAACCTCAGCTCCTTGCTAAGGAAAGTAAATCACGGTGGCTCCATATACACCAACATACATCCATGCCCTTCAACTTACCTGGAGAAGAAAGTTTCACTCAGTCAAGCAGTCTCTTGACCAAGATGGCTGTCGGGGGGACACGAGGGCCGCGACAGACAACAGTTTTCTCCAGGCTGGTCTGTCTTCAGCTTTATGCAGCAACACAGCCGTGTCAAGACTGGTCCAGTCTGTGATGTTCTGCACCCAGTTCTTCATCGGTCTGTCCCTGCGTCTTCCTCCCTGAAGTGTACTATGTAGGATAGTGGTGGTAAGAGAGCTATGACGTGTGATGTGACCAAACCACCCCAGCTTCATCTTCTTTACGTCAGCCAGAAGGGGTTCTAATCCTGTGGCCCAGCTTTGATAGTCGTCACCTCTTGCCACACTGACTCCCTGGTTCTGTGATCCTGCCAGGAGACTTCTAAAAGCTTTCTGATTTCTTTTTAAATTCTTTAATTTTCTTTTTTCAGTTCTGCAGTTGAGGTTCAGCTTTCACACCTGTACAACATTGTGGAAATGGCGAGTGCTCTAAACAATTTTGATTTTTTGCTGAGAAGCTGACTTTTTGTTTTTGTTTTTCAAATAGTTCTCTACAAATTTGCCATATTCAAGACTGCAAGGGCTTGTCCGGAACTAAGATATTTGAAGGAGTCTACTTCTTCAAGGTGTTGACCATACTTGATGATGCTAACTGTAGCGTCACTGGTCATGACCTTTGCTCTTCTCTACGCTGGTCTCCATAACATATTAATCGCTAGCTCATTTATCTAACTTGTTGGTAAATTCTTGGAGATCGTCGTTACTGCCCCCAAGGAGATCAATGTCATCAGCAAACCACAGATTACGAATGGATCTGCTACCAAGGGATAACAGTGGTGTGGCATTCAAGGGGCGTCTCTTGGCATGACTTCCTCAAGGAAGAGGCACGGTAGAATGAAAGAGATAGGAGTATGAAGTCTGTTTATATGATCAACTGGCAAAGAAGCCGGCCTGCAGCCGGTACATTACGAAGGGAGAACAGTTTGATTCAAATTCAGCGTATAGCCTGTTGTTTGTATTCCCTCCATTCATTTTCTATTTGACTCTAGCATAAACCACGAGTTATGGTCTGAATGCCAGTCTTTCTAGATGTGACTGTAAATCAAGATAGTGGGGAGACAACAAACTGGCGGGATAAAGAAAACCGATGCATTTACACAATTTCTTAGATCCCGAATCAGTATAGACAGAAGACAGGGAAGACCAAATGACCCCTTAACAACATCCCCAGATTCCAAACCCGCTCAGTTTGCCTTGACGTGTTAGGAATACCTATGGGAAGGGAAACGTCTTGAGGGCTTAAGGCATACTCACTCTTTGGCTGGAGGCTGTTCTGCCATGTGAAGCCGCCTAGGATGGATGCAGGCTTCCATGGACAGTGCTAGGATAGAGGTGTTCTGCATCCCTGAAGCATCTCACACAACCTTGACAACTTCATAGAACTAACCACAAGGAATTCAAATTTCTTTGCAGAATAAACCATTTTGAATTGATCTGTGTTGTATTCTATTGTGTTGTAGTGTGTCGGGTCCAGTCGCACTGTATTGTATTGTAATGTATTGTATTGTATTGCCTTCTAATGTAAGAAGAAGAAAAAGAAGAAGAAGGAAGAGGAGGAAGAGAAAACACACGAAAGGAGAAAGTGGGGGAGGGAGGGTGCGGCAAAGGAATGACAAGGAACATGTAGAAGTAAAGAAGATAATCAAGGTAAAGAATACAAAGAAAAGGAATGCAGAGAAGAAGAATGCTAAGAGGAAGAATACAAAGAAGAATTCAAAGGAGAAGGATGCAAAGAAGAACGCCAAGAAGAAGAATGCAACGAAGAAGAATGCAAAGAAGAAGAATGCAACGAAGAAGAATGCAAAGAAGAAGACTGCAACGAAGAAGAATGCAAAGAAGAAGAATGCAACGAAGAAGAATGCAAAGAAGAAGATTGCAACGACGAAGAATGCAAAGAAGAAGAATGCAACGAAGAAGATTGCAAAGAAGAAGAATGCAACGAAGAAGAATGCAAAGAAGAACGCAAAGAAGAAGAACAAGAATAACAAGAACAAGAACAAAACGAACAAAAAGAAACAGAAAAGTCTTGTTAGGAATACATAACATAAAAACAAAAATAATGATAGAAGCTTTTCAACTTAATGACTACCGACTCGTGTATCTTAGAACAAAGAAAGCAGCATTCTTGTCACGTTTATTTTTGTTAGCTTGTTCGCTTTGGCTTTTGGTTTTGCTTTGTTTTTGTTTTTCCTTCTCCTTTCTCAATTTCCGGAAAGGGACCATCAAAAATAGCTTCAACCCCCCTCCTCCAACCACAAAACGACGCACCTGCGCGCGCGCGCGCACACACACACACACACACACACACACACACACGCGCGCGCGCACACACACGCACGCAGACACACACGCACGCACACACATACATGCACGCACAGAGCACACACACAGAGCACACACACAAATACACACGCACACGCACTCACACACGCACGCACGCACACACACATACACACAAAACTATCCTGGCTTGTATGTTCTCTCTCTCTTTCCCTCTCTCTCCCCCCACCCCTCTCTCTCTCTCTCTCTCCCTCTCTTTTCTTGACATGCTATCAAAAAGTCGTTTAACAGCAAAATTTGAGAGAGTGTTTTTCTTTTTGTTTTTTCTGACGAATAGAAAATACAGAAACAAATAACGAATGAAAGAAAACTGATGAAATATAGATACAGTAACTCTGCCCGATTTGAACACAATGTCTGTCCGTGTGTCTCTCTGTTCTCTCTCTCTCTCACTCTGTGAAATATATATATATATCTCTCTCTCTCTTGGTCGTCCATCGATCCGATGATGACTGTCCTCATGTGTGAGTCTTTGTCTTATGGGGCACGGAGATGGCTGGTTAAGCCAATCCGTTTATAGGCAGACGCGGGTGCAGTGGGGGCAAGGAAACTGTCGGGGGGTTCAGGGGTTGGTGGTTGGGCGCCTTTTTCCTAGCTCGTGCTGCAGTCACGTCATCTCGCCTCTTCTCCTCGAAGTTGTCATGCGCCCAGATGGTTAGGGCGCGCCAGCCCGGTCTGTCCATGCATACGCTCCAGCTGTTTGTGAGGGATGCAGCGTGTTTTATGTTGGGCTTACGCAAAATCCTTGAATCTTTTGCTGGTCTGCCCCGGTTCCCCTTTCCCAAGGGCGTTCGCCTACTGAGTGCTTGGCAACCCTTTTGGGCGTCCATCGGATCACGTGACCAAACCACAAGTGGGGTTTCAGGGTATGGCCCGATGCTGGTCACCTTTGCCACACTGATCCTGGTTCGGGGATCCTCCCGGGGAGATTCAAAAAAGCTTTCTGATTTTTTTTTAATTCTTTATTTTCTTTTTATTTTTGCATTTGGGGTTTCGTTTTACACCTGTACAACTTGGGGAAAAGGGCGATGCTCTAAAAATTTTTGTTTTTTTGCTGAGAAGTGACTTTTTTTTTTTTTTTTTCAAATAGTTCTCACAATTTGCCATTTTTCAAGAGCAAGGGCTTGTCCGGAACTAAGATATTTGAAGGAGTCTATTTTCTTCAAGGTGTTGACATATTGATGATGCTAAACTGTGCGCCTGGCCATACCTTTGCTCTTCCTACGGGGTCCCCCATAACATATTAATCGCTAGTCTTTATCAAACTTGTTGGGGAAATTTTTTGGGAGATCGTCGTTACTGCCCCCAAGGAGATAATGTCATCAGAAAACCAAATTTACAAATGGTCTGCTACCAAAGGGGATAACGGGGTGGGCATTCAAGGGGCGTTTTGGCATGATTTCCCTAAAGGAAGGGCACGGTAGAAAAAAAGGTGGAGAGAAGTCTGTTTATATGACAACTGGCAAAAAAGCCGGCCTGCCCCGGTCATTACGAAGGGAGAACAGTTTGATTCAAATTCGGGTTACCCGTTGTTTTTTCCCTCCATTCATTTTCTATTTGACTCTGCATAAACCAGAGTTAGGTTGAATCCAGTCTTTCTAGTGGACTGTAAATCAAGATATGGGAGACAACAAACTGGCGGGATAAAAAAACCGATGCATTTACCAATTTCTTAGATCCCAAATCATTTAGACAGAAGACAGGGAAGCCCAAATGCCCCCTTAAAAACACCCCCAGATTAAAAACCCGCTCGTTTGCCTTGACGTGTTAGGAATCCTAGGGGAAGGGGAAAAACGTCTTGGGGCTTAAGCATACCACTCTTTGCTGGGGGTGTTTCCCAGTGAAGCCGCCTAGGAGGAGCGGGGTTTCCATGGCAGTGTGGGTAGAGGTGTTCTGCATCCCAAAGCACTCACAAAACCTTTGAAAAACTTCATAAACAACCCAAAGGGGAATTAAAAATTTCTTTCCCAAAAAAACCATTTTGAATTGATCGTGTTGTTTTCTTTTGTTTTTGTTTTGTTCGGGTCCAGTCGATGTTTTGTATTGTAATTTTTTGTATGAAATTGCCTTCAAAGTAAGAAGAAAAAAAGAAGAAGAAGGAAGGGGAAAAGAGAAAAACACACGAAAGAGAAAGTGGGGGGGGGAGGTGCGAAAAGGGAATGCAAGGAACATGTAGAAGTAAAAAAGATAACAAGGTAAAAAATACAAAGAAAAGAATGAGAGAAGAAGAATGCTAAGAGAAAAATACAAAGAAAATTCAAAGGAGAAGGATGCAAAAAAAGAACGCCAAGAAGAAGAATGAACGAGAAGAATGCAAAAAGAAGAAGCAACGAAGAAAATGCAAAGAAAAAAGACTGAAAAACGAAGAAGAAGCAAAGAAAAAGAATGCAACGAAGAAGAATGCAAAGAAGAAGATTGCAACGACGAAGAATGCAAAGAAGAGAATGCAACGAAGAAGATTGCAAAGAAAAAAGAATGCAACGAAGAAGAATGCAAAGAAGAAGGGCAAAGAAGAAGAACAAGAATAACAAGAACAAGAACAAAACGAACAAAAAGAAACAGAAAAGTCTTGTTAGGAATACATAACATAAAAACAAAATAATGATAGAAGCTTTTCAACTAATGACTACCGACTCGTGTATCTTAGAACAAAAGAAAGCAGCATTCTTGTCACGTTTATTTTTGTTAGCTTGTTCGCTTTGGCTTTTGGTTTGCTTTGTTTTTTTTTTCCTTCTCCTTTCTCAATTTCCGAAAGGGACCATCAAAAATAGCTTCAACCCCCCTCCTCCAACCACAAAACGACGCACCTGCGCGCGCGCGCGCCACAACACACACACACACACACACACACACACGCGCGCGCGCACACACACGCACGCAGACACACACGCACGCACACACATACATGCACGCACAGAGCACACACACAGAGCACACACACAAATACACACGCACACGCACTCACACACGCACGCACGCACACACATACACAAAAAACTATCCTGGCTTGTATGTTCTCTCTCTCTTTCCCTCTCTCCCCCCCCACCCCTCTCTCTCTCTCTCTCCCTCTCTTTTCTTGACATGCTATCAAAAAGTCGTTTAACGCAAAATTTGAGAGAGTGTTTTTCTTTTTGTTCTTTTCTGACGAATAGAAAATACAGAAAACAAATAACGAATGAAAGAAAACTGATGAAATATAGATACAGTAACTCTGCCCGATTTGAACACAATGTCTGTCCGTGTGTCTCTCTGTTCTCTCTCTCTCTCACTCTGTGAAATATATATATATATCTCTCTCTCTCTTGGTCGTCCATCGATCCGATGATGACTGTCCTCATGTGTTGAGTCTTTGTCTTATGTGGGCACGGAGATGGCTGGTTAAGCCAATCCGTGATAGGCAGACGCGGGTGCAGTGGGGGCAAGGAAACTGTCCGGGGGGTTCAGGGTTGGTGGTTGACGCCTTTCTCCTAGCTCGTGCTGCAGTCACGTCATCTCGCCTCTTCTCCTCGAAGTTGTCATGCGCCCAGATGGTTAGGGCGCGCCAGCCTGGTCTGTCCATAGCATACAGCTCCAGCTGTTTGTGAGGGATGTCAGCGTGTTTGATGTTGGACTTCACGCAGTCCTTGAATCTTTTGCGTGGTCTGCCCTGGTTCCGCTTTCCCAAGGTCAGTTCGCCATACATGAGCTGCTTAGGCAACCTTTGGTCGTCCATCCGGATCACGTGACCAACCATCGAAGCTGGCTTTCAGGATCATGGCCTCGATGCTGGTCATCCCAGCTCTGTCCAGGACCTCGAGGTTTGTGATCCGGTCTTGCCAGTGGATGTTCATAATTGACCGAAGGCTTCTCATGTGGAACTTCTCCAGCTGCTTCCAGTGTCTTTTGTACACCGTCCATGTCTCGCATCCATAGAGTAGGCTGGTGAGGACGACGGCTCTGTACACCTTGAGCTTTGTGGAAAGCTGGATGTTGTGCTGGTTCAAGACACGAGCTCGGAGGCGACCAAGAGCTTGACTGGCTTGCAGATCCTAGCGTTGATCTCTTTATCCAGGGTGTTATCATTGCTGATGGTACTGCGAGGTATCTGAAATCATCCACTATCTTTAGCTGGGTGCCCTCAATGGAGATAGAGGGGGGAGGGGTGGCTGAAGCAGGCGCTGGCTGAAATAGTACCTCTGTCTTGCCGAGGCTGATAGTGAGCCCAAAAAGGCGAGAGGCTTCTGCGAACTTATCTGTGATAAGCTGTAGGTCAGACTCTTTGTGTGCCATGAGAGCACAGTCATCAGCAAAAAGTGCTTCCAGGATGATCTTCTCCACAACCTTGGTCCTGGCGTTCAGTCGGCGGAGGTCAAACAGTGAGCCATCAAGTCTGTATCGCAGGTATACCCCAAGGTCTAGGTCCTTGATAGCGTGGTTGAGGACGCAGGTGAAAAAGAAGTTGAAAAGGACTGGGGCCAGCACGCATCCCTGTTTGACACCGTTACTGATGTTGAATGGCTCTGATACTTCTCCACCCGAGAGAACCTGCCCGGTCATGTTGTCATGAAACTGGCGTATGAGGTTGATGAACTTGTCTGGGCATCCGAGTTTGGATAGGATGATCCAGAGGGCCTTCCTGTTCACTGTGTCGAAGGCCTTGGTGAGGTCAACAAAGACCACATACAAGTCCATGTTTTGCTCTAGGCATTTCTCCTGCACTTGTCGGACGGAGAAGATCATGTCCACAGTGCTGCGGTTTGGGCGAAATCCACACTGTGTTTCCGGCAGGTTTCCTTCGGAAATGTTCTCCGTTAAGCGGTTGAGGAGGATCCGAGCCAATATTTTCCCAGCAATAGAAAGGAGGGAGATGCCCCGGTAATTGCCGCAGTCAGCCTTACTACCCTTGTTCTTAAATAGGGAGAGATAGGGAGGGATAGCAGAGATGTTCAAATCTGCCGGACCTGTGGCCCTTGCAGCTTTCCACTCCCTCCTCACCAGCATTTGGGAAGAAGAAGAATTGCCCAAAGATTTCAGGGATGCCACTGTCATCTCCCTATTTAAGAACAAGGGTAGTAAGGCTGACTGCGGCAATTACCGGGGCATCTCCCTCCTTTCTATTGCTGGGAAAATATATATTATATATATATATATATATATATATATATATATATATATATATATATATATATTATATATATATATATATATATATATTATATATATGTGTGTGTGTGTGTGTGTGTGTGTGTGTGTGTGTGTGTGTGTGTGTGTGTGTGTGTATAGCTATAGTTATCTAGATCTAGATATGTGTGCGTGTGCGTGCGCACGCGCGCGCGCCTGTGTCTGTGTGTGTGAGTGCGTGTGTACGCGTGCGTGTGTGTATGAGCGTTTGTCAGAGAGAGAGAGAGAGAGAGAGAGAGAGAGAGAGAGAGAGAGTGAGAGAGAGAGAGAGAGAGAGAGAGAGAGAGAGAGAGAGAGAGACAGACAGACAGACAGACAGACAGACAGACAGACACACAGGCAGACAGATAGACAGACTGAGAGAGGAAGAGAGAGAGAGAGTGAGTGTTGGGGAATGGGGTGGGAGGGGGGGGGGGTTAGCATGTGTGTAATCTTGTCAGCCAATAATCGGGTAAAATGATTATTCTATTAGTTGTTTAGTTGTTGTTTTTTTACTTTGAAAAGGCAATATTGCCAAAACATCACGCCATGCGTATTAATTGTGTATAAGGTTTCTATTACTTTTGGGGGGGAAATTTTTCTTAAGTTTGCTTGTTGGGTTTTTTGTTTGTGGGTACTTTTGGTTTGCGATGCTATAATTTCTGCAGAATGTTTATCTCTATATATTTGTTTTTAATGGTGTGTTTACTGATTTACGGTTTTACACTCCTAGTGAGAATATCTCCCTCGTTTCGTTGTTATTTATTTGCTTAGTGTTCATCAGAATTTAGGAGGGGAATGAAAACAAACGGAATTTGCTTCATTGAATTAGCTGGCCATTTGTTTCACATAGTTTTTGTTGAGTTTGTTTTGGTTTGGTTTGGTTTTGGTTTGTTTGCTGTTTGCTATCAATATTTATTAGATTGCGGGTTTTTATACTTTTCTCCCAGTAATTTGGCTTATCTCGCCGCTTTATTGCGTTAGAATCTTATTAATGTTGTAGTTTTGTTGTTTTTTGTTGTTATAGGTATGGGATTTTTAAAAACTAAACACATTACAACATGATGTAATGCACTGTGAATTACTGATGAAAAACATTTGTGGCAACTGGTTATAAGCTTTTATGAATACAGAGAGAGAGAGAGGAGGGAGGGAGGAGAGAGAGAGAGAGAGGGAGGGAGAGAGAGAGGGAGGGAGGGAGGGAGGAAGACAGAGATAATGAGAGAGAGTGGGGAGAGTGAATGTGTGTGTGTGTGTGTGAGTGTGAGAGAGTGTGTGTGTGTGCGTGTGTGAGTGTGTGTGTGTGTGTGTGTGTGTGTGTGTCAGGGAAGGGGGTAAGCATGTGTGTAATCTTGTAAGGCCCTAAGTGGGTAAAATGAGTATTCTATTGGTTGGTGGGTTTTTTCACCTTAAAAAGGCAATGTTGCCAAAACATCACGCCATGCGTATTCATTGTGTATGAGGTTTCTGTACCTTTTCTTTTTAATAAAATTTTTCTTAAGTTTGCTTGTTGGATTTTTGTTAAAGGGTTTGTTTTTTGTTTGTTTGCGTTGCTATAATTCCTTGATGACTGTTTATCTCTATTTTTAATGGTGTGTTTACTGAGTTACGGTTTAACACCCCTAGAGAGAACATCTCCTTCGTTTCTTTGTTGATTATTTGCTTAATGTTCATCAGAATTTAGGAGGAGAATGAAAACAAACAGAATTTGCTTTATTGAATTAGCTGGCCATTTGTTTCACATAATTTTTGTTGAGTTTGTATTGTTCTGTTTTGGTTTTGGTTTGTTTGCTGTTTGCTATCAATATTTATTAGATTGGATTTTACCATTTTTCTTCTCGTTATTTGGCTTATCTTGTCGCTTTATTGTGTTAGAATCTTATTAATGTTCTAGTTTTGTTAGTGCTTTTGTTGTTATAGTTGTGGGAATTGTTTTCTTACTTAACACATTACAATATGATTTAATGCACTGCGAATCACTGATGAAAAATATTTTTGGCAGCTGGTTATAAGCTTTTATTATGAATACAGAGAGACAGACAGACACACACACACACACAC
>CM054145.1:37207957-37230457 GCA_028751875.1 Rapana venosa | reverse complement strand
GTCACGCAAACACAAACAACAAATAAAACCTCCGATGATAATAATAATATTAATACTTCCAAAAATCTCCGGCTCAAATTTCAGTTTCCGATAAATAGTAGAATTTCAGAGCAAGATTTTTTTTTCTCTCAGAAAACGTTTTTAGCAACCGTACATATCAAAACATACTTCATGTCTGAAGTCGGAGTATGGATGCCTTAGCGGGGAGGTACTTCTAATCAGACACGCACACAAACTTGTCAACGCAGATTGTGTTAACGGTCTATCAATAGTTTTCGAGTCTGAAGTCTCTCTTCAGACCCGAATACTATTGATAGACCGTTAATGCAATCGATGGCTGAGAACATATTCAGAGTTGTTCCTAGGGTGTTAAACTGTGGAACGCCCAGCAGGAGCAACAGCAACAACAACAACAACAGCAACCTAGGTTGTTTGTTGTTGTTTCGATGGTTTTGTCAAATGTCGTTTCATAGTAAACGGTATTACCATAAGACGATCCCGGTCTCTGAAGTCGGAATGCGGATACCTGATTAGTGAGCAAAAACGGTCGCATACGCGAAATCTCACTTTTTGTAAATCTGAGAACTCTAACCGAGGAACAAAAACAATGTGAGACAGAAATGCAGAAGAAAATGAATAAAATCCATAAAAACCGCTTCAAAAAATCCGAAAAAGGAACTGAAAATCAGAATAGACAAACGAAATACAGAAGGAGGCAGAGAAGCTGTACAAGCATTGATGGTTTAGGTCCAGTTTCCTGTCGAACATGCACAGAAGCTATGTTGGCGAGGAATTATCCAGTAAGCAAACAAGGAAAGAAACAGAAGGTGGGAAAAAGGACATATCAACCATTAAAAAAAAATAATAGTGATAGAAATAAACATAGTTATAAACGTCACAAGATTCGAGCTAATTTCCTGTACATACAACTTGAAAAAATAAATAGAGAGAGAGACGAAAAAAACCAATGAAAAACACAGGCAAACAAAATACTTGCATAATCTACCAGCTGCCGTGCCGCAGTGGTTGGCACCATGGGTTACGGAATGGAAGTTGGCAGATTTCTATAAAGCTGATTTCTATAAAGCTGATTTCTATAATGCTGATTTCTATAAAGCTCGATTTCTATAAAGCCTATGGAGACTCCGACTGGTTCCTACCCAGAAAGAGTTTGCCATGGGCTCATTGGGAAGGCTGGGACCACACAGTCCAGCTTCATCCTCTCTACGGACGCGATTATAACAGTCTTGCTCAAACCATTTTTGAGCAACACTGCAGATGTCTGTATCTCTCGGGCCGGGTTGACGCCGGTATGATAATTTGTTATGATGGGAAGCGTCAAGTGTAGCCCTGTCAAGTAGTCTCAAAGAAGGTGCGCTTGCGTAGCATCATCGATCATGCATTGCCATCATCCTCACCATCACTGTTTCTCCTGCTATAGAGGGAAAAAAAGCTTCTGATTCGATGGCCCCGGTTGATCTGGTCTCAAGGTTTAGGTTTTCCATACACTTCTACGCCAGTAGGGAGTTTGTATCAAAGCCTTTGGGATTAACGGTTTATGAGGTAAAAAAAAGAAGCCGTTGGAAGGACATTGGGGTGGTCACTAGCTGTGATTGGGTGTTTTACTCAATCTGGACAGGCTCCACTGAACATCACCAAAGTGACTAACAACAGGGCAGGGCCTCTCTGGCTGGTGGCTCTACGACGGCCGGTCATTGATAAGCTCCCTGTAGTCGTCAGATCCCCAGGATGCGATATGACAAACCAAGGCACGGCTGTGGCGGAGAGATTCAAATAGGAAGCGCGGAACAACAGAACAAAAGCGTCGCAGAACAGGCAGCAAAACAGGACATAAAAATGACAAATCAGCAACAACAACAACAACAAAACCATGCATTATCGTAATCAATGTTCACTTACGCTTTGTAAAAAAAACCCCAACCTAACAAACAAACATAATTCTAAACAATCTAACAAAGACACAAAAGCAAACTTAAAAAAAACAAAAACAAACCCGCATGATCTAAATTAATTTTCGTTCACGAACTACAAGAAGAGTACACAATTTGGGTTAAGTTTTTTTGTGTTCCTTTTCAAGGGAAATTAATGTTTGTAACCGGGTTTGGTCAAAGAAAGCAACAACAACAACAGCTAAACAACAACAACTACGACAGCAACACCAACAGAAGCAGCTGACAACAAGAACAACAGCTAGTGGTGAGGACAACAAAGGAAGGAAAGAGACGTGAAACAGAGCTGGAGCACAGAGAAAGAGAAAGAAACGAAAACGAAAAGACAAACTTAGTTCAGAGCTAATAATGAAATGAATGAAGACATGAGCAAGTAAGACAGATTTTAATTTGCTTAGCAACATCTCTCTGTCAGTGTGTGTGTGTGTGTGTGTGTGTGTGTGGTGTGTGTGTGTGTGCGTGTGTATGTGCGTGTGTGTGTGTTTGTGTGTGTGTCTGTCTGTGTGTCTGTCCGTGTGTGTGTGTGTGTGTTTGTGTGTATGTGTGTGTGTGTGTGTGTGTGTCTGTCTCAATCTCTGTCTGTCTATCTCAATCTCTCTCTCTCTCTCTCTCTCTCTCTCTCTCTCTCTCTCTCTCTCTCTTCTCTCTCTCTCTCTCTCTCTCTCTCTCTCTCTCTCTCTCTCTCTCTCTCTCTCTCTCTCGCGCGCGCGCGCGCGCGCGAGCGTGCTGTGTGTGTCTATATCTCTCTTTGCCCCTCTGTCTCACTCTCTTGTCTGTCCGTCTGTTTGTCTATCCGTCTGTCTGTCCGTTAGTCTATCTGTCTCTTTGTCTATCTCTGCCTCTGTCTCTGTCTATCTCTCTCTCTCTGTGTCTCTGTCTGTCTGTCTGTCTGTCTTCCGACTGTCTGCCTCTCTCTCTCCCTCTCTTTTTATCGCAGTATTCATTGTGTAGAGATTATAAACGGATTTGTGAACTGTTTGCTTTATATATATATATATATATATATATATATATATATATATATATATATATATATATATATATATATATATATATATATACATTGTCTATTATATTTTAGCGTTAGGTGACACAACCAAAAAGAAAAACCAACCCAACATTATTTTAGCAAACATATCAAATATACATAGCGCCACTTCTGTTTCATAACTGACTCGAAAGATTTTTTAAAATGAAAATCCTTGTAATTTTTATGACTCTGGTTACTAATTTCATTTTGCTTTTTCGAAGGATAACAAAGAAAAATAATGAATTAAATTCTCTATGGACCATTACTGTCACACGAATCTGTTGATCAGATTAGATTTGTCCTTAATTCAATTCATTCCTGGGCTTTATTTCATTCCAATGCTGCATTTGATCTAATTTCGTGTGAATTTGCAGTTTGATGTTTGTTCATTTGGGTATTTGTTTGATTTGTCTGTTTTCGGTTTGTTGTTTTTTTTCAAATGTTTAGTTTGCTTTTATCTTGCTGGACTCTTAGGGACAGTTTTTATCTCTAGAAATGTGATGCCCTTAAAAAAATTTTAAATTCTTTTATATCGAGGATAATGGAATAAGCACTTATGTGCTTTTTTACATCCAGTCCCAGTGTGTATGCCGTTTTGTCAATTCCATCATCTGTTCCCACCGGCACACAATGGACTACTCTTACGAAAAGCGGAACAGCATTTAACGTGTGCGCAAGATGTTCTGCATGCGTTCGCACACGGGGCCTCTGTTTATAGTCTCATCCGAAGGACTTTTGGGGAGAGAGGAGGAGTCTGCACTGATGTTAACTCCAGGGGAAAATATCCCCTTGAACGGGAATGGAACCCGGATCGTCAGATTGCCAGCGCAATGTTCTAACCACTAGGCTATCCCGTCCCCCTCAAACATTAGCAGCAGTGGTAGCATCAGCAGTAGCAGCGGCAACAGCAACAACAGCAACTAAAAGAACCAAGAGAACCAGAAATATAACAGGCATCGGTGGTCTAGAGGTAACACGCCTGTCTAGAAAGCGAAAAGTCCGGTTCGGAAGTGTGCGGTGGTTCAAACCCCGTTTGGACCCGAAAATTTTCCCCCCATCCATTAGATCATGAGTGGTGGTCTGGGCGCTAGTCTTTCGGATGAGACGATAAACCGAGGTCCCGTGTGTTATACATAATTATTTAGCGTACGTAAAAGAACCCACGGCAACAAGAGAGTTGTCCCTGGCAAAAATCTGTAGAAAAAAGCCACTCTGATAGGGAAACAAATACAGTTGCAGACAGGAAAAAAAAGAAAAAAAAGGATGGCGCTGCTCTTGTGGCGACGCGCTCTCCCTGGAGAGAGCAGCCCGAATTCACGCAGAGAAATCTGCCGTGACTTAAAGTGGTGTAAATAAAATACAATAAATAATTATCGATGCTCATGTTACCCTTGTATGGTTCAAAGTATAAAAGCAATACAGAAGCTTCTTATTCTTCAAACGCTCAGACAGCAACTGTTGTTGCCTGTCATTATGAGCGGAAAATGCGTTGCGCTGCCGTTAAGCGCCTGACAAAGTCTGGCCCAGCGCATCTGTATTCTAAGTGAAGAGAATTGTTATCTGTTAAGTCTTTGTAGACGAAAAAAAAGAGAAAAAGGCAGGAGAATGGACTAAGAAGAATGTGGAAAAAAGACAAGAAGGAGGTCACAGGAAGAAAAGGAAGAAGGCAGAAACAAAATTAATAGAGGGATAGAAAGGAGGGAGTCTTTTACCAACAAATGCCTCAGGTACATCCTCAACATCAGGTGGCCGGAAGTCATATCCAACAAACAACTGTGGGACAGGACCAGACAAACCCCAATCGAGTCCATTATTAAACAAAGGAAGTGGGGATGGATCGGCCATACACTCCGGAAGCCTGCGTCAAATGTCACCAGACAGGCCCTTGACTGGAATCCACAAGGGAAGCGGAAAGTTGGTCGACCAAACAGACCTGGCGCAGAAGTGTTGACGAAGAACGAAGGCAGCCGAGATGACATGGGCCGAGCTGAAGAGGATCTCCCAAAACCGAGTTCGTTGGAGGGGTGTTGTTGCAGCCCTATGTTCCCCCAAGGAACTAAGAGGCATAAGTCAAAGTAAGTCAAGTAGAAAGGAGGGAATTCCTAGCACAGAATTTGCGGAAGGTGAGGATGCTATTTATACTGACAGCCCCCCACCCCACTCCCCCACTCCGGGCATCCCAAAGGGAGAAGAACAGGAACATCACTTTTTATTTTTATATTATTTGTTAACAACCAGCTTTCATGAGGCTGACCCGTCTGAGGTACTCTTTTATGTTGTTCAATGCCCGTTTGTCTCCTTGCTGCAATTACTCACACTTATGAGCGTGGAAGATTTGATGCATTGTACATTCATTCATTCATGTATTCATTCATTCATTTATTCATTCATTCATTCATTCATTCATTCATTCATTCATTCATTCATTCATTCATTTATCTATTCATTCAGTCTCTGTGTGTCTGTTTCTCTCTCTCTCTCTCTCTCTCTCTCTCTCTCTCTCTCTCTCTCTCTCTCTCTCTCTCTCTCTCTCTCCCTATGGCTCTCTTCCCCCCCATCCCCCTCCAACCGAGTCCCTCTCTCTCTCTCTCTGTTTCTCTCCCTCTGACTGTCTCGAGTAAGACAATCTGCGCGCGCGCGTGTGTGTTTGTGTATATGTGTGTGTGTCTGTGTGTGTATATGTGTGTGTATGATCATGTGTTTGTGTGCGCGTGCGCGCACGTGTGTGTCTATGTGTCTGTGTATCTGTCTGTCTGTGTCTGTGTGTAACGATGCGTGTGAGTGTACTCGTGTGTGCATGTGTGCATGTGCAGCAAATAAAACAAACACCATTAGGTTTATTGTTTTCAGAAACAATGTCGTTGTGAGCTATAGAATTGTCATCCAACACTGCATAATGTACATTAAAACATTTTTATTTTAGTTTTTTTACTTTATTCTTTTATATCGAGGATAATGGAATAAGCGCTTATGTGCTTTTTTACATCCTGTCCCCGTGTGTATGCGGTTTTGTAAATTCTGTCATCTGTTCCCACCGGCACACAATGGCCTACTCTTACGAAAACCGGAACAGGGTTTAACGTGTGCGCAAGATTTCTGCGTGCGTTCACACACGGGGCCTCGGTTTATAGTCTCATCCGAAGGACTTTTGGGGGGAGAGGAGGAGTCTGCACTGATGTTAACTCCAGGGGAAAATATCCCCTTGAACGGGAATCGAACCCGGGTCGTCAGATTGTGAGCGCAATGTTCTAACTACTAGGCTATCCTGTCCCCCATTAATGTGTGTGTGTTTGTGTGTGTATGTTTGTTTTTAATTGTGCCTGTGTGCGTGTGTCCGTGCCTCTGTGTGCATGTGTGCGCGCGCGTGTGTGTGTGTGTGTGTTTGTGTGTCCGTGCCTCTGTGTGCGTGTGTGTGTCCGTGTGTTTGTGTGTGACTGTGTGTGCGTCCACGTGCGCGTGCGTATGTATGCGTTTGTGCGTGCGCGCGCGCGCGTGTTTGTGTATTCAAGTAGTGTTTTATTTTTCGTTTCTCTCACCCCCCACCCCCACCCTCCACGCCTCCCTTGTTTTGTTCTTTATTCCGACACCTTTTGCAATGTGAGGGAAGGAAATTTAATGGTATCCAGGCTCATTTCTCCCTAAGGAGTTTTCCTCTTTTTTTCTGCCTTGTTTATAGTTTTCTTTGTCTGTCTGTCCGTTTGTTTGTTTTCTTCTTGTCTGTAGTTTGCTACACAGTGTTGTTTGAGGCTTGTTTTTGTTTCTGTATCTTCTTTTATTTGGGGGGTGGGTGGGGTGTGGGGTGGGGGTGGGGTCGGGGGGTGGGGGAGGGGGAGGTGATTTTTTGTTATTCTGGGTTTTTTATTATGATATAGCTAGGCCAGGGGTAGCCTGAAACTGACGGGTGTATACAGGAAAGCATGGACAACTTTGGTCTCGAGCTCTGGAGTGCGGTTAAGTTTCTTGTAGCGGTAATGTTGTTGTTGTTGTTGATGTTGTTGTTATTGTGTTTGTTGTTAATGTTGTTGTTTTTAGCCATTTCAGGTTCCTGAACTCAAAGGCTTTGTGTGTGTGTGTAAGTGTGTGTGTGTAAGTGTGTGTGTGAAAGTGTGTGGTGTGTGTAAGTGTGTGTAAGTGTGTGTGTGTAAGTGTGTGTGTAAGTGTGTGTGTGTAAGTGTGTGTGTGTAAGTGTGTGTGTGTAAGTGTGTGTGTGTAAGTGTGGTGTTAAGTTGTGTGTGTGTGTGTAAGTGTGTGTGTGTGTAAGTGTGTGTGTGTGTAAGTGTGTGTGTGTGTAAGTGTGTGTGTAATGTAAGTGTATGTGTAAGTGTGTGTGTAAGTGTGTGTGTGTAAGTGTGTGTGTAAGTGTGTGTGTGTAAGTGTGTGTGTAAGTGTGTGTGTAAGTGTGTGTGTGTGTAGTGTGTGTGTTGTAAGTGTGTGTGTGTAAGTGTGTGTGTAAGTGTGTGTGTGTGTAAGTGTGTGTGTGCTACTGATGTAAGCACAGTGTCAAAACCTGTATCGAAATATTGTTATACTTTGAACTATTATGCTGATATTGTCTTCAATTCAATCTATGACAAACTCTTTACATAATAATTTACACCTTCCATTAAAGGAGAAACATCGTCTGAAATCGGAGTTTTGGCTGCTGAGGTCAAGGTATTTGCAACATCGCCGTCAGCACCTGGGCTTTATCACAGTTCTTGATGAAACCATTGATGCTGGGGGCAACAGCAAAAAAGTGAGAGGCTGTATGACCAGTGGCTTTCTTTCCCACTCATGGAATTCCACCTTACAGCTTAGTCTTTAGTGATCGACTATGACTCTCTGACTAGGAGGCTTGACTCGCACAGTCCTTATGTGCTGCAGCCCTGGGGGCTGGTTGGCCTTTGGAGAACATCTCCAACGCTGACTGTCCTTATGCCCACTTGGCCGAGAGAGTGGGGATGTACTGTGGGCAAGGCATCTCCACTATAATCAAATTTCTGCCCAATTTCCAAAACAGCAGCTGCCTCCTCTGTGAATGTCTTCACCTGTACACTCCTTCTCGTTCCCTCCGCTCTGCTGAAAATACCCTGTGCTTACAAATACCTAGATTCAACCAGTTCACCGTTGGCCATCGCTCTTTCTCTGTTTCTGGTCCAGTGATCTGGAATGACCTCCCTCTCTCCCTTCGCGAAAAGCCTACTTACAACACTTTTAAATCCAGCCTCAAGACAGACCTATTTCCTACCTAAGACCTCCCCCTACAGTTTCATCTCATAACTATCTCTCCTTGCCTTCAGTGGCCTAAAATTCCCATCACCCTGCTGAAGCATATAACCTGTGTGTGGTGTGTGTGTGTGTGTGCGTGCGTGCGTGCGCGCGTGTGCGCGCGTGTGTTTGTGTGTATTTGAACTTGTTAAACTATTAATCATTGTTGGTTGCATGTGTAGGAGTGGAATGGATGCAAGCGCTTTGATTTGTTTTTTTACAAGATATAAATATATAAATTCCATTTATTATTATTATTATTATTATTTTGGAGGTCATCGTCGGACACGACGGACAAAACATTATATAAATTCCATTTATTATTATTATTATTATTTTGGAGGTCATCGTCGGACACGACGGACAAACATTTGCAAACAGCCGATTGTAACCATGGCCATGTAGCCCTATCGGGTAGATGAATGCCTGGTGCCTGGTTTTCTCCTGCGCTTGTAACTCTGCAGGAGGTCTGCCTGCTGGTCTCAGAGGACACATTCCGACTTCAGGGTAGCTCATTAAAAGACTCATAAGAAAAAAAAGATTCCAGATTTGCTCGGGAAAAAAGGCAAGAGAATGGGGCTGGGTAGCAGAGAATAAGAGAGAGAAGGAGAGAGGGGGGGAGAGGAAGGGGAGAGGGGGGAGGAGGGAGGGGGGGAGAGGGAAGAGAGAGGAGAGATGGAGAGAAGAGACGAAAGGGAGAGAGGAGAGGGGGGAGAGGAGAGGGAGAGGGGGAGAGGGAGAGAGGAGGGGAGAGAGACGAAAGAGAGTGAGAGGAGAGAGAGAGGAGAGAGAGAGAGGAGAGAGAGAGAGAGAGACTGAGAAGGAGAAGAGAGAGAAGAGGAGAGAGAAGAGAGAGAGAGAGAGAGAGAAGAGAGAAGGGAGGCAGAAACAAAAGGAGTGACAGGATAGAGTACATTTCTAGCCCAGAATTTCCACACAAAAAAGAGAGGATGGTATAATATATACACTGAAAGCGTCCCCGGCATCTCTCCCCCCCCCCCCCCCCCCCCCCCACCCCACCCCGGGGGAAACCAAACTTCTCGGTAAGTGTGTGCTTAACTTTTCACGGTATTTCCCAAATGTGAGGATTCTATTAGCACTGAGACAGAGTGCGTGGTCTGGGCGACTCTCCCATGGCGTCAAGATGGTGGATATTAGCCAACAAACAACAACAACAACAACAACAACAACAACAACAACAACAACAGCAACGGCAACCAACAACAATCTCCACGATGTGAACGCTGTGTAACAGGAACTGACACGTGTGCGTATGTACAGATAAACATACAGCACCGTGGGGACGGGATAGCCTAGTGGTTAGAACATTGCGCTCGCAATCTGACGACCCGGGTTCGATTCCCGTTCAAGGGGGATATTTTCCTCTGGAGTTAACATCAGTGCAGACTCCACTCTCCTTAAAAGTCTTTCGGATGAGACTATAAACCGAGGCCCCGTGTGCGAACGCACGCAGAACATCTTGCGCACACGTTAAATCCTGCTCCGCTTTTCGGTGGGAACAGATGACAGAATTAACAAAACGGGGACTGGATGTAAAAAAAGCACATAAGTGCTCATTCCATTATCCTCAATATAAAAGAATAAAATAAAATAAAAAAAATATAAAATAAAAAGTGGTCTGTTAAGTGCCGTAAGGATTCATGTAGCATGCAGAAGGACAGTTTTAAAAGCAGTTACATGCAGTACATGAAAATGTGAGGATATAATCATTTGCTGTGAAACTCACTCCATAATTATTATATCTACATTAATATCAGTATGCTTGTTTTTTTACTAGTAGGTTATATGCGTCAGTTTTTGTTCGAAACATTGTATTACGTGTTGATGTTGTTGCTCACGTTGTTAATGTTGTTTCAATAATGAATCCATTCATGTAAAAAAGCCAAGAAGAAAAAAAAAGGAATAAACCAGAATAAAAGCAACTACAAACAAACAAACACCAAATTTCTCTCTCTCCGCGCGCGCGTGCGTGTGTGTATGCGTGCGTGTGTTCGTGTGCGCGCGCTTGCATGCGTATGTGTGTGTGCGTGCATGCGTGAGTGTCTGCGCGCGCAGGCGTGTGTGTGTGTGTGTGTGTGCGCGCGCGCGCGAACTTGTGTGTGTGTGTGTGTGTGTGTTTGTACGCACGTATGTGCATCCGTTTGTGTGTCTGAGCGAATGGGAAGTGGGGTGAAGGAAGCTAGGGGTAAGGCCATACGGTAAGCAGCGATGTGGTGGGGTTTTTTTTTGTCTGGGAAGAAATGGGTTCATATTGTATGCATTGCATTCAGACTGGAGCTGACAGGCTATACATACATCTACACACCTTTAGGTCACACGGCCCCGTCGCAGTCAGCATCTCTCTCTCTCTCTCTCTCTCTCTCTCTCTCTATCTCTGTCTCTCTCTCTGTCTCTCTCTTTCTGTCTCTGTCTCTCTCTGTCTCTGTCTGTCTCTCTCTGTTTCTGTCTCTTTTTGTATTTTTCTCTGTGTGTGTGTCGCTCTCTATATCTCTCTCTCGTCTGTCCTCTATCCTGTCGCGCTCTCTCTCTCCCTCTCTGTCTCTCTGTCTCTGTCTGTTTCTCTCCTCTCTTCATCCCTCTCTCTGTCTCTCCTCCCTTCCTCTCTCTGTCTTTCTGTCTCTGTCTGTCTGTCTCCCACTCTCTCTCCATCCCTCTCTTCCATCTCTCTCTCTCTCTCTCTCTCTCTCTCTCTCTCTCTCTCTCTCTCTCTGTCTGTCTGTCTGTCTGTCTGTCTGTCTGTCTGTCTGTCTGTCTGTCTCTAGCATCAATGCCGTTATCAATATTCATCACAAAAAGTTTTTGCCAGAGTAGACAAAGGATTTGAATACCAGAGCTACATCAGATAGTATCATGTCATCTGGATGACTGTCTGTCTGTCTCTCTGTATGTATGTATGTGTATATGTATGTCTGTCGGTATAGGTTTCAGATTTGCAGCTGAACTAGATTGCTTTATACATTCAATGCTGTTGGTTTTTTTTAAGAGGACGATAATAATAATAATAATAATAATAATAATAATGATAATACGGGAATTTATATAGCGCTGTATCTTGCACAGGCAAATCAATGATGGTGATGTAGAGGATGTGGCTGGTTGTGATGATGATGACGATAATGATGACGATGATGATGATGATAATGATGATGATGAGGAGGAGGAGGAGGAGGACGAAGAGGAGGATGGTGATGATGATGATGATGATTGTTGTTGCTGTTGTCTTCGTTGTTGTAGGTGATATTTTATTATTGGTAGCAGAGTAGTTGTTGTAGTAGTTTCCCTCTACCCTATCCCTCCCGCTCCTTCTTTCCACTCTACCCTATCCCCCCTCCCTGCTCCTTCTTTCCACTCTAACCCCCCCCCCTCCCCACTCCTTCTTTCCACTCATACCCTATCCCCCCTCCCTGCTCCTTCTTTCCACTCTAACCCCCCCCCCCTCCCACCTTCTTTCCACTCTCCCCTATCCCCCCTCCCCACCCCTTCTTTCCACTCTACCCTATCCCCCTCCTGCTCCTTCTTTCCACTCTACCCTATCCCCCCCTCCCCACTCCTTCTTTCCACTCTACCCTATCCCCCCCTCCCACTCCTTCTTTCCACTCTACCCTATCCCCCCCTCCCCACTCCTTCTTTCCACTCTACACTATCCCCCCTCCCTGCTCCTTCTTTCCACTCTACCCTATCCCCCCCCCCTGCTCCTTCTTTCCACTCTACCCTATCCCCCTCCTGCTCCTTCTTTCCACTCTACCCTATCCCCCCCTGCTCCTTCTTTCCACTCTACCCTATCCCCCCTCCCTGCTCCTTCTTTCCACTCTACCCTATCCCCCCTCCCTGCTCCTTCTTTCCACTCTACCCTATCCCCCTTCCTGCTCCTTCTTTCCACTCTACCCTATCCCCCCTCCCTGCTCCTTCTTTCCACTCTACCCTATCCCCCCTCCCTGCTCCTTCTTTCCACTCTACCCTATCCCCCCTCCCTGCTCCTTCTTTCCACTCTACCTATCCCCCCCTGCTCCTTCTTTCACTCTCCCCTATCCCCCTCCCTGCTCCTTCTTTCCACTCAAATCCCTATCCCCCCTCCCTGCTCCTTCTTTCCACTCTACCCTATCCCCCCTCCTGCTCCTTCTTTCCACTCTACCCTACCCCTCCTTCCTGCTCCTTTTTTCCACTCTAACCCCCCCCCCCCCCCCCCCCCCCACACACACACACACTTTCCTTTCAATCTATCTTATCCCTCCCTCTCCTTCTTTCCACTCTATCCCCCCCCCCCCCAACACTTTCCTTTCAATCTATCCTATCCCTCCCTCTCCTTCTTTCCACTCTCCCCCCCCCCCCCCCCCCCCCCCCCCACTTTCCTTTCAATCTATCCTATTCTCCCCTCTCTCTCTAACCCCTATGCAGCCCAGCTGTGTTTCTCCCTACCCCCTCTCTTTTTCTCCTATCTTCCATCCCAGCCCAAATCCTACACCCACTGTTCCCCCCTCCCTCCCTTCTTCTCCCCCATTTTCCCTAGTCTTGTTCCCCTCCTCCCAGTTTCCCCTTATTCCCGACTTCATTTATATCCCTTAAAACCTATGCCTCTCCTACACTTCTTCCTTAATTTGAAGTCATAAATTAGGGAGAAAAAACAAACAAACTCGCAGACATTACAAGATACACAACGCGTCTTCTCAAAAGATCAAAGGATTAGAAATGACAAAAGGCGATCTTCTCATAACTGAAATCAACAAGTTATTAAATCATTGTTATTTTGTTGTTGTTTCGTGTTTTAGCAAACTGAATCTTTGACGTTTTCAAAGGTGTCTTCTGTTCGCACAGCACATAGATAACATGGTTGTGTTGTTGTTGTTTTTAACACAGATATTAGCTTCAACATGATTATTAAGGCACACCTTTCTATAATCATAAAGCAAAAAAGCACACACAAACAAACAAACACATACACATATATGCACGCACGCACGCACGCATTATAAGATTATTTTCAAGTCTAAACTCACTAAATGGGAATAGACGTTTAACTGACGATGTCACTCACTCACACACACACACACACACACACACACACACACACACAACACACACACACACACACACACACCACACACACACACCACATTCACATATTTTATATTCCTAGCAACTTGATCGTGTTTGGTTGGTTTTTGTTTTGCTTTGTTTTGTTTTTGCTAGTTTCTTTTTTTGTCTAAGAGCTGACATTAGCAAAATGTCATGTTTAGCATATTTGGCAATTATGTGGACGCTTTGCAAGCATTTTTCTTCGTTATTTCTTGTTTTGATTGATAATTTGCTTTATTTTCCAGTCTACGCTTTTTTTTTTTTACATTTGTTTCTTTGTTACTGCAAATTTCTTGTTCTGATTGATTGATTCATTTTTGGTTGTATGCATTTATTGTTATTTTTAATATTTGTTTCTTGTTTTGTTTGATTATTGTTTTGCTCTTCGTGTTGTTCCTTGTGAGATATTGTAAAGGTGGGATGGGAAAAAGGGGGGGGGGGGGGGGGGGGGGGGGGGTTCAGAAGAAGAGTTATTTTGAGAGGTTTGCTTTTACAGTTGGATGTATTGGTATCAATTGAACGTGAGCTTCTGGGAGAGGTTTGTTCTTCTTTCTATCTTTTGTTTCTTTGTCTATCTGTCTTTCTGTCTTTTTCTTCATTTCTTCTTTCTTCTTTCTTCTTGTGTTTTTTTCGTTTTTTCGTTGGTTCGGTCTTTCTTTCTTTCTTTTATTTTTCTTTTCTTTCTGCTTTTTCTGGGCTTCTTTTCACCTTCTGTCTTTTCTTTCTTATTTTTTTTTCCTTCTTAATTCCTTTTATCTTTTTCGTCATTTTTTCATTCTTTCTTTTTCTTTTTTCCTTCTTCCTTCTTCTTCCCTTCCCTTTTTTCTTTTTTCTTCTTTTTTTCTTTGGCTCTCTCTTTTTTTTTCCTTTTTTTCGTTTTTTTTTTCTTTTTCTTTTATTTATCGTGTTCGTCTTTTATCTTTATCTTTTTCTTCTTTAGTCTTCTTTTTTTCGGTGCTTTTTCTTTAGTTTTTTGTTGTAATTTTGTTGAATACTTAATTTAACAATATTTTATTTTCTTTATATTCGCGGTTTTAATGATTTATGAGAGACAGATAGACAGAAATACAGAGAGAGAGAGAGAAGAAACAGAGAGAGAGAGAGAGAGAGAGAGAGAGAGAAACAGAGAGACAGAGAGAGAGAGAAACACAGAGAAAGAGAAAGAAACAGAGAGAGAGAGAGAGAGAGAGAGAGAGAGAGAGAGAGAGAGAGAGAGAGACAGACAGACAGACCAGAGAGAGAGAGAGAGCGAAACACAGAGAGCGAGAGAAACACACAGAGAAAAAGAGAGAAACAGAGAGAGAGAGAGAGAAGCAGAGAGAGTAGAGAGAGAGAGAAGAGAGAGAGAGAAACTCACAGAGAAAGAGAAAGAAGCAGAGAGAGGGGAGAGAGACAGACAGAGAGAGAGAGAGAGATAAAAACACACATAAAAAGAGAGAAACAGAGAGAAACAGATAGAGAGAGAAACAGAGAGAGAGACAGGGAGAGAGAGAGAAATACAAAGAGAGAGAAAGAAACAGAGAGAGAGAGACAGAGAGAGACAGAGACAGTTAAACAGACAGACCGACAGGCATAATCTAAATAGAGAAAGAGAGAGAGACAGAGACACAGAGAGAGATAAAGAGGTTCCTGCAGTGTAAGTCCGTTTATTCAAAATGTGGAAAGAAGAAGAAGAAGAACAAGAAGAACAAGAACAAGAAGAACAAGAAGAACAAGAAGAACAAGAACAAGCAGAACAAGAACAAGAACAAGAACAAGAAGAACAAGAACAAGAAGGAGAATAAGAACAAGAACAAGAACAAGAAGATCACAATTGAAGTGAATTATGCTAAGGCCTTAGTTTTGAACGTGTGTTTTCTGTTTTCTTTCTGTACATACTATACTGCATTATGTAGATTTTCCTTTTGGGCTACTGTTTCTGTTTTTTTGCTGTCAAATTTATTTTTTGTGGTTGTTCAGTTGTTATTCTTTTTGCCTCATTGTTTGTTGCAAATTCTCTCTCTCTCGGTCAGTCTCTGTAGTGTGTTGTGTTGTGTTGTGTTGTGTTGTGTGTGTGTGTATGTGTGTGTGTGTGTGTGTGTGTGTGTGTGTGTGTGTGTGTGTGTGTGTGTGTGTGTGTGTTGTGTGTGTGTGTAAGTGTGTGGGTGTGTGGGTATTGTGTTTGTGTGTGGGTGTATGTGTGCGTTTTGTTATGTTTGTGTGTGCTGTGTGTGTTTGTGTGTGTGTGGTGTGTGTGTGGGGGGGGGGGGGGTTGTACGTGTGTGTGGTGGGTTGTGGGTGTGTGTGGGGGGATGTGGGGGGGAGGGGGTGTTGGTGTATGTGTTTGTTGTGTTGTGTTGTGTGTGTTGTGTTGTGTGTGTGTTTGTGGTGTGTGTTGTTTGTGTGTGTGTTGTGTGTGTGTGTTGTTTGTGTGATGTGTGTTGTGTGTGTTGTGTGTGTGTTGTGTGTGCGTGAGTTTGTGTGTGTTGTGTGTGTGTTTGTGTGTGTGTGTGTCTGTTTTGTGGTTGTGTTGTGTGTTGTGTATGTGTTTGTTGTGTTGTGTGTTGTTTTGTGTGTTGTGTTGTGTGTTGTGTGCCTTGTGTGTGTGTTTGTGTGTGTTGTGTGTCTTGTGTGTGTGCTATGTGTGTGTGTGTGTGTTGTTGCGTGGTATGTGTGTGTTGCGGTGTGTTGTATATGTGTTGTAAGTGTTGTGTGTGTATATGTGTATCTGTGTATGTGTGTGTTGTGTGTGTTTGTGTGTGTATGTTGTGTGTGTTGTGTGTGTATGCACGCGCGCACCAAAAACAGAAAAGAAAAGACTAACACTTTCAACAGTGTAAAGATAGGGGTGTCTGCAGCAGAATAAAAACTACGCGCATTATACATCTTGATCAGCATTTCGCGTGTCTACGCCACAAACTGAGTCACTGCTCTCCTTCCCCCCCCCCCCCTTTCCCCACCCCCCCCCCCCCCTCCCCCCCCTCCCCCTCCCCCCCCCCCCCCCCCCCCCCCCCCCCCCCCCCGTATCTATCTGTCTGTCTGTTTTTTTTCTCTCTGTTTCTGCGTCTCTCTTTTCTCTGTCTGTCTGTCTGCCTGTCTTTCTGCCTGTCTCTCTGTCTGTCTGGTAGTCTGTCTGCCTGCCTGCCTGTCTTTCTGCCTAACTGCCTGCCTGTCTTTCTGTCTGCCTGCTTATCTGTCTGTCTGTCTGTCTGTCTCTCTTTCTCTCTCTCTCTCTCTCTCTCTCTCTCTCTTTTTTTTTTTCTTTCTTTCTCTCTCTTCCTCTTTGATTTCTCTCTTCTGTATCTGTATATGTTCCTCTCTAATTCTACCTCCTTCCCTCTCACTATCTCGTTCTTTATTCCACCCCTCTCTCTCTCTCTCTCTCTCTCTCTCTCTCTCTCTCTCTCTCTCTCTCTCTCTCTCTCTCTCTCTCTCTCTCTCTTTTGATTTCCCTCTTCTGTCTCAGTATCCGTCTCTCTCTAATTCCACCTCCTTCCCTTTCAACATCTCTTTCTTTCACCCGCTCTCTCTCTCTCCCTCTTACTCTCTCTCCCCTCCCTCCCTCCCTCTCTCTCTCTCACCCTTTCTCTCTCTCTCTCCCTCTTTGATTTTCCTCTTCTGTCTCTGTTTTCTCTAATTCTACCTCCTTCCCTCTCACTATCTCGCTCTTTATCCCCCCCCCCTCTCTCTCTCTCCCTCCCCCTCTCTCTCTCTCTCAACTCTCTCTCTCTCTCTCTGTCTCTGTCTGTCTGTCTGTCTGTCTGTCTGTTTATGGTCAGATCTCCATGTCATTACAGTATGAGATTAGTAGCACCACGTCTTGCTCTGATCTCTTTGACACTGCACTGCAGGAATCCCCGGAATGAAGGAAAAGCGGGATGCCAGAGAATCGACGGAGAGAGAGAGAGAGAGAGAGAGAGAGAGAGAGAGAGAGAGAGAGAGTGGGGGAGAGAGAGAGAGAGAGAGAGAGAGAGAGAGAGAGAGAGAGATTTACTTATCCTTTTTTACTTTAAGATAATAGAATAAGCATCATGGGCTTTTCGAAATTCAGTCCCCGCGTACATGTAGTTTTGTAAATATTTTTGTCGCCTGTTCTCACCGGCACAAATGGCCAACTTTTCCGAAAAGTGGAGCAAGTTTTAAAGTGGTCGCAACATGTTCTGCCTGCGTTCTCACGGGGACCTTGGTCTACAGTCTCGTAGGAAGGTCTTTAGAGGGAGTGCAGTCGGTGTTGAAGTTAACTCCAAGGGAAACTTCTTTTCAATTGATATCTCGGAGATGGCTCAAAGCTGGACTGGAACACCAGGGGAGAGGGAGAGAGAGAGAGAGAGGAGAGAGAGAGAGAGAGAGATGAGAGGAGAGAGAGAGAGAGAGAGAGAGAGAGAGAGAGAGAGGGAGATGGAGAGAGAGAGAGGGAGGGAGAAGAGAACACTGAACACTTAACACTGAACACTGAAATGATTTAATGTACATTGGCCTTGGACCACAATACATTTGTTGGGCTTGGGATAGAACAATGGGTTCATTCATATCATTGGCAAAGCAAATGCACAAACAAATAATGATTTATGACTGATTAGAGAAGAAAAACACCAACATATACATAGCCAAATAATGCAAAAAGATTATGTCAGTAACAGGTCATGACTAAATACAAAAGAAAAACACCATTTATTCTATTTCTTGATTATAAACCTTAAATCAATCATAACCCAATCATAGAAAGAAGATGCTGTCTAAGAAAAATCATCCATATTGAGTATATCAAATCGTAGCAGTTTTCCAATAAAGTATTTGCGCCAACATTATTTTCCTTTTGTTAATAGAATGATAGAGAGAGAGAAAGGGAGGGAGAGAGATAGAGAGAGAGAGGGAGGGTAGGAAGATGGAGAGAGAGAGGGAGAGAGAGAGAGAGAGGGAGGGATATATATATATATATATATATATATATATATACATATATATATATATATATATAGAGAGAGAGAGAGAGAGAGAGAGAGAGAGAGAGAGAGAGAGAGAGAAAGAAAGAGAGAGAGAGAGAGACGGTGAGAGAGAGGGGGAGAGAGACAGGAGAGATATAGAGAGAGTTCAAACTTCAGCTCTATGACTATAGAAAAGGGGCCTTAAAGATTTTTTTCCTCTTTTAAAGAAGAGTACAAATAGATGGGTGACCATTTGCGCGCCTTGGCTTATGTACAGTCCACCCATTCACCCAGCTGGTAAATGGGTGCCTGCCTTCTTTAGGGTCAGATCAGAGAAGGTAAAGCAGTGAGGGAGAGGAGATGGGCGCCGCCCTCAATACGCTGGCCCCTGGAGAAGCTGAGGTCTGTGACATCTCGCTCTCCAACGGCTGCATAGGCTGTGCGAACAGCTTCACCTTTTTACAGGTTGTCGCGCTAGATGCTGATGATTTCTCCTTTAAAGAAGAATGCAGGAGATTATGCTAAATGCTTTTTTCACGTTAAAGGAGAATACAGACTGCTATACTTAAGACTTGTTTCTCCTTTAGAGAAGAATGCAGGTGATTATGCTAAATGCTTTTTTTCCCATTAAAGGAGAATATAGATGGCTATACTTAGGGCTTGTTTCTCCTTTAAAGAAGAATGCAGGTGATTATGCTAAATGCTTTTTTTTTCCCGTTAAAGGAGAATTCAGATTGCTATAGTTAAGACTTGTTTCTCCTTTAAAGAAGAATGCAGGTGATTATGCTCAATGCTTTTTTACACGTTAAAGGAGAATACAGATGGCTATACTTAAGGCTTGTTTCTCCTTTAAAGAAGAATGCAGGTCATTATGCTCAATGCTTTTTCCCACGTTAAAGGAGAATACAGATTGCTATACTTAAGGCTTGTTTCTCCTTTAACGAAGAATGCAGGTGATTATGATAAATGCTTTTTTACACGTTAAAGGAGAATACAGATTGCTATAGTTAAGACTTGTTTCTCCTTTGAAGAAGACTACAGGTTGTTGTGCTAACTTTTATTCTCCTTTAAATGAGAGTAAGTTTGTTATGCAAAACCCAGTTTATCCTCTCCTTTAAAGGACGGTTCAAATTATAACGCTAAACGAGTAGTTTTCCCCCCTCATTTTAATGAAAGTACAGACTATTCTATTATATTGACAGGTGTTTTTTTTTCTTTTAAAGGAGAGGACAGGTTGCTATGCTAAAGACGTCGCCACTCAATATGGCTGGAGACAGTTATCAGTATAACACTTCACAGCGGTATACCATTAGTTTCAGTGTATGCTAAAGACCTCACCATTCACTGTGGCTGAAGACGTCATCAGTATATATATCATTTCAACGTAGAATACATTTTCTGTATGCCAACCCTCACCACTCACACTGGACGTCATCAGTAAATATACCATTTCACAGTAGAATACATTTTCTGTATGCCAAACCTCACCACTCACACTGGATGAGGACGTCATCAGTATATATATCATTTCAACGTAGAATACATTTTACTGTATGCCAACCCTCACCACTCACACTGGATGAGAACGTCATCAGTATATATATCATTTCAACGTAGAATACATTTTACTGTATGCCAACCCTCACCACTCACCGTGACTGAAGACGTCATCAGTATATATACCATTTCACAGTAGAATACATGTTACTGTATGCCAAACCTCACCACTCACACTGGATGAAGACGTCATCAGTATATATATACCATTTCAACGTAGAATACATTTTACTGTATGCCAACCCTCACCACTCACACTGGATGAGGACGTCATCAGTATATACATCATTTCAACGTAGAATACATTTTACTGTATGCCAAACCTCACCACTCACACTGGATGAAGTCGTTATCAGTATAACATATCAAAGCGGGATACACTTTTCTTCATGTAGAGTCTTAGGGGTTTAGGTTTAGCTTACTGCATCAGTCAGCAGCAGAGCTCATGTCCTGAGACAAGTGTGTGTGTGTGTGTGTGGGGGGGGGGGTGTCAATGTTGACGGGGCATAGCGGTAAATGATCATGGTGCCAGAATACCAGGCAGAACACAAGTTGTCTGTCTGTCTGTCCGTCCGTCTGTCTGTCTGTCTGCTGCGTTTCCTTCCAGCAAAGCATGGTGTCACTGCCTGTCTGTTTGTCTGTCTGTCTGTCTGTCTGCTGCGTTTCCTTCCATCAAAGCATGGTGTCACTGTCTGTCTGTTTGTCTGTATGTCTGTCTGCTGCATTTCCTTCCAGCAAAGCATGGTGTCACTATCTGTCTGTCTGTCTGTCTGTCTGTCTGTTTGCTGCATTTCCTTCCAGCAAAGCATGGTGTCACTATCTGTCTGTCTGTCTGTCTGTCTGTCTGTTTTCTGCATTTCCTTCCAGCAAAGCATGGTGCCACTGTCTGTCTGTCTTTCTGTCTGTCTGTTTTCTGCATTTCCTTCCAGCAAAGCATGGTGCCACTGAGTCTGATTTTGTCCGTTTGTCTGTCTGCTGCATTTCCTTGCTTCAAGCACAGGGTGGTGCCACCGAGTCTGTTCTGTGCGTGTGTGTGTGTGTGTGTGAGTATGTGAGTGTGTGTTTGTCTGTCTGTCTGTCTGTCTCTGTCTCTCCGTCTGTCTGTCTGCTGCATTTCCTTCCTTCAAGCACAGAGTGGTGCCACTGAGTCTGTTCTGTGTGTGTGTGTGTGTGTTTGTGTGTGTCGGTGTGTCTGTCTGTGTGTCTGTGGTCGTCTGTGTGTTGGTCGGTCTGTCTGTCTGTCTGTATGTCATCCACAGTGACACTGGCCTTAGGGTCTGTGAGGGGAAGGAAACAGGAAACGACATGGTAATCGATGGAAAGAGAGAGGGAGAGAGAGGGAGGGGGGAGGAGAACGGAGGGAGGAGGGGGTGGAGAGATAGGGGAGAGAGGAGAGAGAAGGGAGGGGAGGGAGAGAGAAGGGAGAGAGGGAGGGGAGAGAGAGGGAGGGGAGAGAGAAAATAGGGAGAGAGAGGGAGGGAGGGAGCAAATGGAGGGAGGGACGGAGGGAGGGGGAGAAAGAGAGGGGAGGAGAGAGACGGGAGAGAGAGAGAAAGAGGAGAGACAGTGAGGGAGGGAGAGAGGGAGAGAGGGCGAGAGAGAGGGAGAGAGGAGGGAGAGAGAGGGGGCTATGGAAGGAGAGAGAGAAAGGGAGGGAAGGGGAGGGGAGAAGAGAGAGAAAAAAAAGGAGAGAGAGGGAGGAATGGGGGAGGGAGAGACAGAGAGACAGACAGAGACAGAGAGACAGAGAAAAACGGAAGAAATAGATAGATAGATAGATAGATAGATAGATAGATAGATAGATAGACAGAAAGACAGACAGACTGACTGACTGACTGACTGACAGATAGACAAAAAGACACACAAACACGCACGCACACACACATACGAACACACACACACAAACACACAAACACACAAACACACACACACACACAACACACACACTCACACACACTAACACACACACACACACACACAAAACACACACACACACACACACACACAACACACACACACACACAACACACACACACACACACACATACACAAACACTAACACACACACTAACACACACACACACGTGGAGAAAACAACAGATGGAGTGTGGCGTTTACGTTTACACAAGGATCAGGCCACCGACTGTCCAGTATCGGACGGAACTGGTCTAGCCAAAGAGCTCCTTCACGATATCATAGAGATCCCGGGTCCTGGAGATAAGGGAGTCCTCTCACACTGTCCTGCTTCCCCGCATGTCCTGTATTCTCGATGCAGAATGTATGATTAAAAAAAAAAATTATTAAAAAAACCCCCACCAAACAAACAACAAAACGTCCAACATCTTGTTCTGTCCTTCTGTGTCAAAGAAGAAGAGAAAGTAGAAGAAGAGAAGAAAAGAAGAAAGAAGAAGCATTTTTTAAAATATTCATTCGTCGTCGTCATCGTCGACGTCGTTGTTGTCATCTCCTCATCGTGTCGAGTAAGTCGACGCAACGACCAACCACATCATCGTCAGACGTCATGTCATCGTCAATTGAGAGTGAGCAGTCATCATTTCATTCTAATTATTCATTCTCTCAACATCATCTCGATCGTTCGTTGTTGTCATCTTCCTCATCGTCATCATCATCATCATCATCGATCATCATCACACCATCATCATCTCTCTTCTCATTCTTCATCTCATTCTCATCATCA
>CM054145.1:37187957-37200457 GCA_028751875.1 Rapana venosa | reverse complement strand
ATCCACGTTTGTGTGTGTGTGTTTAGCTCTATTTGTCCTTCATACTACTTTATGGGACCAGTGAGTGTCAGAAATGGAAGACGAGGCAGTCAAGGAGAAAAGGAGAGAGATGGAGGGAGAGGGAGGGAGAGAAGAAATACTCGGAGAGAAAGAAACAAAAATAGAGAGTAAGAGAAATGGATTGATTTGTAATCTGTATTTCCAGGCGTTACAGATAAGTATTGCCATACTTAAATTGTCTGACCTTGCCCTGAATAGGAAGAATCTGTAATAATTGCTGGCTTCTTCGTGTGATGTCCTTATCAAACCCATTCCTGCTACATGTAAAATATAGTGCAAATCGATTATGTCAATACGGTCAGACAGAGAGAAAGAGAAAGAGAGAGAGAGACAGAGACAGAGACAGAACAAGACAGACAGACAGGGAGACAGACAGAAAGAGAGACAAACGAACAGAGAGACAGAGAGAGAAACTATTTGATTGATTGATTGATTGATTAGTTGATTGATTGATTGATTGATTGATAATGTTTATTTCCAAAAGTGACAGACAAGTATTAACATTTTTGTTCATCCGGCCCTCACCCTAAATAGGTATTGTGTTAAGTAAAGAAAAGTAACAATTTCAGTGAAGAAAGAAACTGACAGACAGAGAGGCAAACTGACAGACAGACATAGAGAGAACACTGAACACTGAAAATAATTTATTGCCATTAACAATACAGAGAGAGAGAGAGAGAGAGAGAGAGAAGTACTAAAGCAGCATGATCTATAGTCTACTGCACTGATTTCAAATCATATGATGATGATAAAAAGAACAACAACAACAACAACAAATCAACAGTTGGAACAGAAGCAGCGACATTCACAGTGTGAGAAGATGAAAGCTGAAGGACAATAAACAAAAACAAGGCCAAAGGACCAAGAGGAAGAAGAACAACAACAACAACAAGATCGAGAGGAAATAAAAACACTAGAAGCAGCGCAAGCAGTCGGGGGCAAATGGCAATACAATGACAGCATCGCTACCTGGTCTAATGGCCAGACAATGGGCAGGAATGACTTAATGGGCTCACCATTTAAGGATAGCCATTCACTTGCTCGTTATTCTTGATACACTTGTATAGTATTCACTTTTGTGTGTCTGGATCTGTCTGTACGAGAAAGAGAGAGAGAGAGAGAGAGAGAGAGAGAGAGAGAGAGAGAGAGGAGAGAGAGAGAGAGAGAGAGTTCTTGGCAGTGATCTTGTTGTAAGAGGTTAGAGTAATAATATATTATGAATTGTATATATTCTGAAATAATGAGAAAACACTTTGAAAGCATTTCTTGCTCACAAAAAAAAAATATTGAAAAAATGTGATATGATAGATTAAGACTAAGTGCTTAGAATACTGAATGTTTCACACATTGTACCACGCTGTTGTTTTAGACCCCTTTCAATCCACCATATATTGTTTGATTGTCCCATTCTTGTTGACATGAATATAAAGAGGAGAGGACTAGATATCCATAAATGATGTACCCCTGTTCAAGAAGTTTTATATAATACACAGCATTTTTTTTAATATCAGCTGCTGGAGCCGTATATGCTTTTCCTTTTAGACATTTACAGTAAAAGAAGAAGAAGAAGAAGAAGGAGAAGAAGAAGAAGAAGAAAAAGAAGAAGAATGATGATGATGATGATGATGATGATGATGATGATGATGATGATGATGATGATGATGATGATGATGTTGGAGGAGGAGGAGGAGGAGAAGAAGAAGAAGAAGAAGAAGAAGAAGAAGAAGAAGAAGAAGAAGAAGAAGAAGAAGAAGAAGAAGAAGAAGAAGAAGAAAGAAGAAAAAGAAGAAGAAGAAGAAAATATTTAACGAAAACGAAAGAGAAGAATAAATGGAAGAAGAAGAAAAAGAAGAAAGCTACAACAATAACAACAACAACAACAACAACAAAAGGATGGAAAAGATGAAAACTAGGAAGAAAAAAAGAGAAAACGAAGAAAAATACCCTGAACCCTAAAAGAAACAAATGCAGATCCAGTCCGCAAAAGAAACAGAAGCAGTAACAATCACAGAGTGAGAAAATGAAAGCTGAAGGAAAATAAACAGAAACAAGGCCAAAGGACAAAAAGCCATCAACAACAAACAAAAAGATTGGAAGGAAAAAAACACCCACTAGAAGCAGCGCAAGCGACCAGGGGCAAATGGCAATACAATGACAGCCTCGCTACCTGGTCTAATGGCCAGACAACAGGCAGGAAGGACTTGATGGTCGCGCCGTTTAAGGATAGCCATTCGCTTGGTCGTTATTCTTGATACCCTTGTATAGTATCCGCTTGTGTGTCTGTGCCTCTGTCTCTGTTTGTCTGTATCTGTGTTGTGTCTTTGTCTCTGTCTCCTTGTCTCTATGTCTGTCTGTCTGTCTGTTTCTCTCTCTTTCTCTCTTTCTCTCCTTCTCTCTCTTTCTCTCTCTGTCTCTGTATACATGTGTGCTGTTGTTGTTGTTGTTGTTGTTGTCCAATTTAAAGTATGTTCACACTTAGTGACATTAGACTAAAAGAAACCCATCCAAACAAACAAGGAAATAAAAGTCCTGTCATAAAAAAATTACAGAAGACTTAGAAATAATCCCAGCAACATCAGTAACCAGCGGTTTTCGCAAAACTATGTTCAATAGTTCCCTTTGAATTTCAATGCCAGATTCTTTTGTAACCTGAATTGAAAACTGAACATTGACAAAGAATATGTTTACAAGAGAGTGGCTCTAAACAGGAGCAAGTCACATTCTGAGAATATTTGGTCTTCCGAGAATTTTATTGTAACTTATAAATGATGTTAGAAGTATGTCTTGGGTAGCCTGGTATTTCAAATTTCACATGAAATGTATTTTTTGGGTACATGATTTTTCAGTAATGAATTAATTTCACGACAGTCATTTTTAAGTTAAGCTCTTGGAACTCTCTTTTTGCATATTGTTTTGCAAGACCATCTACTATTTCATTCCAGAGTATCCCACAGTGAGAAGGAATCCAGCAAAATTCTATTCCGATACCTTTGGTCATGATAAATTGTATCAAGTATTTTATTTCAAATAATAAGCCTGTCCTTATTTTTTAGCTCCTGTCTTGTAAGCGTATATAGTACAGACTTAGAGTCAACATTAAAAACGATGTGAAAGAATGGGCAATTATTGTGATTTATCGCAATCAGTGCCATAAGGGGACGGAATAGCTCAGTGGTCGGAGCACTCGCTTTCTCCCAGCCAAGTTAAGCAGTGTCGAGCGTGGTTACCAGTTGGGGGGGGGACCGTTTGCGCGCCTTGGCTTCAGTACAGTTCCCCCAGTTCACCCAGCTGTAAATGGGTACCTGTCCTCTTTAGGGTCAGGGAAGGTAAAGCAGCGAGGGAGAGGAGATGGGCGCCGCCCTCAATATGCTGGCCCTAGAGAAGTGAGGTCTATGACGCCTCGCTCCCCTACGACCTTATAGGTTATGGGACACCTTTACCTTACCTTTACCTTTTTAGTGCCATAAGTGTGGCATAGAGCTCAGCGCTGAATATTGAAAACCCCTCCCTAGACAGAATCATTTTTATATCTTCACAGCAGGAATAACAAGAAAAATGCGTGCGCGCGTGTGTGTGTGTGTGTGTGGGGGGGGGGGGGGGTGGGAGGGGTGTAATTGTGTGTGGGAGTGTGTGTGTGTTTATTTGTTTATTTATTTATTTATTCTTTTATATTTTTTATTTATTCTTTTATATCGAGGATAATGGAATAAGCACTCATGTGCTTTTTTACATACAGTCCCCGTGTGTATACGGTTTTTTCAATTCTGTCATCTGTTTCCATCGGCACACAATGGCCTACTCTTTCAAACAGGGGAACAGGATTTAACGTGTGCGCAAGATGTTCTGCGTGCGTTCGCACACGGGGCCTCGGTTTATAGTCTCATTTGAAGGACTTTGGGGGAGAGTGGAGTCTGTACTGATGTTAACTCCATGGGGGAAATCCCCTTAAACGGGAATCGAACCCGGGTCGTCAGATTGCGAGCGCAATGTTCTGACCACTAGGCTATCCAGTGTGTGTGTGTTGTGTATGTGTGTGTGTGTGTGTGTGTATGAGTGTGTGTGTGTGTGTGTATGTGTGTGTGTGTGTGTTTGTGTGTGGTGTGTGTTTGTGTGTGTATGTGTGTGTGTGTATGTGTGTGTGAATGTGAGTGCGCGTGTGTAAGTGTGTGTGTGTATGTATGTTTATGTGTGAAGGAGGAGGAGAAGGCAACATTCAGAATAAAGAAGCGTGTTGTTGTTTTTCTGATCCTGATCCGTTGGATGATCATTGTTCCTCCTGCCTTCCTCTCCTCAGGAAGCGGCCTGTCTCCCCTAGTGTCTGCCCAGCAACCGTAGATGAGTGGCCTTCAGCCTGCCCCTCCCCCCTCCCCCCTATCCCTCCCTTCCTACCATCCCCACACACCACCCTCTCCCCCATAAGCCCCTATCACCACTATCCTCCCCACCATTATCACTCGTCCTCCCACCACCACTACCACTATCATCATCATCTGCAGCAGCAGCAGCAGCAGCATCTTTATTCCTCCCGCCTCGCCACTCGTCCTGTGCTTCATGCTACTTCATGGAGCCAGCGAGTGTCAGAAATGGAAGATGAGGCAGTCGATGAGAGAGGGAGAGACGGGATGGGGGTGGGGGGGGGGGGGGTAAGAGAGAGAGGGGGAGAGAGAGAGGGGAGAGGGAGGTGGAGGAAGACAGAAGAAGAGAGGGAGATAAAGAAAGAAAGAAATCGATAGATAGATAGATAGATAGAGAGATAGAGAGATAGATAGGTAGGTAGGTAAATAGATAGATAGATAGATAGATAGATTAGACAGACAGACAGAAAGATAGATAAATAGGTAGATGATAGATAGATAGATAGGTAGATAGATAGATAGATGTATATCTGTGCGTGCGTGCGTGCGTGCGTGCGTGAGTGTGTGTGGTGTGTGTGGGGGGGGGGGGGGGGTGCGTGCGAGTGTGTAGGTGCATGCCCGCGATGATGTGAAAGTCATATAAATGTATCACCTTGACATATTTTCTAATCGTCTTCTTTCCTTTTCTTATGGCCTATTTTAAATAGATTATCTTCTGATAGCAGCACCACACCTTTGTTTTTTCTTCTCAAACTGAATCACAATAGTATATTTTTATGTATCAAAGAGCGATAGTTCCTCATAAAATATATGTTACGGCTAGTTTCCTCATAAAATATATGCTTAAAGCTACATTCCTCATAAAATATATGCTTAAAGCTAGATTCCTCATAAGATATAATAATGCTTAAACTAGATTCCTCATAAAATATGCTTAAATCTTGTTTCCTCCCAAAATATCTGCTTAAAAGCTAGATTCCTCACAATATACATGTTTAAAACTAGTTTGTATGTTTTGTTTAACGATGTGTTGTTTATTCATGTTTGTTGTCTATCTTACCATACTACGTGCTGTCTTTTTTTTCTTCTTTAACTTTGTTCTTTGTGTTTTCAGGACAAAGGCTGACGGGATTGCTTTGTTTCTGTACTGGATGTGATCAAACAAAGACAGGTCAGTTCAGAAGAGATTGCTGTTTTCAGTGTCTTTGTCTTACAATGTCTTGGGGAGAGGATGGTGGGACGCGTGATGTCAGAGCTGAGTGAGACAGAAAGTGTGTGTGTGTGTGTGTGTGTTTGGTGTGTGTCCGTTTGTGTGTGTGTGTTTGTGTTATATATATATATATATATATATATATATATATATATATATATATATATATATATATATATATATATATATATATATATATATATAAATCGAGAATAATGGAATAAGCACTTATGTGCTTTTGTACATCCAGTCCCCGTGTGTATGCTGTTTTGTAAATTCTGTCATCTGTTCCCACCGGCACACAATGTTTGTGTGTGTGTGTTTGTGTGTGAGTGTACGTGCGTGCGCACGCGCGAGCGTGTGTGTGTACGCGTGCTTGTGTGTGCGCGTGTGCTGGTGTATGTCTGTGTCTGTCTGTCTCTGTCCCTCTCTCTTGTCCGTATGATTGTATGTATCTTTGCATCAGCCTTTTTAAAAAAAATTGATTCTTGTTTGAAATACCTAGGAAAAAAAGGCTACATTAACGTTCGTTTATTTATTCCGTTATGTAACAAAAGAACGTAGTCTCCAAGGATAGATTTTGTTTTGGGTGGGGTTTTTTTTGCTAATCATCTGCTTGTATACAAGTTTGTTTGCTTTGTTTTGGAGGGTGCATTTTTATGAAAATTTTCTGTAGATGTTTAGAGCGGATTTTGTTTGTTTGTATAGTGCTGGTTTTTTATTTGTTTGTCTTGGTTTTGTTTTCCCTCTCCTTGTTTGTGGTTTTGTTTTCCCTCTCCTTGTTTGTGGTTTTATTTTCCATCTCCTTGTTTGTGGTTTTGTTGGTCTTGTATCTTGTTCCTGAGTTTGTTATGGTTTGATTGTTTGTTTGTTTGTTTGTTGTTGCTGTTTTTTATGCTAAGTCTCTTTTTTGCTGTTCTTATTATGCCATTCTCAGCTCTTATCAAAGGAAACCATCACACTACCACCAACATCAACAGTTACACAAACGATTGCATCAACAACAACAGCAGCAGCAGCAATAACAACATCTAAACTTTTTTCATTTTGATCTTTTCTTGCTGAACTTTCTTTCTTTAATGTCTGTCTTTTTTCTCTCTTCTTTCTTTCTTTCTTTCTTTTCTTTCCTTTCTTTTTTGTCGTTCTTTCTATTTTTTTTAAATTTCTTATCTTTCTTTTTCTTGTTTTTCTATCTTTCTTTCTGTCTTTAAATTGTTATTTCTCTCTTTCTGTATGCGTGCATGTATTATGTATCTATGTCTCCATGGTTCTATGTTTTGCCTATCTTTTGGTCTGTATTTCTGTCTATCTACCTGCAAGCCTACCAGTATATCTAGCTGTCTGTCTATCTGTCTGCCTTTCTTTCTTTCTTTCTTTCTCTCTGTCTGATTTTTTCCCCATTATTGTTAACAACTTTGTTTGTTGTAATCAGCCTTAACTGTACCGTCCACTATTTCTTTTTGTTTTTCGGGTTTAATTGAAATCTCTCAGCTTTAACAAACGGTCCTGACGACACTCGTTTCAAACTAATGGCCTATCTGCCTGCTTCTCTGTGTGTCTCTCAGTCTTTGTTCTTTAAAATTGGAAAGTGTCCCTCCCTTTTGGTGGTAAATTGCAAACTGGTCTTTGTCGTTAATTAGAAGCGTTCCTATCTTTGCTGTTAACTGCAAATCGTTCCTGGTTTTTTGTCTTGGCAATAAGAAAGTGTCGATGCTTTCGTTAGAGAATGGACAGTGTCTATGTGTTTGCTGCTGTTCAATGCGATTAATATGTTAGTGTTTGGTGTTGTATTTTTGTGTGGGGTTTGTTTGTTTTGGAAATCGTTGCCTATGTTATTATTGTAATTTTTGGGGAAAAATCAATGTTCCTGTTCTTATTGTCAGTTGCTAAATGTCTGATGCTTGTTGCTAACTATATAGAGGTGATTGCTGTTGTTGTTGTTGTTGATAGTTGTAAAGTGTTCATATCTTTGTTGTTTAAGTGCATTCTCTTCATGTATTTGCTGTAAAGTGGAAAGTGATGATCGTCTTTGGTGTTAATTGGAATATGTTGATTACTTTTTGCTTTTAACTAGAAAGTGTTGATTGTCTTTGGTGTTAATTGGAAAGTGTCGATTGTCTTTTGTGTTAATTGGAAAATGTTGATTGTCTTTGGTGTTAATTGGAAAGTGTCGATTGTCTTTGGTGTTAACTAGAAAATGTTTATTGTCTTCCGTGTTAACTGGAAAGTGCTGATTGCCTTTTCTGTAACTAGAAAAAAGTTAATTGTCTTTGGTGTTGATTGGAAAGTGATGGTTGTCTTTGGTGTCAACTAGAAAGTGTTGACTGTCTTTGGTGTTAATTAGAAAATGTTTCCGGAGGTGTGGAGTCGGTACTGCTGTTGACTCCAGGGGCAAAATCCCCTTGAAGATGTGCTTTGGTAGTGTCTTGATCAATGTGCTTTGGTAGTGTCTTGATCAGGGCTGTTAGATCTCGAGTACTACACTCTAACCATTTGGCTATCCCGACCACACACCCCTCCTCCCACCCAATTTGCTGTGTAATCAGGCCAGAAATTCCTGTATTATTTTGGTTGTTGGGCGTTCCTCAATTAAGCGTTCTGGGGTCACCAAAACTATGTATTTTGTTTCATACAACATTCCATGTAGGAATCACAGTGAAAATGTACAATCTGGGATGAGGAGTTTGCATGGATTGAGAGGGAGAGAGAGATAGAGAGAAGAGAGAGAGAGAGAGAGAGAGAGAGAGAGAGACAGACAGACAGACAGACAGACAAACAGACAGACAGACAGACAGACAGACAAACAGACAGACAGACAGACAGAAAGACAAGACAAGACAGACAGACAAACAAGACAAACAGACAGAAATACAAGACAGACAGACAGACAGGAAAGCAGAAACGATACTGAAGAAGTAAACAACAACATTGGTATGGTAGGTAGATATATAGAAAAAAGCTAGCATCTATTGCTCTTCTACCCATCCCCAAACAATTTTTTTAAAGCACAGAGAGAAAGAGAGAGAGACAGGGAGCAGGGCTATTATCCCCAAACGAGGGGGGTCTCACTGTGGTGTTCAAGTGGAATTGATGACATTGGAATTCTTGAAAGGAGGCCAGCCTGTCACAGAGACTGATTGAAGCTGGTGTCAGTGAAAGGAAGTAATGGCTAGGGAGAAAGCCAGTAAAGGAAAACAGAAAAGACAGAAAAAAGAACACATGCAAAAAAAACCCACCGAAACGCAGGAAGAAAAGAGAAAATGAAAACAAGCAGAAAGGAAAACACAACTGAAGAACATTAAAGATAGAGCAAGAAAAAAGTAAAAAAAGAAAAGGAAAATATACAAGGAAGAAAGGTACAAGAAATGTAGATGCACAGAGATTTGAGAAAATAAAAAGTCAAGGGGAAAAAAGAAAAGAAAGCAGAAAAGGGAGTGAATATTTTTTTAACCCGCAAAATTTAGCTGATGGGTAAACGTGTGAAGACAATGTTACCATCAATTTGTCAAACATATCCACAAACAAGTAAGAAAAATGAAAACAAAAAGCAAGTACAAAAAAGTATAAAGTATTCAAACAAATTGACAAGTTGCACATTGTGGATAAACATGTGAAAACAGTGTTAGTTACCTATTGTTGTTATACCGTACCCACCCACAAACAAATAAAAAAGAACAAGAAAGCAAAAAGCAAATCTTTTAAAAAAGTATTCGAACAAATAACAAGCAGCAAGATGAGACAAGAAGACTGTCAGAAAAAACCCAGCCACAAACAAACAAATCAAACGAAGGAATAAACACACAACAAAACAACGACCAGAGAAACTAGTAGGGATAGATAAAGACTGGATGAAGTCATCCAAATTCTTCTTCTTTGTTGTTGTTGTTGAATAGTGAGACAGCAGCTATCGTCATCACCATCAATGCCTTTGTGTCGTATTGGCACGTAGGGCAGCAACAAATGTTCTCCACTCCTGTCTGTCCTGGGCCAGCTTCCGAATGGTTCCCCAGGTATGTTGGAAGGTCTTCAGCTCTGTTTCGACAGTTCGACGCCAAGTGTTCTTGGGTCGTCCTCGTTTGCGTTTTCCCTCTGGTGTCCAGTGGAGGGCTGTTCGGGCGATGTTTCCCTGTTCCCGACGGCAGATATGCCCTATCCATCCCCATCGCCTATGCATGATGATGGTGTCCATGCTTTCCTGGTTGCAACGGGCAAAAGTTCTTGGTTGGAGATGGTCTCAGGCCAGAAGATGCGCAAGATTCGTCTGAGATTCTTCGTGTGGAATGTGGATAGTTTGTCGAGCTCACTCTCAGTTATCCTCCAGCACTCCGAGCCGTACAAAAGGGTGGAAAGTACACAGCTCTGGTATAGTCTTAGTTTGGTCCTGGTGCTGTACTGGGACGATTTCCACACATTGTTCAGATTTCTGTAAGCATTTCTTGCTTTGCTAATCGGTTCTTGATGTCGCTGTCTGCTCTGCCGTCAAGCAGCTATCGTAGTCTGTCATAAATCATGAGTGAAAATGTGTTGCCTTGCTGCTGACAAATCAGGCCCAGCCTATCTGACTTTGGAATAAGAGATAATTGTTCTGTTTTACAAATATTAGTCCACATTTTTATTTATTGTCCTTCACACCAAATTCTATTTTTGTTTTATCTAACTTTTTATTTCCTTTTCGTTGTACAACGACTTTTACAGTGATTATCGCTTTTATTTTGTATCTGGCTTGCTTTCTTTTTGCTCAAGTTCTTTCTCTTATTCAGGTATACAACTTTCATTGTTGCTTTTTCTTCTTATTCTTGTTTTTTCCCAGCTTGCCTGATACAGACCTACTTTTTTCCCGAAAATACACGTCATGCTGGTTTAAACTTTCTGACATTGTCCTTTGAGACACATTTAAACAGTTTTGTATTAGCCTCTTAAACAAAAACAGAGAGAGATAGAGAGAGAGAGAGAGAGAGAGAGAGAGAGAGAGAGAGAGAGAGAGAGAGAGAGAGAGGGGGAGGGAGGGAGGGAGGGAGCAGGGCTATTATCCCCAAACGAGGGTGGTCTCACTGTGGTGTTCAAGTGGAATAGATGACATTGGAATCCTTGAAAGGAGGCAGCGTGTCACAGATACTGATTGAAGCTGGTGTCGGTGAAGGGAAGTCATGGCTAGGGAGAAGACAAACACACACAAAAGAATAAGTGACAGACAAAAAAAAACAACTTCAGAAAGAGAGCAAGAGAGAGAGAGAGAGAGAGAGAGAGAGAGAGAGAGAGAATGAGAGAGAGAGAGAGAGAGAGAGAGAGGGGGAGGGAAGGAATAAATAAAAAAAACATCATCAACAACAACAACAGAAAAGTAAGAAAGGAAAACACACAAAGAAGAATTTAAAAAACAACAAGGAAGAAGATACTGTTTTTGAACAAGTGTGCAAGATGTTCTGTCTGCATTTGCACATGGGGCCTAGGTTGAAAGTCTCTATAATTATAATTTATTTTTGTAGGAGTGGAGTCCGTGTTTATGTTAACTCTAGTAGGGAAAAAAATCTTCTTTTAACAGATGTCTGGGTAGTAGCTAGAACCTGGACTCTGGATCATGAGCGCAATGGTCTAACCACTAGGCCTCCCCTTATCTCTCACATCTACATTACTTTTAGCCAGTGTTGTTCATGTTCATTCATACGGGGCTTTCAATACGATCTGACATCTTGTAAACTTACAAACTGCGTGTACAATGTCGGAAAATAGCTCCCTTAATTAACAGATGACAGAACTTACAAAACCGCATACACACGGGGACTGGATGAAAAAAGCACATGAGTGCTAATTCCATTATCCTCGAAATAAAAGAATGAAATAAACATTTTAAAAAGCAGGAAGGAGGGGGAAGGAAATGGTTGCATATAATAATAATAATAATAATAATAATAATAATAATAATAATAATAATAATAATAATAATAATAATACATGGAACTTATATAGCGCTATATCTTGAAAAGACAAATCAAAGCGCATATGCACCATTTGTGAGCCTCTGATCTCTAGCAGAAGAACGAAAAGAATGATAGCTAAATAATAAATATACAACTAAATGAATAACATTTTTGTATGGAGGGCCATTGTTCAGACCTAACCCTGTCATTGTACTGGCTATGATATTGTGTTGGCTCTTTTATTTCTCCCTCAAACTTCAAATAATTAAGGGGTGTACGGGATAGTCTGGTTGGTTAGAGCGTTGCCCCCTTTGGGCTCGTAATCTGACGACCCAGGTTCGAAACACTTTCAAGGGGATATTTTCCCCTGGTGTTAACATCAGTGCAGACTCCATTTCCCTCAGAAGTCCTTCGGATGAGACTATAAACCGAGGTCCCGTGTGGGAATGCACGTAGATCATCTTGCGCACACGTTAAAACATGTTCCGATTTTTGGAAGAGTAGACCATTGTGTGCCGGTGGGAACGGATGACAAAAATCACAAAACTCTACGCACACGGGGACAGGATGTAAAAAAGCGTATGAGTGCTTATTCCACTAGCCTATAAAAATATAATGATAATAGTAATAATAATTTTTTTATTAAATATAATGATAATAAACACGATACTACTACTACTACTACTAAACTGATACTACTAACTACTATCTGTGACTAGTAGTAGTAGTAGTAGTAGTAGTAGTAGTAGTAGTAGTAGTAGTAGTAGTAGTAGTAGTTCGAGGATAATGGAATAAGCACTCGTTTGCTTTTTTCATCTAGTCCCCGTGTGTATGCAGCTTTGTAAATTTTGTCATCGTTCCCACCGGCACACATATGGCCTACTATTCCCAAAAGCGGGACGGGTTTTAACGTGTGCGCAAGATGTTCTGCGCACGGGACCTCAGTTTAATGTCTCA
>CM054145.1:37180457-37182957 GCA_028751875.1 Rapana venosa | reverse complement strand
TCTGTCTTTCTGCTTCTTTCTCTGTCTCTCTGTCTGTCTCCGTCTCTCTGTCTGCCTGCCTCTCTGTCTGTCTCTGTCTCTCTCTCTGTGTCTCTCTCTCTTTCTTTCTTTCTTTCTTTCTATCTTTCTCTCTTCTTAATTGTCTCTCTGCTTAATTCTGCGACTGTTATATTGATGAAATAGCCCCTCCCCAAAAACCTGAAAAATCTGCTTCCGTTGTGTATGAAATCTCACAAAATAATTCTGAACGCAAAGTATTCCGGTAAAAGTAGCAGAAACTCCTAAATAACTTGCTTCAAACAACAACAAAAATAACTATTAAAAGAAAATAAAAGTTAGCTCTCTTGCAATTTCTCACGTCACAAACGCACAGAAAACCAAAATACTTGGGCATTTGGGGGAAAGCAGCCCACGAGTACATGATTTGAAGTTAGAGGGAGGGAAAACAAAACCAACACAAAAACACGATTCTAGAAGAACACCAGTTTTATCAAAAGCAAACCTCAATTATCTTTGCAGTATCAAAAACCAGCTTCAAAAGAATAGGTTAAAGAAGTTTCATTGCCTTTTCGCCCCTGCAGACGTGGTATCAAAGAATGCTTTCTTCTTCTTCTTCTTCTTCTTCTTCTTCTTCGCAATTCTTTGCAATTCTTTGCAATTCTTCGCAATTCTTCGCAATTCTTCTTCGCAATTCTTCGCAATTCTTCTTCTTCGCAATTCTTCTTCTTCGCAATTCTTTTTTTGGAATTCTTCTTCTTCTTCGTCTTCGCATTCTTTGCATTCTTCCTCTTCTTCTTGTTCTTCTTCTTTGCAATTCTTCTTCACAATTCTTCTTCTTCTTCTTCTTCTTCTTCTTCTTCTCCTTCTTCTCCTTCTTCTTCTTCTTCTTCTTCTTCTTCATCATCATCATCATCATCGTCGTCGTCGTCGTTTTCTTCTTCTTCTTCTTCTTCTTCCTCTTCTTCTTCTTCTTCTTCTTCTTCTTTTTCGCAATTCTTCTTCTTCTTTTTCTCCTTCTCCTTCTTCTTAATTCTTCTTCTTCTTCTTCTTCTTCTTCTTCTTCTCCTTCTTCTTCTTCGCAATTCTTCTTCTTCTCCTTCTTCTTCTTTGCAATTCTTCTTCTTCTTCTTCTTCTTCTTCTTCTTCTTCTTCTTTGTCGTCGTCGTCGTGGGCAAGGTCAAACGCTAAGACAGCAACTATTGTTGTCTGGCATAATTTTATGAGACGAAATGCGTTGCGCTGCCGTTAAGCGCCTGACAAGTCAGACCCAGCACACTCGACTTCGGTGTAGGAGAGAATTTTTTTTTTAATCGCTTAAGTACTTCTGGAACAAAGACAAAGGAATGGATGAAAAAGACAGAAAACGGATAAGAAGGAGGTGACAGGGAGAGAAAAGGGCAAGACAGAAACGAAGAGAGGGATAGAAAAGGGGGAAATCTTTTCACAGCATTTCCAGAAGGTGGGGATGCTATTTATACTGACAGGCCCCCGGCGTCCCCACGGAGCAAAATTATGTCTTTGTTCCAAGATGGTTTGATTTTGATAAAGGTATCAATTATTTACTACTGGCTTTTGCTCATTCTCCAGGTTATAAGGACATGTTGTGTTTTATTTTGCTGGGTAAAAAGAGTGCCGAGAAGAAGAATGCCAAGATGAAAAAATTGAAGAAGAAGAAAGCGTAGAAGAAGAAGAATGCAAAGAGGAAGAAGAATGCAAAGAAAAAAGACGAATGCAAAGAGGAATGCAAAGAAGAATGCATAGAACATTCAAAGAGGAATGCAAAAGAAAAGAAGAAGAAGAAGAAGAAGACGAAGAAGAAGAAGAAGAAGAAGAAGAAGAAGAAGAAGAAGAAGAAGAAGAAGAAGAAGAAGAAGAAGAAGAAGAAGAAGAATTGCAAAGAAGAAGAAGAAGAAGAAGAAGAAGAAGAAGAAGAAGAAGAAGAAGAAGAAGAAGAAGAAGAAGAAGAAGAAGAAGAAGAAGAAGAAGAAGAAGAAGAAGAAGAAGAGGAGGAGGAGGAGGAGGGGGGAGGAGGAATGCAAAGAAGAAGAATGCCAAGAATGCAAAGAAGAAGACCACCACCACGACCACCACCACCACCAACAACAACAACCACCACCACAACAACAACACCAACAACAAAAGGAAGCTCTCATTCTCACAGAATATTTCCCTGACATAACTCGTCTCATCTCTCTGCCTTTGATAGCCTCAGCTACAGCCTGTGCTCTAGCTTTGCCTAATGATGCATTTTGTCTTTCCTTTTTCTTTCCTTTTTCTTTTCACCACTGCTACTAGAGTGAGAAATGTCTGGTTCTGACCTTAGACCGTCTTTCCAGACCCATTCACCACGTTTCTAATCAAAAACAAGGATGAAAGAGATCACAGAGGAGGCACAGAGAGAGAGAGAGGAGAGAGAGAGAGAGAGAGAGAGAGAGAGAGAGAGAGAGAGAGAGAGAGAGAGAGAGAGAGAGAGAGAGAGAGAGAGAGCGAGCTTTAAGTT
>CM054145.1:37165457-37170457 GCA_028751875.1 Rapana venosa | reverse complement strand
TTCTACTGGAAACTCTATCCTGAAACTTCTCTCAATTTCTACGTATCGGGTCTTTTAAACATAGAGTTGACCTTATCTGTCGTCTGGAGAAACAGTCATCAAAGAGTTGATTAAGAAAATTATTAAAGTGTTCATTGCACAGCCCAATTCTTCAATTACGTTGACAAATAAAATGATTGAATTTCATATCTAATTCTCTTTTTTTTTTTAAAAGAGCCTTCTTCCTGTTTGCTAATGTCAACAATGGAAAGCAAAATAAGAATAACAAACAAAACGCAAAAAAAGTGATCTGATGCAGCTTATCTTTCGTTCTATGAAGTGGTCTAGTATGAAACGCTCTAATTTTTTTAATGTGTCGATTAGTGTGTTCGAATGTCGGCGTCGTCGGCTTTTGGTGGGTTAAAGGTGGGACTTTTTTTTTACGATCTCCCTGGCCACCTTCAAGTGCAGACCTGCAAGTGCCTTCATTTCCTTTGTGACTTACACATGCAGAAGATCACGTTAAAGGTTTCAGTAATTCTTGTCAGCGTTTGGTGGGTTACGAAAACACAAATATACCCAGCATGCATCCTAAATGAGCTGCACTGAAGTCGGAATGTGTCGGGTTAAAGCCAGCAGGCAGACCTCCTGCATAGCTACAAGCACAGGTGTGGGGATCTTTTTATAAAGCAGATTTCTACTCTGGACACCATCCTTGTAACTAGTTTATCCACGAAATCATAAACAATAATTATACACACAAAATGGGTACTCCGAATTTAAAGTGTTCTTCACATTTCTATACATATCTGTTCACTTCTTTCTGGGTTTTTTAATGTATTTGTTAACCCTTTGTGTGTTTGTTCTTAATCTAGGGATGATATCAATCGAGGAGAAATGATTGGCATCTTCGGTACAAATTCCAATCGTCTTAAAGAATACAGTCATCAAGATATTCCTTTGATCTATTATTCTGTTACAATATCATGAAGTTAAGTATTTAAGGTGGAAAATGATATCAGTACGAAAGTTTCTCTCTGCTTCTGTGTGTCTGTCTATCTGGGTCTCTGAATTTCTTTCTCTCTGTGCTTGTGTCTGTGTCCGTGTCTGTCTGCCTGACTGTCTGCCTGTCTGTCTGTCAGTCTGTATCTCTCTCTGTCTCTCTCTCTTAAACATATTATGACAAAATTCAGATTTGGATTGTCTGAATTGTTTGTGCACAATCTTCGCTATAGACAACACTGTGTTACAGATCTTCTTTGTCCATTATGTAAGGGGTCTGTCGATAACGAAGTTCATTTTGTATTATGTTGTCCTATGTTAAATGATCTTAGAACTCAGTTGATATCGCAAAAATATGTGAGCTGTCCTTCCATGTTTAGACTTTGTCTACTTATGTCATCTACTAACGAACGCATTAATAAGCGACTAGCAATTTATTTGTATAAAGCTTTTAAAATTAGAAATACTATCTGTACTTGAGGTATTATTCTTCTGTTCATAAATGTTTCCTATGCAACATGTTTTGGAATGTTGATTATATACACACACCCCCTTCATGAGGGGCCAAGACCTATAATGAATAAAACTTTCGCATTCGCATTCGCATTCTCTCTGTCTCTGTGTCTCTGTTTGTCTCACTCTCTGTCTGTCTGTCTCTCCTCTCTCTCCCTTGCTCTCTCTCTCTCTCTCCCTTGCTCGCTCTCTCTCTCTCTCTCTCTCTCTCTCTCTCTCTCTCTCTCCTCCTCTCTTCTCTCTCTCTCTCTCTTCTCCTCCCTCTGTCTCTCACCCACCCAAAACCACTATCTTTCTTTTCTCTTTTCTCTCTCTCTCTCTCTCTCTCTCTCTCTCTCTCTCTTCCCTCTCTCTCTCTCTCTCTCTCTCTCTCTTCTCTCTCTCTCTCTCTCTCTCCTCCCTCTGTCTCTCACCCACCAAACACTATCTTTCTTTCTCTTTTCTCTCTCTCTCTCCCCTCTCTCTCTCTCTCTCTCTCTCTCTCTTCTCTCTCTCTCTCTCTCTCTCTCAGGGCAGAAACAGATGACAAAATTTACAAAACCGCATACACACGGAGGATGGATGTAAAAAAGCACATGAGTGCTTATTCCATTATCCTCGATATAAAAGAATAAATAAAGAAATGATTAAATAAAATTAAAAAAAACATACATACACACTTACACGCGCGCGCGCGCGCGCAAAACACACACACTCTGAGATATTTCTTCCTCCCCATCCCCACCCCACACACATAATATTTCTTTCTTTTTTCTTTTTCTTTCTAGAAAAAATTAACCTATTCAGAATCGGTTCTTGTATGTTTGTTATTTTATGTGTTGTAAAAGCCATTTCAATGAGAAGACGGAGCCGCCAAAAGAGAATGTCATTGGAAACTTTAAAGGTCTCTAATTTAAAATGTTTGGTTTTTTGATTGGATATTTCATTTGTAATGTTGCTATATATTGTGTTTTCTTCTGTGTCTGTATGTTTGATAAAATTTGATGTGCGTGTGTGTGTTTGTGTGAATGTGTATGTGTGTGTGCGTGTTTGTGTGTGCTAGTGTGTGTGTGTGTGTGTGTGTGTGTACGTGTGAATGTGTGTCTATACGTATGTGTAGCTTTGTGTGTGTTTGTGTGTGTAGCTTTGTGTGTGTTTTGATGTATATAATTTTTATTTCTCTGACGTGATCTTCTTTTTTTAAGACAAATAAACGGCAACATTTTAGTATTCTTCTTGATATTTTATAACGTTGTTATTAATTGCAGTTTTTTTTTCATCACTCCTCCGTACCTTTTTGCTGTTAAAAAAATCTCTATTTCAACGTTAGCAACTGCAACAACAATAATAATAATAATAATAATAATAATAAAACATGCCAAATGAAACTGGTATTATTTGGAACTATTTGGGGTTTCTTTTGCCCTTGCTCAACTAAACTGAGTATGTTCATTTTTTATTGTCTGTTTCCTTTATTAGTGTGCAAAAAAAGCCTAAACCCACAAAACTAATTATCATGCGTAATTTGTGTTTTTCATTATTGTATTGTTTGTGCAAAACACCTTGAGCTGCAATCATTCATTTACTTATCTTTAATACACCTTAAGTAAGTTTGATTTTTTTTAACCAAAAATATTCCTCCTAGTTTTCTAGAAGACGGCGACCTTTTACGAACACAATTATCCTAATTTAACTTTTTTTAAAAAAATATTTTTTGAATTTCTCTGTTAAAATATATTTGGCAATTTAATATTTTAAAAAATTCCTTTCTGAATTTCTTTACTAAAATATATTTTAATCATTTCCTGTGAGCATTTAGAATGCAGAGAGAGATAGAGAGAGGAGAGAGAGAGAGGAGAGAGAGAGAGAGAGATAGCGAGAGAGAGAGAGAGAGAAGAGAGAGAGAGAGAGAGAGAGAGAGAGAGAGGAGAGAGGAAGGAAAGGGGGACCAGCTTTGCTACAAAGACCAATTGGAGATTTAAAAACGTGCTATGAAACGAAACTTTATATTGCCTCTACATCTATGAACTACCATGTTTTTCCTTCAGGACTGGCTACTATACAAGTGCATGTTTGATGATGATAATGTTGCTGTGTAAGGCTGTACGTCATGAAGACATTCTGTATTTACTAGGTTTGGTGCAGATGAAATGGTGGGTGGTAGTGTTACATAAGTATAAGATACAACATCAGGTAAAACAGCTCTTATTTATTCGTAGGCTTCCGTAATAATTATGCATACGGTGGTTTTTATCATGGACGAGTGTAGTATACCTCGTGTGTGTGTGTGGGGGGGGGGGGGGTGCGGGGCGGGGGAGAGGATAGGTGTGCGTGTGTGTGAGAGAGCTACGAAAGGTGTCAATGGTAACTGTACTCTGAAACTACAAATATCATTGTTTAGAACATGTCATATCATCATCATCATCATCATCTCATCATCATCATCATCATCAGACCCGTGACCTTGGCGGTCGTGGAGGAGACACGAAAGACGATGCCGTGGTAAGCCTCCTCCATCCATCTCGGTCCTCGGCTCTGCGCAGTAGTGCCGAGTCATTCATCCTTGTCCATTCTCTGATGTTGTCCATCCATGACTTGTTCTGTCTTCCCCTCTTTCTGCCACCTTCGAGTGTTCCCTGCAGTACTGTTTTTGGCAGAGTGTTGTGGCGGGTGACGTGGCCGAACCATATCAGCTTTTTCTTTTGACGATGGTGAGAAGGGGTTCCTGTAGACCTGCCAGCCGTGTTATTTGACATAACAGAGCAACAACAAAACAAAAAAGACCAATTGGAGATGATGCCAGTAAAGGGAGGTAATGATTGGTATCAAAACAGAAATGAAAAAAAAACCCGTATGATAAGGGGAGGGGGAGGACGGGAAGCTTCAAAGATGTCAAAAGGAAGAAAACGGAAGCGGTAGGAAAAGAAGTATAAAAACATTGAAAGAGACAAAAAGTACAGGTGGGAGGGAGGGGGTGACTTAAAAGAAAAGGTAGAGGCATAAAACAAAACTTTCCACAAATGAAATCGAAGAAAAAAATATTAAGAAAATAGGAAATTAACAAAGAAAGAAAAGGAAGAAAGGGGAAACATGACAAGACAAAACAGACAAAGTAGAAAACAGTATAAAGGTGAGAAACAAATAAAGACAGGAACTAAAAACAACAAAAATATCACCTTGAATAAACAAAGAAAGAAAATAAAGCAAACTACAAACATACATAAGCAGACACATGGACATACAGAGAGATAAAGAAAGAAACATAAGTAGAAAGAAGTTTTTTTCTCTGCCATACACATCATTACTATAGGGGGAAAATAGATGAGATAGATTGTTTGTGTGTTTTATTCCGTTTGGGTGATGTTTTCTGGTGTGTTTTTTGTTTCTTTTCACATTGCACGAATTTATTTCTTTGTTATTTCACCTCACGTTCTATACTGTTTTTCTGATTTGACTAGTGTAGATTTATTCAGATTCTATCATGATTTTCTTTATTCTAGCACTGTTTTCGTTTATTTTTGCTTTCC
>CM054145.1:37130457-37160457 GCA_028751875.1 Rapana venosa | reverse complement strand
TGGGACTTTTTTTTACGATCTCCCTGGCCACCTTCAAGTGCAGACCTGCAAGTGCCTTAATTTCCTTTGTGACTTACACATGCAGAAGATCACGTTAAAGGTTTCCGTAATTCATGTCAGTGTTTGGTGGGTTACGAAAACACGAATATACCCAGCATGCATCCTAAATGAGCTGCTCTGAAGTCGGAATGTGTCGGGCTAAGGCCAGAAGGCAGACCTCCTGCAGAGCTACAAGCACAGGTGTGGTGTTTTTTTTAAAGCAGATTTCTACTCTGGACACCATCCTTGTAACTAGTATATCTACGAAATCATAGACAATAATTATACACACAAAACGGGTACTCCGAATTTAAAGTGTTCTTCACATTTCTATACATATCTGTTCACTTCTGTCTGGGTTTTGTAATGCATTTGTTAACCCTCTGTGTGCTTTTCTTCGGTACAAATTTCAATCGTCTTAAGGAATCCAGTGATCAGGATATTTCTTTGATCTATTATTCTGTCACAGTATCATGGAGTTAAGTATTAAGGTGGAAAATGATATCAGTACGAAAGTTTCTCTCTGCTTCTGTGTGTCTGTCTATCTGTGTCTCTGAATTTCTTTCTCTCTGTGTCTGTGTCTGTATTCCTGTTTGTATGTCTGTCTGTCGTCTGTTTATTATATTATTATATATTATATTATATCTATTAGTATATATTTTATTATATCTGTCTCTCTTGTGTCTCTCTTTGTTCTCTGTCTCTCTGTCTGTTACGTCCCTCTCTTCTCTCTCTCTCTCTCTTCTCTCTCTCTCTCTCTCTCTCTCTTCTCTCTCTCTCTCTTCTCCTCTCTGTGACTGAAATAGATAGAAAGCACTGTCTTCAGATCAGCCAACGGCATCATTTCGCTGATTAGTCCCCCAGACAAATATGGCCCTTCAGGGTGTCTGATGAAATTAGGTCTGCAACCTAACACACCGTCTGTGCTATTATCCTGTCTCATTGCCTTTGTCTCTGCACCTTTGGGTGTGTGTGTCTCTCTTCGGCTTTTGTCTCTGTCTCTGTCTCTTGTCTGTTTCTCTGTGTCTTGTCTTGTCTTGTCCTGTCTTGTCTGTGTGTCTTTTGCTCTGTATTTTGGTTTCTGTCTCTTTCTCTCCGTCTCCTGTGTCTTTGTCTTGTCTCTCTTGTCCTGTTTTCTGTGTGTTCATTACGTTGTCTGTGTTGTTTTTGCCTCTGTATTTTGGTTAACTGTTCTTTCTCTCATGCATCATTCTTGTCTCTTTGTCTTGTCTCTTAGTCTTCGTGTGTTTTTTGTCCTATTTGTCGTTGTGTATTTGATTTTTGTCCTCGTTTGTTTTGGCTTTAACTGTTTATTCATAGTCATTACTCATTACTATCTTCAATTCTTTTTCTCCGTTCTTGCTTTGTCTTGTATTCTTTTCATTTCTTCTTTCACTTCGTCTTTTTCTTACTTGTTTTTTTCCGCTGTTTTTTTTCTCCGCTTTTTCTTTCCTTCCTTCCTTTTTCTTTCCTTTCTTTCTTTCTTTCCTTCCTTCCTTCTTTCTTTACTTTTTTTCTTTCTCTCTCTCCTTCCTTCCTTCTTTCCTTCTTTCTTTCACTTTCTTTCTTTCTTTCTTTCCTTCCTTCCTCACTTCCTTTTTTCTTTCACTTTCTTCATTTTTTTCCTCCCTTCCTTCCTTTTTTCTTTCAATTTCTTTCTTTCCTTCCTTCCTCCCTTTCTTCTTTCTTTCACTTTCTTTCTTTCTGTCTTTCCTTCCTCTTCCTTCTTCTTTCACTTTCTTTCCTTCCTTCCTTCCTCTTCCTTTCTTTCACTCACTTTCTTTCTTTCTTTCTCTTTGTGTCTTTGCTTGTGTGTCTTTTTTGCCTCTGTATATTTTTGTCTGTCCTCGGCTTTCTCTTTCTCTCTGTATCTTTGTCTAGTTGTCTTTTGCCTCCATAGTTTTTGTGTCCTGATAATTCATTTGTCTCTGCTCTTTCTATATGTCTTTCTGTGTCAAGTTAGTCAAGTCAAGTCAATTCAAATTTTTATTTCCAGATGGTACATTGAATAAGCAATGCGTTTACGGTGTTTTATTTCAGTCTTTGTGTCTGTGTCTTGTGACTCTGTATGTTGGCATGTCTTTGGCGTTCGTCTCTGTCTCTTTCTCTCTGAGTCTCTTTCTTTCTTCGCGTCTTTTGCCTCTGTATGTTTTGTGTTCTTAGTGTTTGTCCCTGTCTCTTTGACTCTGTCTCTCTGCGTCTTTTGTCCGTGTGTCTTTTGCCTCTGTATGTTTGTGTGTTCTTAGCGTTTGTCTCTGTCTCTTTCTCTCTATCTCTTTCTCACTGTCTCTTCCTCTCTGTCTCTTGCTCACTGTCTCTTTCTCTCTGCGTCTTTCCGTCTGGTGCTGTCACTCCGAGAGACTTGTTCAGGATGTAATTACAACTGTGCGTATATTTGTTGTTTTTAATTGGAAGGAACCAGCGGCATCATTGCACAGACGAAACGATATATTGTGTACATAGAAAAAACATTGAATGGAATACCTCGGTTGGCTGGCTGGTTGAAGGGTTTGGTTGAACCAACCAACCAACCAACCAACTACCTATGCTTTTTCTATTAACCAAAATCTGACAAGCATACAAATGACAAAGGTACGACAGAGGTCTATTCTACAGATTAGGAAGTACAAGATCACTCATCGAACTACTTTGACAAAGGGGTGGGGGGATTACAAATCTATGAATCCAAAACCTATTAAGTTTTTTTTCAAATTTGTTTTATTCTTTTATATCGAGGATAATGGGATAAACACTTTTGCGATTTTTTACATCCAGTTCCCGTGTGTATGCTGCTTTTTAAATTCTGTCATCTGTTTCCACTGGCACACAATGGCTTACTCTTACGAAAAGCGGAACAGGATTTAACGTAAGCGCAAGATGTTCTGCGTGCGTTCGCACACGGGGACTCGCTTTATAGTCTCATACGAAGGACTTTTGTGGAGAGTGGAGTGTGCACTGATGTGAACTCCAGGGGAAAATATCCCCTTGAACGGGAATCGGACCTGGGTCGTCAGATTGCGAGCGCATTGTTCTAACCACTAGGCTATCCCGTCCCCACAGACAAGTACCGAGGGACTGAATTAAGCTGTCAGAGTTTATGGGAGCTGTAAACTGGCATCTACTCTTTTATTCAGCCATCCACACTCGATTTTCATCCCTCGGGAGAAATTCTTTCAGGTCTCTGTATTGACTTTCTTTCAAATTGTCTATCTAAAGTTCGATATTGATCATATAATCAACTGTTATTTTAATGTTATTTTAAAACAATCTTGAAAAAGTGGTCGCAAACACGTCTGGGAACGCACAGGTGATCATGCATGTGTGTGTGTGTGTTGGTGTGTGTTGGTATGTGTTGGCATGTGTTGGTGTGTGCTGGTATGTGTGTTGGTGTGCAAATCTATTTCTTCTCTCACTGTCTCTCTTCCTCCCTATCTTTTTTTTTCTCTCTCACAACAAAGTAAAACAAAAAAGACAAAACAAACAACACACATACATACACACACATACACAAGCGCGCACGCACACACACACACACACACACACACACACACACACACACACAGAGTCCACACACACACACACACAGCAGAAGAAAAAAAACCGAAAATGGAGAGGAAAATGTTCAAAGGAAAGAGAAACGAGAAGTTAAAGATTAAAGGAAACGGTTTTTTTAAAGGAGAAAAAAGACGAAGATTTAACAAGATCGAAAGTACATACAAGAAATAAAAATATTAACCAATCACAAAACCCCCATACAAAAGTAGTTGAAAAAAGTATAGAATAAAGAAAAGAACCAAATAACCAGACAAATAAACAAAAAGTAAACGAAAAAAGTGCATAAAAGGAAAAAAACAAATCAGGGGGCAACGTTTAAACTTTTCCTTTTATTTCTATGTGGAAAGACTGACAGAAATAGATCAAAGAAGAAAACGAGGCGAGCTAATCAAAGAAACAAATAAAGTGGAGAAGAAAAACGATCTGAAAGAAACCAGCACGAGATTTTTTGGATGGAGCACATTGGTAGAAAAAAAAATAACAGGGAGGGGGGGGGGGGGGGGGCTGGGGGTAAAAGCAAGGTTACTTGCCCTTCTTTTGTTTTGCTAATAATTATCTTTTATTGATTTATATTGTTGAAAAAAATATGTGTTTAAGTGTGTGTGGATTAGGGTATCTATGAAAGTTGATGTTTGAATTTGTGTATATTAATTTTTTTTAATTATTATTATTATTATTGAACAGAATTGTCTTTCTTTGTCTGTCTCTGTCTGTCTGTATGTCATTCCGTCCGTCTGTCTCTGTCTCTGTCACTCTCTGTGTCTGTTTCACTGTCTCTGCTTCTCTCTCTGTCTGTTTCTCTGTCTAATTGTCTCTGTATCTGTCTCTGTCTCTCTCTCTCCCTCTCTCCATCTTAATCTCTCAATCTCTGCTTAGGTTTTGTCTGTCTATTTCTCTTTTATTTGTTAAGCTTTTCCCGAACTAGATCAGCTTAAAGTCTGTGTAAGGTCTTTTCCTTGGTATAACAGCATAAGAAATGTCAGCACTAAAAGGTCAGCATGGTTAAAACACAAGGACAACTCTATTCTAAAGAAGCGTGAGGGTTGGGGTAGCCCAGTGGACATGAACTATGCTCCTGAACTGACTGTAACTACAGACGCGGCCGGGTTCAAACCTTCAATGAAGTGTTTTGTTCGAAAGTGGTACTATTTTCCGCCTTGAGTTAACATGGATACTATTTCTACTCCCCATGAAGTCTTTTGGAGGAGACTATAACTCAGAAACACAAGAGCACACACACACACACACACACACAGAACATCTAGACTGGCCAAGACTGTCCTACAGTGAACGGTACAAGGAGGGAGACGAAGACGAAGACGGGGAACACGATGGGGAAGACAACATCAGAGAGTAGACTGGCCTTGAGTGGAACGACTTGCTACAGAAAGCAGAGGACTGCGAGAGTGGAGGATGCTGGATGCAACATCTTCAGTGGTGCCCCCCAACGGTCCGGGATAGGTGAAGTGAGGTGGTAACCCAGGATCCATCTTCTAATGCTTGCAGAACATGGTAAAACCACGAGAGCAGAAAGCTAGTTTTAGCTGGTGGCATGGATGAAATGTAATCATACCCAACATACACCTGGCTACCAGGAGAGGACAACTGTGCTCTGTCAGGTTCAACTTGCTCATGACACATCTTGTAAAATAGATTAAAAACCAGAGCTAGTGCTCCTAAGATCCTCAAAGAGCTAGCGAGAAGTCAAGCCAAGACAGGTCAAGTTAAGTTAAGGGAACTCCAGATTTCCATGTCTCACAACATCGATAGATTGTCAAATCTGTGTACAGTCTGGCTCGTAAACGGGTCTGTCCAAATACTGCTCAGACCGTTTGATCAATAACTACTTCTTGAGGTCGTTTCGGCTACACTCTGCCTTTAGCTTCCGGGTCATGTAGTATCTTCTACAGAGTGCTAGTTAGGGACACTTCTGCTGATTTTCACAGAATTTTTTTTGTATGAAAGATGCATTGTATGGTGGGTGTTGTTGTTGTTGTTGGGTTGTTTTTTTGGGGGGGTGTTGAGGATATAGAGCAACACCAGGTTGTCACGAGAAAGTTGGAAATGATAATAATAATAATAATAATAATAATGTATGGAATTTATATAGCGCTGAATCTTGTAAAGCAACAAATCAAAGCGCTCAGATGACTTTTTTTTTAATATCGAGGATAATGGAATAAGCACTTATGTGCCTTTTTTAACATCCAGTCCCCGTGTGTATGCGGTTTTGTAAATTTTGTCATCTTTTCCCACCGGCACACAATGGCCTACTCTTTCGAAAAGCGGAACAGGATTTAACGTGTGCGCAAGATGTTCTACATGCGTTCGCGTTGTGGTTTGAAAGCCAGCAGATGACAAAGGAATGAGGAGATACAGTGTTTGCTGAAAAATAGAAAAGAAAAGGTATTTCAAACCTATCACACTTGTGCAAAATCACTTGAATTTTGATTCAGCTAGTCTTTTTATAAATAAATGGTTTTTCATTTCTGTGGATACCACAGTGCATGATGTATGAATGCAAGAGTAAAGAAGGAAAACAGAAGGGAAAGTGGCAAAAAAATGAAGGTGGTGTGTAGCCTGTATACAGCAATCTCCTCCTGTCTGCCTGTCCTCTGCCCAGCTGAGTGGAAGCCTACATTTGAAGACATGAAACGATGGTTGATAGGGAAAGTACTTGATGCTGAAAGTGTGTGTGTTTCAGTGTGTGTGTGTGTGTGTGTGTGTGTGTGTGTGTGTGTGTGTGAACATGACGTGTTCCTCTGTTTGTGTGTGTGTGTGTGTGTGTGTGTGTGTGTGTGTGTTGGTTGAATCTTGAGTCTTGTTTGTTTGTTTGTTTGTTTGTTGAATCTTGAGTCGTGTTTGTGTGTATGTGTGTGTGAGTGTGTGTTTGTATGTGTAAATGTGTGTGTGTGTGTGTGTGTGGTTTTCTCGTCCCTTTTCTCTTTATTTCTTCCTTCTGCCTTTAGTTCTTTCTTTCATATCTCTCTCTCTTTTCTTTTTTCTTTCCTTTTTTATTCATTTTATCTTCCATTTGTGTATCTCTTGTCTCTTTTTGTCTTTGTTTCTTCTCCTTCAGACAGGAACAGACAAACAAAGAGCCAGAAAAAACCAACATTCTTTGGCTGAAACTATGACCCAAAGTCTTGTGTGAGCGAATGGAGGCAGAGCAGCTTGTGCACACCTTGGAGCCTGCTACATTTTTCGAGATAACAGGCCTCTCTGTGCCAGTGGGAACGAGTGACAACATCTATTAAACCCCATGCAGACAGACACTGGCTGTAGAAAAATGCATATGAAAGCTTATCCCATAACCCTCGGAATAAAGACAGAATAAATAAATAAATAATATATAAGCAAATTATTGATCGATAGATATATAAATACATGATAAATAAATACATAACTAAATAAACAAACAAATAAACATAGACCAAAAATCTACAAGAGCAATGAGAAAACTTCCAGAAATGCGTAATATGATATTTCAATCTGTACTGACAAAATGATAGCAGGCTCATCACTTTAATCATCCCGGAAATAGGAATGCGGCTACCTGAGTAGTGTGCAAAAACAAAAACAAAAAAACAAAATAAAACAACAACCCAGCCACATACACAAAATTTCACCATAGATAAACCTCAAAGTTCGAGCTGAGGAAGGTAAAAAAAAAAATTTCAATTTTACACACACACACACACACACACACGCACACACACACGGGATAGCCTAGTGGTTAGAACATTGCGCTCGTAATCTGACGCCCTGGGTTCGATTCCCGTTCAAGGGGGGTATACTCCCCGGGAGTTAACATCAGTGCAGACTCCACTCTCCCCAAAAGTCCTTCGGATGAGACTATAAACCGAGGCCCTTGTGCGAACGCACGCAGAACATCTTGCGCGCACGTTAAATCCTGTTCAGCTTTTCAGAAGAGTAGGCCATTGTGTGCGGGTGGTAAGAGATGACAGAATTTACAACACCGCATACACACGGGGAATGGATATAAAAAATAGCACATGAATGAGTGTCATTATTATCGGAATAAAATAGTAAAAGAAATAAATAAAATAAGAATTAAAAGGATAAAAAAAATAAGATAAAGACACATAGACATACACATACACACACACACTTATTTTCGTCCCGGGGGCTTAAATTCTACAGAGGGTAAGTAACATTTCTACTCTATCCTACCCCCCCCCCCCCCTTCACCCCCCCCCCCCCCCCACTTCACCCCCCCCCCCCCCCCCCACCCCCAAGAAAAAAGTCAACCCTACTTACAAACATTAGCTCACTTTTCTTCTCAAACGGCTCCGATTTCCTTATTCCGCTCCGTCAGTAGACTGTCAAGTTCTTGCACGGTCTGGTTCCTAAACGGATGTGTGTCCAAATAGCGTCCAGACACTAGGATCAATAGAGCTCTACACTTCAGGAATCAGACGACTTCTCTGATCCATTGCTTGTCTGCTCTCTGGGATGGAGGGTAGGTTTGAGGAGATGAGGGGATGGGGGGGGGAGGCTGCTTTGGTTTGGTTTGACTAGGAAAAGAAAAAAAGTTGTCTTGGGTTGTTGGCTTTTTGGGGGTTGAAGGATGAAGCAAAAAAGAGAGAGATCGAGTGTATGTGAAAAGTCATACAGTCATGCTGTGTGTGCGTGTCAGTGTGTGTGTGTGTATGTCAGTGTGTGTGTGTCAGTGCTTGTGTGTGTATGTGTCAGTGTGTGTGCGTGTTTGTGTGTGTGTGTCAGTGTGTGTGTGTGAGTGCTTGTGTGGGTGTGTATCAGTGTGTGTGTCATTGTGTGTGTGTCAGTGTGTGTGCTTGTGTGTGTTTTAGTGTGTGTGTGTCAGTGTGTGTGCTTGTGTGTGTTTTAGTGTGTGTGTGTGTCATTGTGTGTGTGAGTGCTTGTGTGTGCGTGTGTGTATGTGTCAGTGTATGTGTGTGTATGTGTGTGTCAGTGTGTGTGTGTGTGTGTGTGTGCTAGTATGCTTGTGTGTGTGAGTTAGTCTGTCTGTCTATCCTCTGTTTGTCTCTCTCTCTCTCTCTCTCTCTCTCTCTCTCTCTCTCGCTCTTGCTCTCTCTTATCATCCACACCGTATGGGCATGTATTTTATTTCGTGTGGGAGGCTTTCTATAATTATGTATGCTTATTCGTCCATAATGACAATTAATTGTGGCTGTCACACTGTCATTGAAAAACAACTTCCAGAAGACCGACAAAGAGACCTTCAACTCATTAGCTGGTCAAACAGAAAACACAGGACTTGTCCCCTTGGATAAGGGCTTCCAAGTTGGAGGATTAACTTGGAGAAAAGTGTGTAATTCATTGTATTTTCTCTAAATTTATTAGACAAAAGGAGCAGACTTACTGCTTCCATCACTTGACCACAGTTTTCAAGTGAAAGGGTGGAACGATATGAGACATTTTAATTTTATTCTTTTATTTCGAGGATAATGGAATAAACATTCATGTGCTTTTTAACATCCATTTCCCAGGTATATGCAGTTGTGTCAATTCTGTCATCCGTTTCCACCGGCACACAATGGCTTACTCTTCCAAAAAACGGAACAGGATTTAACGTGTGGCAAGATGTTCTGCGTGCGTTCGCACACGGGCTTCGGTTTATAGTCTCATCGAAGGACTTTTGGGGAGAGTGGAGTCTGCACTGATGTTAACTCCAGCTGGTCAAATAGAAAACATAGGCATTGTCAGCTTAGATAAGGGGTTCAAAGTGAGAGTCCTGATTAACTTGGAGAAAAGTTTGTAATTCGTGTTTTTTTCCTCTTAATATTACAGACAAAAGGAGTAGGTTTATTGCTTCCATCACCTGACCACATTTTTCATTTGAAAGGGCGGACCGATATAGAAGTTTATTATAGTTTTTTATTGCATTCATGTCCTTTTTAACATCTAGTCCCCTTGTGTATGCAGTTGTGTCAATTCTGTCATGTTCCCACTGGCACGCAATGGCCAACTCTTAGGAAAAGCGGTACATGATTCAACGTATACGTTCACACACGGCACCTCGGTTTACAGTCACATCCTAATAAAGGAGCATTTGACTTAATCCATAGTCTCATTCCATAAAACAAAAACACAAAACCCTAGCGCCTGGATCCGCACTCATGCTATAGTAGATGAGAGGTGAAAGCCTAGCTTTACATGGGAATTAAACCCACACCACCTCACTTTCCAGACACATGCATTACCACAGACCATCGATCCACCAGCCTTACACTGCTGTCTCAGGAAACATCAACCTTTGCAAACAGGCGCAAGGTACTTTCTGGACAAAAAACTACTACTAGTTTCATTATTCTGCTCTGTCGATAGACTGTCAAATTCTGTTTCGGTCTGGCTCCTTGAACGGATATGTCCAAATATAGTGTCCAGACTCTTCGATCAATGACTACTGCTGGACTTAGCAACCTTCTGTGATCTTTCAGTCGTCTGCTAACTGAGTGTAGGCTTGTGTTTGGGTGTTTTTTAAGCAGGAAGGAAAGATATTCTTGATGGAAGAGACGTCGTCTGTGCTGTAATGAGATTTTGTGTGTGTGTGTTGTGTTGTGTGTGTGTTGTGTGTGTTGTGTGTTGTGTGTGTTGTGTGTGTGAGTGTGTGTGTGTTTTGTGTGTGTGTGTGTGTGTGTATGTGTGTGTGTGTGTGTGTGTGTGTGTGTGTGTTCTTCTTCTTCGTCGTCTTCGTCAACGCTCAGACAGCAACTATTGCCTGTTATAGGAGCAAAAATGCGTTATGCTGCCGATAAGGGCCTGACAAAACAGGCCTAGTGCATCCGACTTTGGCTTAAAAAAATAATATCGTTTAAGTCATTCTGGAAAAAAAAGCAAAATAGTGGACCAAGAAGGCAGAAATTGACAAGGAGGTGACAGGAAGAAAAGGAGCAAGGCAGAAACAAAGAGAAAGCTAGAAAAGAGAGAATTCCTAGCACAGAATTTCCAGAAGGTAGGGATGCTATTTATACCGATAGGCTCAGAGCATCCTCTTGGGGGAGTGTTATTCTTATTCTTTCAATCTTTGATTCTGATGATAATGACATAAGCACTCATGTATTTGTTTACAGTCAGTCCCCGTGTGCATGCACTTAAGTTAATTTTTCCATCTGTTCCCACCAATCACAAATGGCCTACTCTTCCAAAAGGCAGAACAGGCTCTAACATTATGTGTACAAGACGTTCTGCAAATGTCACGCGCACGTGAACTTGGTTTATAGTCTCATCCAAAAGGACTTTCAAGGGAGTAGGGTCAGCACAGAGATTTCCAGTGGAAAATAAGATCCCATTGAACGGGAGCGCGCTGTTCTGCTATTCATCCTTTATTTCTGACTGACTCTTGTGAAACCCGAGCGCTGCTGTTGTCACACCAATTCTCCTGCAGCCTTACCTCATTGCACACAATCACACCCACCTTCGTTCTGTTACGCTATAGGACATAGTATTGAAGAGGTGGTTATCAATGTTAGCGTACTATAAAGTCACTAACCCAAAAGATATCATGCTCGTCTACTCAAGTCACTTAAGTCGAGTTCAGCGATTTCTTCCTAAATTTTTTCAGAGACAAAACTTAAAAGAGAGTATTTTTTTCTTTTTTTTTTCTTCCTTTTTTTCTTTCGTTTTTTTCTGTCTTTTTTTCTTCTCTTTTTTTTCACGGTCCTTGGCAACAGCTCTGAGGTTGACCAATGGTGAGATTTTTTTTGTTAATGCCACCGATTTCTTTCCATTCATTTAGGTAGCCGTATTCCGAATTCAGGGATGGTGACTTAACACGACATCTGTATGCAGGCGTTTTCTAAATGATGTTATCCGTTCTTACCGGCACGAAATGGCCTACTCTTCCGAAAAGTGGAACGAATTTTTTTAACGTGTGTGCAAGATTTTCTACCTGAGTTGGCTTATGGGGCTTTGGTTTATAGTCTCATCCGAAGGACTTTGACATTCAGGTCGACTCTCTCGTCAAGCTGGGAAGTAAAGGGAATGTTCGATTCATCACAGTTTACTTGTTAGGCAGGCGAACGTCTTCACCATCAATTAACCACCTTTATTTTCCTAAGTTGCTCTCTCTCTCTCTTTCTCTCTCTCTCTCTCTCTCTCTCTCTCTCTCTCTCTCTCTCTCTCTCTCTCTCTGGTTTTCCTATTCCAACTGTTTTTTGTTTGTTTTTTTATGTGTGTTTACTCTACAAATTGTGTTTCTTTGTGTTGTTTTCCTTTTATCTTACATTAGTAAAGATTGCAATTGATGAAAATGTTTGTTGTTGTTGGTTTAAATTTTGCAGCTCAGCAGCCGTTATGTTCATGTTAATCTTCATTGTTTAATTGAGCACACCATAAGCTACAAGCTTGTTGTTGCTCTAATTTCAAAATGCTGTTTGTTTTCAATGCTTATACTCATTTCTGAATTTTAAAAAAAACCCTATTTAAACCACTTAACCACCTTCCTTCCCACAAGAGGGTATATAGTTCCTCTCTCGTCCTCATAAGTCTATTCTAGTCAGTTCTTTTATTTCGAGAATAATGGAATAAGCACTCATTACTTTTTACGTTCGCACTCGGACCTTGGTCTATACTCTCATCGAAGGACTTTTGAGGTGAGTGGAGTCAGCACAGATGTCAACTCCAGAGGAAAAATCCCCTAAATGTGATTCGAACCAACGGATCACGAGGGATCACTCTAATCACCAGGCTATCCTGTTCCCCCATGTTGGCAGCATTGTCAGGCATTAGACTCTTTTTTTCTAAAGACACTCTCGTTTCTCTATTTGGTGCTGTTGACGATCGGTCCAATTACTGAATGGGTCTCTTCTCAAATGGATTATGTCCAAATAGTGTCTTGATTGCCTTCCAACAAAAATAGATGTAGACAAAAAGTTGTGTCAGTTTTTTGCATATCTGTCATCTGTTAATAGAATTATGTCTTTATGGATGAAGGAAAGTATTTCTTCTTTTCGTATATATGTCATCTGCTAATTGGTAGTAGGTTTGTATGTTTTTTTACATCAAAGAGACTTGATCAAACCAAGGATTAATAGAAAAGACGTGTGCTGTTGTAACGAGATAGCTTCTGTATGTCATGTGCTGTCTTATCTTCTTCTAGATCAAAAGATGGTAGTGATTGACTACTTTTAGGGGCAGTAATTGATTTTCTGTCTGTCTGTCTATCTGTCTGTCTGTTTGTCTGTCTGTCTTTCTGTCTGCTGTGCTTACTTTTCTCTATGTCTGTTTGTGTATAATATGTTTCTGTCAGTATCTCTGTCTCTCTATATGTTTCTATAACTATCTTTGTGTCTCTGTCTCTTTCTGTCTGGCCGCTTGAGTATCCATCTCTCTGTATCGATCTCCATGTCTATTTGTCTCTGTCTTTCTTTTGTGCGCGCGCGCGCGCGCGCGGCGTGTGTGTGTGTGTGGTGTGTGTGTGTGTGTGCCTCCTCTCTGTGTCTGTCTGTCTCTCTCTCTCTCCACATTTTTCTTTCTTTTGTCTATCTCTCCTATCTCTTTCCCTTCTATTCCTTTTATTTTCTATGACTAGTTTTATATGTGTATACATTCAACGAATGCATTAAACAAATGCCTGATTATTTTCCCATAAATCATATATGGCTGTCAGTGATAGACTAATTCACTCTTTCTTAAACAATTCGATAAGAAGTGTACATAACTCAAAGGACCCTTGTAACACGATGGTCCAACTTGTTATTTGTTTTCTTTTCCAAAGAAGTACTTCTTGATTAAAACGGTAATCTTTTTAACCTATACAGCCAGATGGAGATGGGCATGACAATGAGCAGACAGACAGTTGATGTGATAGTGGGACAGCTCCGTTTTGTCTGTTGACAGTTAACTAGAAAGAAAAGAAGCCCATACTCAGATGAAAACAGCTAGACCTACAGCAAAGATTTTAAAGAGTGTGTGTCTTCGATTTTACGTCTGTTCACTTAAAGTGATATTAGACGAGAGGTGGAGTAGGAGTGATGAAATGAGGGCTTGAAAGCAAAGAGATAAGTATTGGTAATTAGAGATTGTGTGTGTGTGTGTGTAAATTTTAGAGAGTGTACACAGAACCTGACAAAGCTAAAAGATGTCTCATGTTTTGTTCTAAGCTGAAACGCTGTGGAAAGCTTGTTAGTAGTTTCCATTATGCACCCACATTAGTTTTTGCAAGGGAGAAATGGAAGGAAAGGGAATTCTTAGCAGGTCAAAAAGTTTATTCTCTCATAAGAAACATCAAACTACGCAAACATGGGCACAGCAATTTCTCTTTTTATACAAAAAATTCGGATGTCCTCATTCTGCTCTGGGGTTTAAAAAAAAAACAACAACACTCAGATATCATTATCATGCTTTGTTGCTAAACTGTTGAATTCGTTAACGGTCTAGCGGTTAATGTTTGAAGACAGGGGGAAAAACTACTTTTGAGAGAGGAGACTTGTTTTAAGTGTAATCAGAATCTGATTTGCCTGATGTTGAACATTTTTCTGTCTGATATCTGACAGGTCACAGCTTGCTTGTTAAAAGTTTTAGAAGAGCAGTTGAGAGGTTGCTTGTCAATTCAGTGCATATTACTATCTCTATTTTTTTTAGTAGCTTTGGTTTGTTCTTTTAAAACAAAATCTTTGACCCTTTCTATGTCTCTGATCTGTCTGTCTCACTTGTTCTCTCTCTCTCTCTCTCTCTCTCTCTCTCTCTCTCTCTCTCTCTCTCTCTCTTCTGTATGTCCTTCTTCTCTCTCTCTCTCTCTCTCCTCTCTCTCTCTCTCTCTCTCTCTCTCTCTCTCTCTCTCTCTCTCTCTCTCTCTCTCTCTGTCTGTTTCTGTATCTCTCTGTCTCCTGTCTGCTGCTGCCTGCTGTCTGTCTGGTCTGTCTGTCTGTCTGTCTGTCTGTTCTCTCTCTCTCTCTCTCTCTCTCTCTCTCTCTCTCTCCTCTCTCTCTCTCTCTCTCTCTCTCTCTCTCTCTCTCTGTCCACGCTTTCTCTGTGTCTTTGTATTTGTTCTCTTTCACATTTTTTATGTAGCTTTCACCCTGTCTGTTGTTCAGTAATTGCAAAAATATGGAAAAGTAAGTTTGTGGGCATGTACTTGTGGATGCCGGCGCGCGCGCGCGCGCGCGCGCGCGTGTGTGTGTGTGTGTGTGTGTTAGCGTGTGTGTGTATATGCAAGAGTTCACACATGCATAGAATTGTGGGTCTATCGGTGTGTTTCCATGAATCTGTCTGCATGGAGGTTCAGACTATTTCTTTCTGAACAGAAAACTAACCAAAAATTTCCTCTCTTTTTTTGTTTACAATTACCCGAACCTTACTAAGTAGATAGAATGCACAGGTTTATATTCTTGACATTGAGTTTAAAAGGATGAAAAGAGCAACTCATGAAGATGGTATTTGCTATAGTAATGAGATTTTTTTCTGCGCATTCTTTTTTGTCTAATCCTTTTCAAGATCAAAGAGAGCAGTAGGAGATTACTTTGAGGGGGGGGGGGGGGGAAGCAGTAATCGATTTCTTGTCTGTCAGTCTGTCTGTCTTCTTGTGCTTGCTTCTTGAAATGTCTTTCTGTCTGTAGGTTTCTTTCTGTCTTTATGTACCTCTCTCTCTCTCTCTCTCTCTCTCTCTCTCTCTCTCTCTCTCTCTCTCTCTCTCTCTCTCTCTCTCTCTCCCTGTTTGTAACTGTGTATATCTCTTTGTCTGTCTGTCTGTCTGCCCATCTTTCAGTGCTTATATCTACAGGCATATGTGTGTGTGTTCGCGCGCGCCTACGTGCGCGTGCATCCGTGAGTGGTCCGTGCATGCGTCCGTGTGTATGTGTTGTGTCTGTGTCTGTGTGTGCGTCTTTGTGTCTGTGTGTGTTTGTGTGTACCTGTTCATTGTAAACCTGTTTACCAATTCTAAAACACTTTTATTAAGAAGTAGACATAACTGAAAGGACACCATACACAAGCTTCCAGCCAACGAATGAATCTCCAACCCATCATTTCTTTCCATATCCAAAGAACTGGAAGAAAATTGGAATCTACAACAAGTTAAAACTCCACATCACAGGCAACATCGCTCCATGCAAACATAAACTCAGCAGTTTTTTTTTCTACAAAACTCAGATGTCATTATTCCGCTCTGTTGATAGACTGTCAAATTCGTGTACGGTCTAGCTCCTAAATGGGTATGTCCAAAAATAGTGTCCAAACTGTTTAGTGATTGACATACTTCAGGATTTAGCCACTTTCTCTTATTTGTCTCTGTCGTCTGCTAACTGGGTGTATGTTTATGGTTAAGGGAAAGGAACAATTCCTCATTTAGAGGAGGTGTTCTGTATGTGGTGAAATGAGGTTTGCCTGTTTGTGACTTTCTCTGGTGTGTATCAGACTGAAACATGGCTGTCAAAAGTTTTCCAAGTGTGTGTTTGTGAGAGAGGATGTTTACTGATGCAGCAGCACATACTCTTGTTGTCTACGCATTTTTATGTAGCCTTGTCTCTGTCTCTTTTTATTGTGTTTCTTTCTGTATCTCTTTCTATCTTTACCTTTCTCTATCTTATTTATTGTTCCTTGTCAATTGATCAATATGCAAGTGTTTGTGTGTGTGTGTGTGTGTTCGTTTTTGTGTGTAGTGTCTGTGTGTCTGTGTCTGTGTACTGCAAACTTTGTTTCCCATTTCTAAAACACTTTGATTAGAATTAGACATAACCAAAAGAACACTAAACACAAGTTTTCAGCCAACAAACGAGTCTACAACCCATCATTTCTTTCCATATCCAAAGAACTGGAAGAAAAGGGGAATCTTTAGAGGGTTATACCTCCATATCACAGGAAACATCGCTCCCTGCAAACATAAGCATAGCATTTTTTTCTACAAAACTCAGATGTCATTATTCCGCTCTGTTGATAGACTGCCAAATTCATGTACGGTCTAGCTCCTAAACGGATGTGTCCAAAAATAGTGTCCAAACTGTTTAGTGATTGACATACTCCTGGAGTTTAGCCACTTTCTCTGATTTTTCTCTGTTGTCTGCTAACTGGGTTCATGTTTATGGTTAAAGGAAAGGAACATATTTTTTCTTGTTAAGAGGAGGTGTTCTGTGTGTGGTGAAATAAGCTTTGCCTGTTTGTGACTGTGTCTGATGTGTATCAGACTGAAACATGGCTGTCAAAAGTTTTCCAAGTGTGTGTTTGTGAGAGAGGATGTTTACTGATGCAGCAGCACATACTCTTGTTGTCTATGCATTTTTATGTAGCCATGTCTCTGTCTCTTTTTTATTGTGTTTCTTTCTGTATTTATTCCTATCTTAACCTTTCTCTTTCTTCTTTATTGTTCCTTGTCAATTGATCAATATGCAAGTGTGTGTGTGTGCATGTGTGTGTGTTCGTTTTTTGTATTTAGTGTCTCTGTGTCTGTGTCTGTGTGTCTGTGCACTGCAAACTTTGTTTTCCATTTCTAAAACACTTTGATTAGAATTAGACATAACCAAAAGGACACTAAACACAAAGTTTCAGCCAACAAATGAATCTCCAACCCATCATTTCTTTCCATATCCAAAGAACTGGAAGAAAATTGGAATCTACAGCAAGTTAAAACTCCACATCACAGGCAACATCGCTCCATGCAAACATAAACTCAGCAGTTTTTTTTTCTACAAAACTCAGATGTCATTATTCCGCTCTGTTGATAGACTGTCAAATTCGTGTACGGTCTAGCTCCTAAATGGGTATGTCCAAAAATAGTGTCCAAACTGTTTAGTGATTGACATACTTCAGGATTTAGCCACTTTCTCTTATTTGTCTCTGTCGTCTGCTAACTGAGTGTATGTTTATGGTTAAAGGAAAGGAACATTTTTTTTCTCGTTAAGAGGAGGTGTTCTGTGTGTGGTGAAATGAGATTCTGCTTGTTTGTGACTTTCTCTGATGTGTATCAGACTGAAACATGGCTGTCAAAAGTTTTCCAAAGTGTGTGTTTGTGGGAGAGGATGTTTACTGATGCAGCAGCACATACTCTTGTTGTCTATGCATTTTTATGTAGCCTTGTCTCTGTCTCTTTTTATTGTGTTTCTTTCTGTATCTCTTTCTATCTTTACCTTTCTCTTTCTTCTTTATTGTTCCTTGTCAATTGATCAATATGCAAGTGAGTGTGTGTGTGTTCGTTTTTGTGTGTAGTGTATCTGTGTTTGTGTCTGTGCACTGCAAACTTTGTTTCCCATTTCTAAAACACTTTGATTAGAATTAGACATAACCAAAAGGACACTAAACACAAGGTTTCATCCAACAAACGAGTCTGCAACCCATCATTTCTTTCCATATCCACAGAACTGGAAGAAAAGGGGAATCTTTGGAAGGTTATACCTCCACACCACAGGAAACATCGCAAGCATAAGCACAGCATTTTTTTCTACAAAACTCGGATGTCATTATTCCGCTCTGTTGATAGACTGTCAAATTCGTGTACGGTCTAGCTCCTAAATGGGTATGTCCAAAAATAGTGTCCAAACTGTTTAGTGATTGACATACTTCAGGATTTAGCCACTTTCTCTTATTTGTCTCTGTTGTCTGCTAAATGGGTGTATGTTTATGGTTAAAGGAAAGGAACATTTTTTTTCTCCTTAAGAGGAGGTGTTCTGTGTGTGGTGAAATAAGCTTTGCCTGTTTGTGACTGTCTCTGATGTGTATCAGACTAAAACATGGCTGTCAAAAGTTTTCCATGTGTGTGTTTGTGAGAGAGGATGTTTACTGATGCAGCAGCACATACTCTTGTTGTCTACGCATTTTTATGTAACCTTGTCTCTGTCTCTTTTTTATTGTGTCTCTTTCTGTATTTCTTTCTATCTTTACCTTTTATCTCTCTTCTTTATTGTTCCTTGTCAATTGGTCAGTATGCAAGTGTGTGTGTGTGTTTGTGTGTAGTGTCTGTGTGTCTGTGTGTCTGTGTACTGCAAACTTTGTTTCCCATTTCTAAAACAATTTGATTAGAATTAGACATACTCAAAAGGACACTAAACACAAGGTTTCAGCCAACAAACGAGTCTACACCCCATCATTTCTTTCCATATCCACAGAACTGGAAGAAAAGGGGAATCTTTAGAAGGTTATACCTCCACATCACAGGAAACATCGCTCCATGCAAACATAAGCACAGCATTTTTTTTTCTACAAAACTCAGATGTCATTATTCTGCTCTGTTGATAGACTGGCTTATTCATGTAAGGTCTAGTTCCTAAACGGATGTGTCCACAAATAGTGTCCAAACTGTTTAGTATTGACATACTCCTGGAGTTTAGCCACTTTCTCTTATTTTTCTCTGTCGTCTGCTAACTGGGTGCATGTTTATGGTTAAAGGAAAGGAACATTTTTTCCTCATTATGAGGAGGTGTTCTGTGTATGGTGAAATGAGATTCTGATTGTTTGTGACTGTCTCTGATGTGTATCAGACTGAAATATGGCTATAAAAAGTTTTCCAAGTGTGTGTTTGTGGGAGAGGATGTTTACTGATGCAGTAGCACATACTCTTGTTATCTACCCATTTTTATGTAGCCTTGTCTCTTTCTCTTTTTATCCTGTTTCCTTCTGTATTTCTTTCTATCTTTACCTTTTATCTCTCTTCTTTGTTGTTCCTTGTCAATTGATCAATATACAAGTGTTTGTGTGTGTGTGTGTGTGTGTGTGTGTGTGTTTTGTGTGTGTGTGTGTGTGTGTGTGTGTGTGTGTTTGTTTGTTTTTGTGTGTAGTGTCTCTGTGTCTGTGTCTGTGTGTCTGTGTACTGCAAACTTTGTTTCTTATTTCTAAAACACTTTGACTAGAACTAGACATAACCAAAAGGACACTAAACACAAGGTTTCAGCCAACAAATGAGTCTACAACCCATCATTTCTTTCCATATCCACAGAACTGGAAGAAAAGGGGAATCTTAGGAGGTTATACCTCCACATCACAGGAAACATCGCTCCCTGCAAAAATAAGCATAGCATTTTTTTCTACAAAACTCAGATGTTATTATTCTGCTCTGTTGATAGACTACCAAATTCATGTATAATAATAATAATAATAATAATGTATGGAATTTATATAGCGCTGAATCTTGTAAAGCAACAAATCAAAGCGCTCAGATTTTATTTCATACCACTTTAAGTCACGGCAGATTTCTCTCCGTGAAATTCGGGCTGCTCTCCCCGGGGAGAGCGGGAGAACGCGTCGCCACTTAGCGCTGCGCCACCCTTTCACCCTTTTTTTTTTTTTTTTTTTTTTTTTTTTTTTTTTTTTGCTGCAGCTGTATTTGTTTCCCTATCAGAGTGACTTTTTTCTAAGAATTTTGCCAGGGACAACTCTCTTGTTGCCGTGGGTTTTTTTACGTGCGCTAAATAATTACGTGTAACACACGGGACCTCGGTTTATCGTCTCATCCGAAAGACTAGCGCCCAGACCACCACTCATGGTCTAATGGATGGGGGAAAAATTTCCGGTCCAAACGGGGTACGAACCGCCGCACACTTCAGACCCGGACTTTTCGCTTTCTAGACAGGCGCGTTACCTCTAGACCACCGATCCAATGTATGGTCTAGCTCCTAAACGGATGTGTCCAAAAATAGTGTCCAAACTGTTAAGTGATTGAAATACTCCTGGAGTTTAGCCACTTTCTCTGATTTGTCTCTGTTATCTGCTAATTGGGTGTATGTTTATGGTTAAAGGATATAGCGCTATATAAGTTCCATTTATTATTATTATTATTATTATTATAATTATTTAAGGAAAGGAACATTTTTTTCTCATTAAGAGGTGTTTTATGTGTGGTGAAATGAGGTTTGCCTGTTTGTAACTGTCTCTGATGTGTATCAGACTAAAAACCAAGGCTGTCAAAAGTTTTCCATGTGTGTGTTTGTGAGACAGGATGTTTACTGATGCAGCAGCACATACTCTTGTTGTCTATGCATTTTTATGTAGCCATGTCTCTGTCTCTTTTTATTGTGTTTCTTTCTGTATTTCTTTCTATCTTTACCTTTCTCTTTCTTCTTTATTGTTCCTTGTCAATTGATCAATATACAAGTGTTTGTGTGTGTGTGTGTGTGTATGTGTGTGTGTGTGTGTTCGTTTTTGTGTGTAGTGTCTGTGTGTCTGTGTCAGTGTACTGCAAACTTTGTTTCCCATTTCTAAAACACTTTGATTAGAATTAGACATAACCAAAAGGACACTAAACACAAGGTTTCAGCCAACAAATGAATCTCCAACCCATCATTTCTTTCCATATCCAAAGAACTGGAAGAAAATTGGAATCTACAACAAGTTAAAACTCCACATCACAGGCAACATCGCTCCATGCAAACATAAACTCAGCAGTTTTTTTTTCTACAAAACTCAGATGTCATTATTCCGCTCTGTTGATAGACTGTCAAATTCGTGTACGGTCTAGCTCCTAAATGGGTATGTCCAAAAATAGTGTCCAAACTGTTTAGTGATTGACATACTTCAGGATTTAGCCACTTTCTCTTATTTGTCTCTGTCGTCTGCTAACTGGGTGTATGTTTATGGTTAAGGGAAAGGAACATTTTTCCTCATTTAGAGGAGGTGTTCTGTATGTGGTGAAATGAGGTTTGCCTGTTTGTAACTTTCTCTGATGTGTATCAGACTGAAACATGGCTGTCAAAAGTTTTCCAAGTGTGTGTTTGTGAGAGAGGATGTTTACTGATGCAGCAGCACATACTCTTGTTGTCTACGCATTTTTATGTAGCCTTGTCTCTGTCTCTTTTTTATTGTGTTTCTTTCTCTATTTATTTCTATCTGTACCTTTCTCGTTCTTCTTTATTGTTCCTTGTCAATTGATCAATATGCAAGTGTGTGTGTATGTGTGTGTGTTCGTTTTTGTGTGTAGTATCTGTGCGTATGTGTCTGTGTACTGCAAACTTTGTTTCCCATTTCTAAGACACTTTGATTAGAATTAGACATAACCAAAAGGACACTAAACACAAGGTTTCAGCCAACAAACGAGTCTACAACCCATCATTTCTTTCCATATCCAAAGAACTGGAAGAAAAGGGGAATCTTTAGAAGGTTATACCTCCATATCACAGGAAACATCGCTCCCTGCAAACATAAGCACAGCATTTTTTTCTACAAAACTCAGATGTTATTATTCCGCTCTGTTGATAGACTGCCAAATTCGTGTATGGTCTAGCTCCTAAACGGATGTGTCCAAAAATAGTGTCCAAACTGTTAAGTGATTGACATACTCCTGGAGTTTAGCCACTTTCTCTGATTTTTCTCTGTTGTCTGCTAACTGGGTTCATGTTTATGGTTAAGGGAAAAGAACATTTTTTTTCTTGTTAAGAGGAGGTGTTCTGTGTGTGGTGAAATGAGGTTTGCCTGTTTGTGACTGTGTCTGATGTGTATCAGACTAAAACATGGCTGTCAAAAGTTTTCCAAGTGTGTGTTTGTGAGAGAGGATGTTTACGGATGCAGCAGCACATACTCTTGTTGTCTACGCATTTTTATTTAGCCTTGTCTCTGTCTCTTTTTTCTTGTGTTTCTTTCTGTATTTATTCCTATCTTAACCTTTCTCTTTCTTCTTTATTGTTCCTTGTCAATTGATCAATATGCAAGTGTGTGTGTGTGTGTGCACGTGTGTGTGTTCGTTTTTTGTATTTAGTGTCTCTGTGTCTGTGTCTGTGTGTCTGTGTACTGCAAACTTCGTTTCCCATTTCTAAAACACTTTGATTAGAATTAAACATAACCAAAAGGACATTAAACACAAGGTTTCAGCCAACAAACAAGTCTACAACCCATCATTTCTTTCCATATCCAAAGAACTGGAAGAAAATTGGAATCTACAGCAAGTTAAAACTCCACATTACAGGCAACATCGCTCCATGCTGACATAAGCACAGCATCTTTTTTTCTACAAAACTCAGATGTCATTATTCCGCTCTGTTGATAGACTGTCAAATTCATGTACGGTCTAGCTCCTAAATGGGTATGTCCAAAAATAGTGTCCAAACTGTTTAGTGATTGACATACTTCAGGATTTAGCCACTTTCTCTTATTTGTCTCTGTCGTCTGCTAACTGAGTGTATGTTTATGGTTAAAGGAAAGGAACTTTTTTTTTTCTCGTTAAGAGGAGGTGTTCTGTGTGTGGTGAAATGAGATTCTGCTTGTTTGTGACTTTCTCTGATGTGTATCAGACTGAAACATAGCTATGAAAAGTTTCCAAAGTGTGTGTTTGTGGGAGAGGATGTTTACTGATGCAGCAGCACATACTCTTGTTGTCTATGCATTTTTATGTAGCCTTGTCTCTGTCTCTTTTTATTGTGTTTCTTTCTGTGTCTCTTTCTATCTTTACCTTTCTCTTTCTTCTTTATTGTTCCTTGTCAATTGATCAATATGCAAGTGAGTGTGTGTGTGTTCGTTTTTGTGTGTAGTGTATCTGTGTTTGTGTCTGTGCACTGCAAACCTTGTTTCCCATTTCTAAAACACTTTGATTAGAATTAGACATAACCAAAAGGACACTAAACACAAGGTTTCATCCAACAAACGAGTCTGCAACCCATCATTTCTTTCCATATCCACAGAACTGGAAGAAAAGGGGAATCTTTGGAAGGTTATACCTCCACACCACAGAAAACATCGCAAGCATAAGCACAGCATTTTTTTCTACAAAACTCAGATGTTATTATTCCGCTCTGTTGATAGACTGCCAAATTCGTGTATGGTCTAGCTCCTAAATGGATGTGTCCAAAAATAGTGTCCAAACTGTTAAGTGATTGACATACTCCTGGAGTTAAGCCACTTTCTCTGATTTTTCTGTCGCCATCTAACTGGGTGCATGTTTATGGTTAAAGGAGGGGAATATTTTTTTCTGGTTAAGGGGAGGTGTTCTGTGCGTGGTGAAACGAGGTTTGCCTTTTTGTGACTGTCTCTTATGTGCATTAGACTGAAACATGGCTGCCAAAGTTTTCAGAGTGTGTGTGTGTGTGTGTGTGTGTGTGTGTGTGTTGTGTGTCTGAAATATGCATAATCACGAAGGCGCACTGTACAAACCCTTTTGTGAGTTTTCTAGATATATGAATCCAGTTTTCGTAGCAAATGCAAAGAAATAGAAACAGATGAAACACTGAACATGCAATACTTTTGCCACAATTTACAGGCTTTACTTTAGTTTACTCTTGAGCAGATACTTCGGATGAGACTATAAACCAAGGCCCCATGTGTGAACTCATGCAGAACATCTTGTTCACACTTTAAATCCTGTTCCACTTTTCCGAAGAGTAGGCCATTGTGTGCCGGTGGGAACAGATGACAAAATTTACAAAACCGCATACACACGGGGACTGGATGTAAAAAAGCACATGAGTGCTTATTCCATTATCCTCGATATAAAAATAAATAATAAAATAAAAAATAATACTTTGCTGAACCACTGTGCCATTTCATTAGTAGAAAAGAAAGGTGTTTCAGTGAGAAAAAAGGAGTAGGACTAGATAAACATCTTCAACAAGTGAAAGCTGACCAGCCAACGTTTATCCCTTCTCGTGAATATGTACACATCCCCTGAGAATAAAAAGAAGTAGGGTAAGGTAAACATCTTTAACATGTGTAAGCTAACCATCCAGCATTGAACACTCCACGTGAATAGCTATATAACCATTCCCTCTGCCTTATCTTTTATCTCTCTTCCTTTTGAGAAGTCCCAGGAATGCTGCTGTCACACCACTTGTCCTGCAGCCTGGACTCATCCCATAATCACATCCAAGCCTGATCTATTACACCCTTGAAGCCAACAGGGCACTGGAAGCTATCAACTGAAGGTGGCTTTAACACCTCTGATATAAAGAAGGCCTGAACTTCTACTGGGTCACGTTAGGCTGTGTTCAGTATTCTTCTTTCTCGAATGCTCAGACATAACTATTCCTTTCTGTCATGTGAGTGAAAATGTAATCTGTTGCCGTTAAGCGTCTAAAAAGTCAGGCCCAGCACATTCGACTTCGGCATGGGAGATAATTGCTGTCGTTTAAGTCTTTCTGAAAAAAAGTCCGAAGAATGGACCAAATAGGCAGAAAATAGACAAGAAAGAGATGATATGAAGAAAAGGAACAAGGCAGAAACAAAGAGAGGGGTAAAAAGATGGAATTTCCAGAACAGAATTTCCAGAAGGGGATGCTATTTATATCGACAGGCCCCCGGCATCCCCACGGGAGATCTTGTGTTCAGTGAATTTCTTCAGATCTTTTAACTGACACAAATGACAAGACTCTAGGAGCTCTAACCGATGAAAGAAAAACCAGGCTGCTGCCCAAGAGGGTAAAGTTCCAGTCTCTTTCACCATGTTGTCAATGTAATAAGACAGTTCTCTTCTAAAGACATTCTCATTTCGTTACTTTTTGCTGTTGACAGTTAAATCCAGACCCTAAATGAATGTCTTTTCAAGTTGATTTTGTCAAAATAGAATCCAGACTGGGATTTTTTTTCTGAAATGGGATGTAGCCAAAAACGTTGGGTGGGGGGGGGGGGGTGGTATATATCTCTATCACCTGCTAACAAGACAAGAAGTTTTTACATAGATGTAGGCACATTTTCATGCGTATATTTCTTTGTGCATACCTGTCACTTGCTGTCTGACCCTAGGTTTGTATTTCTGGCATTGAAAGAGGGACGAGGAGAAGATCGGTTAATGGGAAGCATATTTGCTGTAATGATCAGAACTTTTTCTTCTCCTCTGACGTTTTCTCTCTGACCTTTTTCTGTGTTAAAGATTTTTTTTATTCTTTTATATCGAGGATGGCAGTTAGAGATTACTATCCGGAGCAGTAATTGATTTTCTGGGGACTTTTTATTTCCTGTCCGTCTTTCTCTGTGTCCACGTGCATGTTTGCTTGTCTTTTTCTGTTTGTTCTTTTGTCCGTCTGTGCTTTTTGTCATTGTGACTTTCTGCTCCTTCTTTCTTTCTCTCTTTTTCTGTCCGTCTGTCTGTCTGTCTGTCTGTCTCTCTTTTCTCTCTCTCTCTCTCTCTCTCTCTCTCTCTCTCTCTCTCTCTCTCTCTCCTCTCTTTCTCGCTCATTCTCTCTTCACCCTCCTGAAAGCTGTTCTTCTTTTCATTCATCCGGTTTCTGTTTTGTATAAATATAATTCACATAATTCTTTCTACAACAATATAAGTCTGTCAGTTAAAAGCTACTTTGCAACATCTAGTACTCTATAATCAGAGGTCTATACACACACACACACACACACACACACACACACACACACACACACACACCCCACACACACACATGGCTAACAACGTATGATATTTACAAACGGACCTCCCAATAATCACTAATTCCTACAATAGAAGTATTTTGAGACACACAGTGGTTTCTTCAACTCTTCAAGAAAATAAAACAGAGGACGAAGACATACAGGAGCAAGTACTTAGGAGGTGAAAGCAAACCAAAAGAAAAGAGACAGATGAAGACATTCATACCAGAGAAAAAGCAATCAGTAATTGTGGACTAGGTCATGGTAAAGGTGTCCCATAACCTATGTGGTCGTAGGGGAGCGAGGCGTCAGAGACCTCACTTCTTCTCTAGGGGCCAGCATATTGAGGACGGCGCCCATTTCATCTCCTTCGCTGCTTTACCTTCCTTGACCCTAAAGAGGCAGGTATATATTTACAGTGGGATGAACTAGAAGACTGTACTGAAGCCAATGCGCGCAAACCGTCACCCATCCAAGTGGTAACCACGCTCGATGCTGCTTAACCTTAGCTGGGGGAAGTCGAGCGTTCTGACTACTGAGCTATCCCGTCCCATTGTAGACTAGATTCGGAAAAAAAATGTGTTCTATCTGAAAAGAGATCCCGGGTCAAACTGTCTGTAATTTTTGTTCCTTGGCTTCAGCTCCACGGGTTAGCTAATGGTGAGATTTGTTGTTTGTATGTAAACGTCTGTCCACCATTAAGGTATCCACATTCTGATTTTGACATGTGTGATCTTTTACTGGTAACCTTAATAATTTTTTTTCTGTTTTGAGATGATAAAGGGTCTGGAATTTTGAATTTAGAGATAAGCTGTCCAATTTTTTTGGTTTCAATAAAGTTTATGCATAAATAAGCATGGAACAAGCGTAGCATTGGTTTCTTTTCATTCAAGGAGAGAATTGAATGGTGGTGGGCAGGTATCGTATTTTCTGTTTCGTCACAGGAAACATCAGTCTGCTCAAACATGAGCAGAGCACTCCACCTAAGAAACTTATATTTTATTATTTCACCATGTCAGTAGACTGCCAAGTTCTTGTATGGTTTTGTTCTTAAACGGATATGTTCAAGGACCCAGACTGTTCAATCAATAATCAGTCCAGGATTCAGGAGGTATGTCTGATCTTTCAGTCGTCTGCTAAATGGGTGTAGGTTTACGTTTGTAGGAAGAGAACATTTGATTTGGAAGAGAGATGTTTTTGTTTTGGTGTTTTAGGTTTTTTGTTGGTTTTTTGTTTGTTTTCTTTTGCAGAGGGGGGGGGGGGGAGGAGGTCGTATAGTTATTTACCCTTTTCTGTTTGTTTTTTGTCAGTCTCTGTCCTTTTCTATTTGTTTATCTGTCTGTCTGTAGGTCTATCTGTCTGTTTGTCTGTCTCTCTGTAGGTCTGCCTGTAGGTTTTCTCTCTCTCTCTCTCTCTCTCTCTCTCTTCTCTCTCTCTCTCTCTTCACTACTCTGCTTTTTTCTTGTTAGTGTGTTGTGTGTGTGTGTGTGTGTGTGTGTGTGTGTGTGTGTGTGCATGTGCGCGCGCGCGGTTCGTGTCTGTGCCTTTGTGTGCATATGTGTGTATGTGTATCTGTAGTTGCGTATTCTCATCATATAGACGCATGTTAATAAAAAATATTACTAAAGTGTTCCTGTCTAAGACTGACGAACTAACAATACCTTAAAAACAGACTTCACATCGTACCAACAACAAATAAGTGGATAAATACATAAAACTGTTGCCACGAGTTCTACATGACCTCTTTTCCCTCTGTTTGTAGGTTCCTTTCGACTGACAGTCCTGAGCAACTCTGTCCTCTCATCAGAAAACGAAAGAAAGGATCTACAAAAACAGATATAAGCAGAAGGAAGACATGGAGCTAGGTGTACACGTTTACTAGATAAACGTTGATCAGCCGTCAGTTATCCAGGTGGGTACGAGAAGGTTGTCGTCTGCATGTTCTTGTTGCATATCTCACTTTGTGTCTTTTAATGTCCTTGTCTTGCTGGTGTCACGTCACTTGGGCTTTAGCATCGTCTGATATTTTTTGTTTTTTTCAGAGCCAGGGCTCTTCTGTTTCTCTTGTGTTTTCGGTTCTAGTTTCAGGACCTTGTCTGTCTATCTAATTTCAGTAAGTGATTTCATGTCTTGCTTAAAATTGATACGTAGTCGTGTGTTTTGTGTTGTGTTGTGTTGTGTGTTGTGTTGTGTTGTGTGTGTGTATGTGTGTGTGTGTGTGTGTGCGCGCGTGTGTGTGGTGTGGTGTGTGTGTGTGGTGTGTGTTTGTTTGTGTGTGTGTGTGCTTGTGTGCCTGTTTGCCTGTGTGTTCATCTGTCTGGGTTTTTGTGTCTAAGTGTCTGTGCCTGTGTCTGTGTTTACGTTAAATTAATTTTGTTCATGCTGTTTGTAAATAGTTGCACGATAATGGACGATTTGAATGCAAGTGCTTCTTCTTCTTCTTTGCATTCTTTTTCGTCTTTGCATTCTTTCTCGTCTTTGCATTCTTTCTTGTCTCTGCATTCTTTTTCTTCTTGCATTTTTTTCTCATTGGCATTTTTTGTCGCCTTTGCATTCTTTTTCGTCTTTGCATTCTTTTTCGACTGTGCATTCTTTTCGTCTTTGCTTTCTTTTTCGACTTTGCATTCTTTTCCGACTTTGCATTCTTTTTCGTCTTTGCATTCTTTTCGTCTTTGCTTTCTTTTCGACTTTGCGTTCTTTTTCGCCTTTTTGGCATTCTTTTTCGCCTTTTGGCATTCTTTTTCGACTTTGCATTCTTTTCGTCTTTGCTTTCTTTTTCGGCTTTGCATTCTTTTTCGCCTTTTTTGCATTCTTTTTCGCCGTTTGGCATTCTTTTTCGCCTTTTTGCATTTTTTTGTGTCTTTGCTTTCTTTTTCTCCTTTGCATTCTTTTTCGTCTTTGCATTGTTTCTCGTCTTTGCATTCTTTTTCGTCTTTGCATTCTTTTTCGTCTTTCCATTCTTTATCGTCTTCGCATTCTTTATCGTCTTTGCATTCTTTTTGGTCTTTGCATTTTTTTTGCCTTTGCATTTTTTTTTCGTCTTCGCATTCTTTATCGTCTTTGTATTCTTTTTCGTCTTTGAGTTCTTTTTGACCTTTACAATCTTTTTCGCAAGTCCTCTTCCTGCACACCAGCAAGAATACTCTAGTGATGTTCATTTTGTTTCCCTCCGTATCTCTGCATGACAAAATAAACATATAAACGATCGTATAGTTTCTCAATCTTGACAGCTCTCTCGCCTCCACTACGATCCATATCATGGTCGCAGGTGCACGAGTGAAGAAAATATACTTTCAGTCTTTAGCCTTGGAAACAAACACGCCGGGGCAGATAGACAGATACACAGACAGAAACACACAAGCACACACACACACACACACACACACACACCACAGCACAACACATGCTGACGGTATCAAACATTAGACCGTTCCCTTCTGAAGAAAACTCTCATGTCATTATTCTCAGATGTTGACCGTCTGTTGACTTTTTACACGGTCGTGTTCTTGAATGGATCTTTTCCTAAAAGTTTCCAAACGATTGTGTAAGAAAACAGGTATTACCGAGGATTTTGCGTTTGTCTGGGGTTTTTGGGTGTGTGTGTGTGTGCGCGCGCGCGCGCGCGCGCGCGCGTGTGTGTGTGTGTGTGTGTTGTTTTTGTTTTTGTATTTTGGGGGATTTTTTGGGAGGAGGGTGTCTTTTTATGCCTTTACAGTTCTCACTGAACGTAGGTTTGTATTTTTTTGGACGTTAAAGGGAGACGATCAAAAGATAGGTGAATGGAAAAGATATTGTTTAGCTGTAGTGATCAGATTTTTTGTCCTTACTGTGACGTACTCTGTCTGACCTTTTTTTTGGCTGGATCAAAGATGGCAATAGGAGATTAGTATGAAGGGCAGTAATTGATTTTCTAATGGTCTGTCTCTTGGTGTATTTCTCTCTCTATATGTCTGCTTGTTTTATAGTCTTGTCTTTTTGTCTTTCTGTTTGTGTATATGATGTCTGTCTACTTGTCTGTCTGTCTGTCTGTCTGTATGTCTCTTTCTATGTCCTTCGGATGAGACTATAAACCGAGGCCCCGTGTGCGAACGCATGAAGAACATCTTGCGCACACGTTAAATCCTGTTCCGCTGTTCGAAAGAGTAGGCCATTGTGTGCCGGTGGGAACAGATGACAAAATTAAAAAACCGCATACACACCCAT
>CM054145.1:37122957-37125457 GCA_028751875.1 Rapana venosa | reverse complement strand
CACATAAAGTTCCCTTTCATGGTCAGCGCACACGTACGAACAAGCGCGCACGGACGCACGCGCGCGCGCATGCACACACACGCTTACACACATACAAACACACACTGACACACGCACGCGCATGTGCGCAGAAAAATAGATACACTCATACATTTTTACACACACCTGCATGCATAAACACACACTAACACGAACACATATCGCCACCACCACCACTATCACTAACAAAAAACAATGACATCATCATTGTCATAATTTGTATTAGTCATCATAATAATAACCATTATAAGAATCATCGGGTTATGGTAAAAACTTAAGAATTGATCAAAACATGAAGAAGGCATAGAAAAAAACAGACCTAACAACAATAACCTCAGCAGCAACAACAACAACAACAATAACAACAACAACAAAACCACCACAAACCCCCCCCACAAACACCTCCCCGATCTTATATACTCATTTTGAACCGCATCTTCTAACTCTTAACTCAGACAGACAGGTGGTCAAGGCTTTGGTCAATAATTTGTCCCTTTTTTTTAATGGCCCCTCATTCAGGGGAATCAGAGGGCTCAGCCAATGGCCACAGACTATTTTCATCAGCAGACGTGGACAGTGAAAGACCCACAACTCTGTCCTCCCTTAAAGTCATTTGTCTGTACACTGCACATAAAGTTCCTTTTCATGGTCAGCGCACACGTACAAGCAAGCGCGCACGGACGCACGCGCGCGCGCGTGCACACACACGCACACACACATACAAACACACACTGACACACGCACGCGCATGTGCGCAGAAAAATAGATACACACATACATTTTTACACACACCTGCGCGCATACGCATACACACACATACACACACTAACACAAACAGACACACACACACACATCGCCACCACCGCCACCACTATCAATGACATCATCATTGTCATAATTTGTATTATTCATCATTATCATAATAATAACCATTATAAGAATCATAAGGTTATGGTAAGTACTTAAGAATGTATCAAAACATGAAGAAGAACAGAAAAAGAACAGACCTAACAACAATAACCCCAGCAACAACAACAACAACAAAACTGCCCAACCCCCTACAAACCCCTCTCCAATCTTATATGCACATTTCGAACCGCATCTTCTAACTCTGAACTCGGACAGACAGGTGGTCAAGGCTTTGGTCAATAATTGTCCCTTTTTTTTAATGGCCCCTCATTCAGGGGAATCAGAGAGCTCAGCCAATGGCCGCAGACTATTTTCATCAGCAGACGTGGACAGTGAAAGACCCACAACTCTGTCCTCCCTTAACGTCATTTGTCTGTACACTGCACATAAAGTTCCCTTTCATGGTCAGCGCAAGCGTAGGAACAACTGCATACGGACGCGCGCACATTGCGCACGCACACACACACATACACACACACACACACATACAAACACACACTTACACACACACTCGCATGCATGCAGAAAAATAGACACACACATATATGTTTACACACACCTGCACGCATACACATACACACACATACACACACGACACACACACACACACCACACACACACAACACGCCACCACTATCAATGACATCATCATTGTCATAATTTGTATTATTCATCATTTTCATAATAATAACCATTATAAGAATCATAAGGTTATGGTAAGTACTTAAGAATTTGTCAAATCATAAAGAAGGCACAGAAAAAGAACAGACCTAACAACAATAACTCCAGCAACAACAAAAACAACAACAACAAAACCGCACAAACTCCCACAAACCCCTCCCCGATCTTATATACACATTTCAAACCGCATCTTCTAACTCTAAACTCGGACAGACAGGTGGTCAAGGCTTTGGTCAATATTTGTCCTTTTTTTTAATGGCCCCTCATTCAGGGGAATCAGAGAGCTCAGCCAATGGCCGCAGACTATTTTCATCAGCAGACGTGGACAGTGAAAGACCCACAACTCTGTCCTCCCTTAAAGTCATTTGTCTGTACACTGCACATAAAGTTCCTTTTCATGGTCTGCGCACGCGTACGAACAACCGCGCATGGACGCGCGCACGCATACACACACACAGACATACAAACAAACACACACTTACACACGCACTCGCATGCGTGCAGAAAAATAGACACATACGTACAGTTTTACACACACCTGCGCGCATACACACACACACTAACACGAACACACACAAACACACACGTCGCCGCCACCACCACTATCAATAACAAAAACCAATGACATCATCATTGTCATAATTTGTATTAGTCATCATTATCATAATAATAACCATTATAAGAATCATCGGGTTATGGTAAGTACTTAAGAATTTGTCAAATCATAAAGAAGGCACAGAAAAAACAGACCTAACAACAACAACAACAACAATAATAATAATAATAATAATAATAAATGGAACTTATATAGCGCTATATCTTGCAAAGACAAATCAAAGCGCATGCATTCGACCTAATCTTACACAGTCAT
>CM054145.1:37100457-37117957 GCA_028751875.1 Rapana venosa | reverse complement strand
CCTCCACACACACACACACACACACACACACACACACACACACACACACACACACACACAACCCTATATTTTTTTCCCCATGTTGAACGCGCTGGTAGACAGAACAGACAGGGGAAAAAAGAAGAGGAGACATTGGGCAGGCACAGGCGTGATCTCCTGTGGGAAGGGGCCTGGCATCGCTGGCCACCCTGGGGGACCCTCTCCTCCACGTTCTCCTTCACTGATCGATGGGCGAGGAAGAGGATCCGGACGGCAGGGTGGAGGGGGAGAGTTTAGGGGGAGAGAAGGGAGAGAGAGAGAGAGAGAGGAGGTGGAGAAAGAGGTGTGGGAAGGAGGAAGGATACATGAGCATGGAGCTTTGAAGAGATGACAGGAATGGCACGTTCCTGTGGTTTTTTTTCTTTTCTCTACTGGAGACGGGATAGCTCAGTGGTCAGAGCACTCGCTTTCTCCCCAGCCAAGTTTAAGCAGGGTCGAGTGTGGTTACCACTTGAATGGGTGACCGTTTGCGCGCCTTGGCTTCAGTACAGTTCCCTCAGTTCACCCAGCTGTAAATGGGTACCTGCCCTCTTTAGGGTCAGTGAAGGTAAACAGCTAGGGAGAGGAGATGGGCGCCGCCCGTAATATGCTGGCCCTAGAGAAGTGAGGTCTCTGACGCTTCGCTCCCCTACGACTTTATAGGTTACGGGACACTTTTACCTCACTGTTCTTCAAATTGCAGAGTAAAGAAACAGATTAGTGGTTTGCATGATTTTTCCCCAAGTAATGTATTCGTAGATGCAGTTTAAGAACAAGAACAACAAGATCTGATCATCTCCAAAAACCCCATAAAGAGTGCATACAAAATAAAGCGTAGCGCTGCTCCTGTGGCGACGCGCTCTTCCCAGGGGAGAGCAGCCTGAATTTCACGCAAAGAAATCTGCCGTGACATAAAGTGGTGTGAAAATGAAAAAAATGACTAAATTCAAATGCAGACATCGCAATGGCAATGACGAAAAGACATTGTCAGTCACTCGCTCTGCAATCACAACTCTTAAGTATACAACACATGTAGTGCTATACACCATTTGAGTATTCGAATTCATACTTTCACAACGTGAAACACTATAATAGCGAAAAAACAACAACTGGTCACAATTTTTTTCACACTTGTTACTTTTGTCGTCGCCTATCATTAGCTATCATCATCAGAGTTTTTCGCTTTTATTTTTTTAATCAGTTTTGGTAGTTTTTGTACCGCTGAAGTCAAGTTGTCATAATCGTCATTTTCAGTTTGTTAATTAAAATTGATGATTATTCAGCATCAATTTTCTACCACAGTAAATGAGACTAGTCCTCTATATGCACCTTCACCTGTCCCGTAGTCCCGAAGACAGTAGGGGCACCACTGAAGATTTTGAAACCAGCTTCCTCCACTCCCCGCGGTCCTTTGCTTTCCGTAGCAAAGTCTTCCACTCTTAGCCAGTCCACCACTCTCTGATGTTGTCTTCCCATCGTTTTCTCTGTCTGTCTGTCTCTTCGTCTCCCTCCTTGTACCGTTCCCTTTAAGACAGTCCTGGCCAATCTACCTCAGTGTGCATCTTTTCACTGAAGTCAGGAGCTCTTCATGTGGTCCATGGTGCATTTAACTCTAGTTTTCACTTCCTCATTAGTAATGTGATCTCTGTAAGAGATACCACGAAGTTTGCGAAAGCACATCATCTTCGTTGCCTATATATTTCTTTCAATATCTGCTGTTATGGTTCCACGTTTCACATGCGTACAAACATATGAACATGACCAGGGAACACATGCCCTGATTCTCTATCGCCCTGGAGACTGTCTTTCCTGGACAGATGGACGATCACTGGCTGAAGCCAACTGTTGGCCCTCCACCTGTCTGCAAGATCTTTTGGGGCAGATGCGTGTTAGTAGGTCAACGACTGGCTCACCTCAGTCCTGAATGAGTTCTGCTGAAACGGTGTGGACACCTGCAGGCTTCCCCATCTATCTATTATTCACATCCTGTTCAAATCTGTTCCTTCTGGCAGTAGCTGTAACAGGTAGGGGTGTGTGTAGTGTGTGTGTGTGTGTGTGTGTGTGTGTAGTGAGTGAGTGTGTAGTGTGTGTGTGTGTAGTGAGTGAGTGTGTAGTGTGTGTGTGTGGGGAGTGGTGTAGTGGTGATGAGTGTGTGTGTGTGTGTGTGTGTGTGTGTGTGTGTGTGTGTGTGTGTGTGTGTGTGTGTGTGTGTGTGTGTGTGTGTGTGTGTGTGTGTGTGTGTGTGTAGTGAGTGAGAGTGTAGTGTGTGTTGTGTTTGTTTTGTGTGTGTGTGTTTTGTTTGTTTGTTTTGTGTCTCTGTGTGTGCGTGCGTGTGTGTGTGTGTGTCTGTCTGTCTGTAGTGAGCGTGTGTGTGTGTGTGTGTGTGTAGAGTGTGTGTCTGTCTGTAGTGAGTGAATGAGAGTGAGTGTGTGTGTGTGTGTGTGTGTGTAGTGCATGTGTGTAGTGTGTGTGTGTGTTTAGTGTGTGTGTGACTGGATGTGATTACAGTCAACCTCCCAGTCACTGACTTGTCATTTCCACCTGCTCCTGGTCATCAATATTTCTCTAGCATCTGCAGTGACCTAGTGCCATCTGGGTAAAATAGCCGTTGCCCTGAATTAATTCATTAATCAGATGAAGATCGCGCTGAATTGTTAAGCCTCTTTATCAGATAGGCTTTTCCTCCGTGCAATTCACAACAGCATCAATAGATAATAGAGAAGCTAATGCTAATGTCATTGAAACATACACACGCTTACAATTGCGAGCGCAGACACATGCAGACACACTCGCATGCACACACCCACATACACACAATACACACGCGCGAGTGCACGCATGCGAGCTCATGCATACACACACACTCTCACACACACACTCACACACACACCACGCACGAACACACGCATACACACACTCACACACACACTCACACACTCATTTGTTGTGTCAAATAAGTCTGCATGACTTAAATGGCAATAAAATATTCTGAATCTGAATCTGAATCTAAATCACACACACGCACACAAACACGCACGCACACACACACACACGCACAAAACACGCACGCACGCACACACACACGCACACACACACATTCTGACTGCTTATTTCTGTATGTAGCTGTCTGCTTCTGTAATAAGCCTCTTTGTGTCTGGGTCTGTCTGTCTCTCTCTCTACCTCTCTCTCTATCTCTCTCTCTCTCTCTAGGATACCCCTCTCTCTCTCAACACACACACACAACACTAACGCACTCACACACACACACACACATACACATCTGAACACACCACTCACCCACTCATGCACAATGCTAGATGAAAAGTCTGACTGCTACAGCATGTAGAGAGATAGGATGCCTGGCTCCACTGACTGTGACCTTTCAGAAATGATGTCCTCCAGACACTGACTGACATTGCAGCAGCCAGGGAGACAGCCAGTAGTGGGGTCGGGTTTGTTTTCTGTATTAATAGCTGAGATGGATGATGTTCATCAGGATAAGGTTGTCTGCTATAGGGCTGTTTCGCGGTAAAATGATATGTCAACCTTTTTGTCCCATATTTAGGGTAAATATGTCTCTTTAAGTGTGTGTGTGTTTGTGTGTGTGTGTGTGTGTTGTGTGTTGTGTGTGTGCGTGCGTGCGTGCGTGTGTGTGTGTGATGTTAGTATAGTTTTTAATTTTAAAAAATTAAAGCAATCAACTAAAGAAATCACAAACAAATAAAACTCATGTAATTGTAAGAACGCTAGCAAAAGAATTTAAAGCATACAAACACATGCGTGCATGCACGCAGACACACACAGATGAAGATAGACAGACATTAATTTTGTGTGTGCGCTTGTACAAATAACCACACACACACACACATATATACACATTATTATTACTATGTGTGTATAGATAGATAGATAGGGAGAAGAATAGATAGATAGATAGATAGAAAGGGGTAGATAGATAGATAGATAGATAGATAGATAGATAGATAGATAGATAGATGAACAGAGACAGACAGAGACAGAGACAGAGACAGACAGAGACAAACAGACAGACAGAGACAGACGCCCATGACAGAGAAAGCAAGGATTGACGAAGACAGATAGACAAACATACAAAACATTTTAAAGGACAAACAGGAATAAATGAGCGCCAAAACAAAGAGGCCACACACATTCACGCAGAGGGAAAGAGAGACAGACAGACAGACAGAGAGATAGAGAGAGAGATAAAGAGAGAGAGACAGACAGACAGACAGACAGAGAAAGAAAGAGAGACAGACAGACAGATAGACAGACACAAAGACACACAGACACACAGAGAAAGGCAGAGGGAGACAGACAACCAAGCGGAAACAAAAATGGATTGTGACAAGCCAATTTTTCGTCCCTTAACTAAGCAGCCTTCATGATGTCTTTCATTTCTTCTTCTTCTTCTTCTTCTTCTTCTTCTTCTTCTTCTTCTTCTTCTTCTTCTTCTTCTTCTTTTCTTCTTCTTCAGTGGTGGGGAAGAATCATTCATGTCTGAAGGCTTGTATTGCCTCATGCTCTTCCTTTCTTTTCTTTTCTTTTCTTTGTATTTATCTATTATTTTTTTGGCTGCTTCTCCGCAGACTACTCCCTAAGTATGGGAAAGGTTGGAGACAGTATGAAAACAAGCAGTGCTGACGTTAGGGAAAATGAAATAGAAATTCCTATTACTGTCGGCTTTTATATTCTATTAGCTGGATGAAAAACTAGTCTTTCTTATATCATTATTCCGAAATTATCCTATTTTTGGATAGAGGAATGTCTGTGCAAGAATAATCTATGAGGTTGGATTTTTTAAAATCTGGTTTTGTGTTCTCATTCTGTAAGTCATTTGGGGGGGGGGGGGGGGGGGGGGGTTGCTTTTTTATTATTCTTTTGTCTCTGAAGGTTTGCTAGTTAAGGTTATCATAAGAAGGCTTTTTTTGGCTTTGGGTTTGGTTTTGTCTTTTTTACTTTGGTTTTGTTTTTTTTTTGGGGGGGGGGTGTTTGTCTGTCTTTTAAAAAAAATTTTTGATGTTTGTTTCTTCCTTCCTTCCGTCGTTTTCTTTTCTTCCTTTTTCTGTTTTCCCCTCGTCTTTCTTTCTTTCTTTTTTTCTTTCCTTCTTTGTTTTTGATATATTGTTTCTGCTTGGTTCTATCGATTTAAAAAAAAATAACAAGCTTCAGTTTGATTTTCTGTCTGTCCATCTTCTTTCATTATGTTTTTTTCTGTCTGTCTGTCTTTCTTTTTTTCTATATGTTTTTCTGATATCTCATCAAATTCTTCCATGCATGCGCTTCTCGAAAGTAATCTACTCACCAGGTATGGAAAAGATTTGTGGCAGTTTACAAATCAGAGTTGTTACTAGGGAAAATGAAAAAGACATATTTTAAAAAATATGTCCATGTGCATGACTATTAGCTGAATGAAATAACAGTCATCTTAATATAGTTCCCAAAATATAGTAATTTGACGGAGAAGTGTCTCTCATAAGAAACATTATCTGCGTGTCTTTTTTCTGTATTTCTTTCCTGCGTGTGTGAAGCTATTTTCCTCCTTTTTTTTCATTTTCACTATTTTAGTTTATGGGTTTTCTTCCTGCAGATGTTATTAGGAAAATCATTTCTACGTCATAGATTTGGTTTGTCTGTTTCGTTATCTCTCTGCTTTTCTCTTATGGGCCCAAAACTTTTCCTCATCCATCAGACCATGAGTGGTGGTCTGGGTGCTAGTCTTCGGATGAGACGATAAACCGAAGTCCCGTGTGTTACACATAATTATTTAGCGCACGTAAAAGAACCCACAGCAAAAAAAGAGAGTTGTCCCTGGCAAAATTTTGTTGAAAAAGGTCACTCTGGTAGGAAAACAAACATAGATGCAGACAGGAAAAAGAAAAAAAAATGGGTGGCGCTGCTCTTGAGGCGACGCGCTCTTCCCGGGGAAAGCATCCCAAATATCGCGCTGAGAAATCTGCCGTGACGTAAAGTTGTATAAATACGATATAAAGGTAAAGGTAAAGGAGTCCCATAACCTGTAAGGTCGTAGGGGAGCGAGGTGTCAGAGACCTCACTTCTCTAGGGCCAGCATATTGAGGGCGGCGCCCATCTCATCTCCCTCGCTGCTTTACCTTCCCTGACCCTAAAGAGGGCAGGTACCCATTTACAGTTGGGTGAACTGGGGGAACTGTACTGAAGCCTAGGCGCGCAAATGGTCACCCATCCAACTGGTAACCACGCTCGACGCTGCTTAACTTGGCTGGGGGAAAGCGAGTGCTCCGAAAAAGTTATTTTTCTGTATCTATTCATTTATTCTTGTGCTCTGGTTTTTCTTCTTTCTTTCTTTCTCCCCAAAATCGGATTACGTCTACTAAATAATGATCGATGGGGATAGCTCAGTGGTCAGAACGTTCACTCGCTTTCCCCAAAACAATGTTCAGCAGCATCAAACGTGGCTACCACTTGGATGGGTGGCTGTTTACGCGCCTTGGCTTCATTATAGTCCCCCAGTTCACCCAGCTGTAAATGGTTAACCACCTGCCCTGCCCTCTTTAGGGTCAGGGAAGGTGAAGCAGCGAGGGATGGAGGATATGGGCGCCGCCCTCAATATGCTGGCCCCTTGAGAAGTTGAGGTCTCTGACGCCTTGCTCCCCATCGACCACATAGGTTATGGAAACACCTTTACCATTGCCACCTTTAAATAACGGGCAACAACGGTTGCACACGCAAACATCTTACCACTTGTGAGCCTTTAAGATCTATCCAAGTAGCGAAAAGAGATTTTGTCTTTCTTTTTTTCTGTATCTTTGTCTCTGTTGGGTTTTTTTTAATTTCTGGAATATCTGCCTTTGTCAACTCATAATGTTCCTTAATTTTTTCTTTTGATTCTTTCTCCTTTCTGTTATTTTTTGTGTCTTTAACTTTTTTCTGTTTTGATTTTTTCGTATTCTTTCCTCGTGTGTGTTGTTTGTGTGTGTGTGTGTGTGTGTGTGTGTGTGTGTGTGTGTGTGTGTGTGTGTGTGTGTGTGTGTGTGTCGTGTGTGTGTATGTGTGTGTGATTGTGTGTGTGTGTGTGGTGTTGTGTGTGTGTGTGTGGTTGTGCATCCTTCGTATCTTTTTCTTCTGTCTGTTTGTCTGTCTGTCTGAGTGTGTGCCTGTCTGTCTGTTTATGTTTCTGCACGTACTTCTCTCATCCTCTTCTTTTGTTTTTTGTTTCATCATCATCATCATCATCAATGCCTTTGTGCCTTATTGGCACGTAGGGCAGCAAAAAATGTTCTCCACTCCTGTCTGTCCTGGGCCAGCTTCTGAATGGTTCCCCAGGTATGTTGGAAGGTCTTCAGCTCTGCTTCGACAGTCCGACGCCAAGTGTTCTTGGGTCGTCCTCGTTTGCGTTTTCCCTCTGGTGTCCAATGGAGGGCTGTTCGGGCGATGTTTCCCTGTTCCCGACGGCAGATATGCCCTATCCATCCCCATCGCTTATGCATGATGATGTTGATGTTGTTTAGTTTTGTTTAATTTTCTATGTTTTCTTGGATTTTTATGTACGTCTTCAGTTCATTACAGGAGTATCAACTGTGTTGTATACACGAATCCTAGATAATTGTATTCATTAAGCACTTCTTCTACACTGCTATCAAGTTTCCATATTTCGTTTTTAACCAAAAGTCCCCCACCCTTGCAAAAATAGATAGATTTAGAATCTTATTGATGTTGACAAGACATAAAAGAGAGAGAGAGAAAGAGAAAAGAGGAGAGAGAGAAAGAGAGAAAGAGAGAGAGAGAGAGAGGCAGGCAGACAGACAGAGACAGAGACAGAGTCTGAAACAGAGATTGCATGGCTTGTTTGTATCCTGGACTTCTGGTGATCAAAGAAATGACGTCCCTGTTTGGTGTTGTGAAAGGCAGCAGATCGTGGTGACGTTGTCTGATTGTGCAACAACCTTGTGTTTAGCGAGTAAACACAGGCTGAGAGAAACAAGACTGAGAGAGAGACAGACAGACAGAGACAGAGACAGACAGAGAGAGACCGGCAAACAGAGACAGAGACAGAGAGAGAGACAGAGACAGATAGAGAGTGAGAGACAGGCAGACAGAGACATACAGAGTGAGAGAGAGAGACCGACTGACAGACAGACAGAGACAGAGACAGAGACAGACACATAAATAGACAGAGAATGAGAGACAGACACAGACACAGACAGACAGAAAGACAGAGAGAGAGAGAAAGAAAGAAAGAGGCAGACAGACAGAGACATACAGAGTGAGAGTGAGAGAGAGAGAGAGACCGACAGACAGACAGTCAGACGGACAGACAGACATAGACATACAAAGAGAGACAGAGACCGAGACATACAGATAGAGAAAGACAGCCAGACAGATACAGAGAGACTGACACAGAAAGAGACTAACAGAGAGAGAGAGACAGAGAGAGAAACATATACAGAGAGAGAGCAGGTAGTGAGACAGACAGACAGACAAACAGAGACTATAACCCTATGCCCCGTGTGCGAACGCACGCAGAACATCTTGCGCATATGTTAAATCCTGTTCCGCTTTTCGTAAGAGTAGGCCATTGTGTGCCGGTGGAAACAAGTGACAAAATTTACAAAACCGCATACACACGGGGACTGGATGTAAAAACAGCACATAAGTGCTTCCTCCATTATCCTCGATATAAAAGAATAAAATTAAAATAAATAAATAGAAGACAGACAGACAGACAGAGTGAGAGAAAAACTGAGAGGGAGAAAGAGACAGACAAACAGAGACAGAGACATACAGAGAGAGACAGAGAGACAGAGAGAGACAAAGAGACAGAGAGCGACAGACAGACAGACAGACAGACAGACTTTCAGACATTTCCAGCCCAATTCAATCCGATCTTGTGGTTTATAGCCTTGCATACCGCAGAAGCCTTATCAGAGAGCTGTCTCCTCGTAGCAAGTCAGACAGATAGATAGAGACAAAGCGAGGCAATTTCAAAGCTTAAAACATAGTTTAACCACAAAACAAAATAACTAAGAAATCAGTAAACACACACACAGCAACACGTAAAAGGGAGAAAAAAAACAGAAAAAAAGACAGATTTTTATTTATTTTATTTCGAAGATAATGGAATAAACACTCATATGTTGTTGGGTTGGTTTTTTTACATCCAGTCCCTGTGTGGATCCAGTTTTGTAAATGTTGTCATCCGTTCCGATTGACAGGCACAGAGGTATAAAAGACACACAGAGAGATGAAAAGATAGAGAAAGACAGAAACCAAACAAGCAAAGAAAAACACACTGCCAGGAAGGCAGAGAAAAGTGGATGGATACAGAGATCATAGAAATTAGGAGAAAACTAACAAATGTGTGGATCGGTGGTCTAGAGGTAACTCGCCTGCCTAGAAAGCGAAAAGTCCGGGTCGGAAGTGTGCGGTGGTTTGATCTCCGTTTGTACCCAAAACTCCCCCCACCCCCACCCCCACCCTCCCATCCAGTAGCCCGTGAGTGGTGGTCTGGGTGCTAGTTTCTTTCCAGATGAGATGATAAACAGAAATCCCGTGTGCTATATAAAATTATTCAGCACTTGTTAAAGAACCCACGGCAGAGTTGTCCCTGTCAAAATTCTGTAGAAAAAGCCACTCTGAATAAGGAGACAAATACAACTGAAGGCAGGAAAAGAAAGAAAAATAATAATACTGGGTGGCGCTGCTCTTGTGGCTACGTGCTCTTACCGAAGAGAGCAGCACGAGTTTTATGCAGATCAATCTGCCCTGTCTTCAAAGTGATATGAAAATATGAAAATGAAAACGAAAGAAGGTTGAAGAAATGGTAGCCAAGTATAAGACAAGATGCAGAGTTGATTTTAACGTGTGTGTGTGTATGCGTGCGCGCGCGCGCGCGTGTGTGTGTATGTGTGTGTATGTATGTGTGTGTGTGTGTGTGTATGTGTGTGTATGTATGTGTGTGTGTGTGTGTGTTAGGGTGTTTGTGGGTGTGTATGTGTGGAGGGGAGATTGCATGTGTGTGTGTCGGGGGAGGAGGGATGCTGTGTGTGTATGTGTGTGTGCTTGCGTGTGTGTGTGTGTGTGTGGTGTGTGTGTGTGTGTGTGTGTGTGTGTGTGTGTGGTGTGTGTGTGTGTGTGCATGTGTGTGTGTGATAACAATGGGTTGTTTTTTTCCTGAGGAGAAACAAACAAGCAAACTATTTTTTTTAACCAAAAAACCATGCATAATATTAGAAAGAACAAACCAAAGATTTACACACACACACACACACGTACACACACACACACACACACACACACACACACACACACACACACACACACACACACACACACTCACACACACACACACACACGGACAAATCAGCAAAACAAAAAAATAGATGGTGACAAGCCCCAAAATCTCTTCCCCGTCACAGCCTTCATCAATTCATATTACTCTTTTTCTCTAGTGATTTGAAAAAAATAATCCTCAAGTTTGAAGGCTTTTAAAGCATTACATTTTTTTCCCTTTTCCATTTCTGCTTTCCTGCGAAATAACTCTCCGAGATATTTTGACGGTTTAAAAAGCAACCAGCGCTGACATTAGGGAATGTAAAAATGGAAGCATATTACGGTCTGCATCAATATTAGCTGGATAGAATAACCATCTTCCTTATGCTCTTCCAGAAATATCTTAATTTGATACAGGAATGTTGTCTGGTGCCACAAACATTCTATCAGTACTTTTTTCTTGTGCAATGCTGCAACAGGGTATTTTGCTGCTTTTACTGACTTTTGGGGAGGATTAGATAGAATGCTTGTTTGTTAAAAGATTATCGCAAGAAGGCTTTTTGCCTGTTTTTTGCCTTTAGTCTTCGTTTTGTGTTACCATTTTGTGTTTTTGCTTTTTGTTTGTTTGTCTTTTCTTCTGTTGTTCGCTCCTTCCTTCCTTTGTTCTCTTCCGTGCATATGTGTGTGTGTGTGTGTGTGTGTGTGTGTGTGTGTGTGTGTGTGTGTGTGTGTGTGTGTGTGTGTATGTGTGTGTGTGCGTGTGTGTGTGTGTGTGTGTGTGTGTGTGTGTGTGTGTGTGTGTGTGTGTGTGTGTAGTGTGTGTGTTAGTGTAGTGTGTGTGTTGTGCGTGCGTGTGTGTGTGTGTGTTTGTGTGTGTGTGCTTATTCCTTCCTTCTTTCCTGTGTCTGTTTTTGTTTGTTTTTCCCTTTTCCTTCTTTTGTTTTTCCCTTTTCCTTCTTTTGTTTTTCCCTTTTCCTTCTTTTGTTTTTTCAGTTTGTTTTCGTTATTTTTTCTGTGTTTTCGTGTGTCTTTTTGTTTCATAGATTTTTAAAACTAGTCTCCCATTTTTTTTTTTTAATCTGTCTGCTTATCTATCTTTCTTTTCCCCTGCCTTTCTTTCCGTGTTTCTTTATGTTCTTTCTTTCCTCAGTCAGTTCATCATTCTCTTCCTTATCAATTTACTCTCCTAGTTTGGAACAAAGGTTTGTGACAGTTTAAAAATAGGCGCTGTTATTGGGAGAAAATGAAACAGAAATATATTATTATCTGCATCGATATTAGCTGGATAAAAAAACCCAGCCATTCTAATATTGTTCGAAAAATTATCGTAATTGGATGGAGGGATGTATCCTATGAAACATCTTCTCTGTGTATGTGTTTTTGTCTGTATTGTATTTCTGCATGTTATTTTTTGTCATTTTTCATTTGAAGTTTTCTTTCGTTTCATGGGTTGTTTCCTGTGGAGATTATGAGGGAAAGCTAGTTTCCATTTTGTTTCTTGTTTGTTTCTTTCTGCCTGTCTTTGTTTCTTGCTGCCTGTCTCTTCTTCCCTTTTCTATTGTCTTTTTCTTTTATTGCATTGTTCTTTTTTTTCTTTTATTCGCTCTTTCTATCATACATTTTTTTTCATTCTCTTTCATTATTTCTCTCCTCATTTTTTTTCTTCTAGTATTCGTTTGAACTTTCGTGCATTTTTTTCTTCCTTCTCTTTCTGTAACTCTACTTTTGAAAAAAATTACTTTGTCTTTTTGATTTGTTTCGTTTTTATTCATTTTAGTATTCTCTTTGTGTGTTTTCTTTCACCGTCCTCCCCCCCCCCTCCCACACACACACACACGCCTGTTTCTGCTTTGATCTCTTATGTTCTTTTCTTGTTATTGTTGTTGTTGTCTTTTGCACTTACCCTTTTTCTTCTTTTGTGCTGACTTCCTGTCTGTCTGCCTCTCTTTCTGTCTGTATGTCTGTATCTCTCTACCTTTGTTTTTTTATATTTCTTTTTGTGTTTAGTTTTGGTTGGGAGTTTTTTGTAATTTTCATCCGTTTTTATTTCATGTCTTGTGTTAAAGCAAGCTTTTAATTTCTTTTTTTTTCTTCAATCTTAACCACATTAAACTTTTTTGGTCTTACTTTCAGATTTAATTCTTTTGTTTTTCCTTTAATCTGGCTTGTATTTTCTCTCTGCCTTTACATATGTGATTTCATTTTAATTTCTGTCTATTTCTATACTTCCTTTTCTTGTCTCTTACTAATATGTCTGTCCTTTCTCTTTCTTCTTTATCTAATTGTTTAAGGATTTGGTTTGAAATACTTAAAAGAAACCAGCGTTTGAAATATCAAACAAATATTGTGAAAAATATTGTTGTCTTCTTTTTTTAAAAAAGACAGACAAATTGAATGCAGAGAATCTTAAGATTCTGGAAAAAACTGAAAAAGACATGTCCAGTATGCTTCATTTCTTCACGTGTCCCTCTTACAAAGGGAGCAGGCAGCTGTGTCGTTAGAGACTCCCGAGCTTATAGATGATACAGATTTGAACCTATGCTGATGTATCCATGGCAAAAGGGGGCTAGGAATACTCCAGAGTTAACAACAGCTGTCCTGATTATACTACATATAAGTCTTTTTGATGGGACAGTAACACTGAAAATCCCAAGTGTAAAACATTTTCAGAACATCTTCTGCACACCTGAAAAGCCTAGTTAGTTTTCACTGGAGAATAAGCCAGCTATAGTTAGTAACATGGATGCCACAACCATTAGACCATGCACCCTGTTGAATCTCTAGGAGGGGGGGGGGGGGTGTAGTGGGTATCAACACGCCAGCTGGTTCTCGACTTACTCCCTACAGAATTCTGTCCAATTCCCCAATGGCTAACCAAAAACTAGAGAGAGAAGTTGTATCAGGTCACCTGTTATTCACCTGTGACTTGGGATACAAAACACGAAGAATCGTTTGCTGGAGGTTATCTATCTTCGTGAAAGATATAAATCTAGTACTGGTGGTTGTCGCTCGACAATAATTACGAAACATGTATTTTGTCATCATGATAAGTATCATGCCTGTATCTCGTTACAAGGTCAGGGTAACTGCCCTGGAAGGTCAGTCTGTTTATAACCCAAAGGTGAACCTCTCAGCAAAGCAATGCTATCTACCGATAACACCAGACTGAGGGCTTACACACATCACCATGGAGAAGTCACACACACACACATGTTTGTTTATCAACCGTTCACTTCTTTTCAAAGAGAGATGGGGAAACAAAGACAATGACCATAGTTTGCTGTGGGGAGCTTTCAATTTTAAGCCCTTTTATATGGGATCAGTGGCGAGGGTACTGGGCACCAAAAACAGATAATCGTTTCACTAAGAAGCAAAAAAACCCATTTCACAACAGCTTAAATAATTAAAGAGATAGATAGATAGATAGATAGATAGATAGATAGATAGATATGTAGATAGATAGATAGATAGATAGATAGATAGATAGATAGATAGATACATAGATACATAGATAGATAGAGACTCAGACACATAGACAGCTGCAAAGAAACATACAGAAAGAAAGAGACAGAGACGGAGAGAGAGAAACAGACAGACAAACAGACAGAGACAGACAGAAACAGACAGGCAGACAGACACAGAGCAAGACCTGCCTCTTTGCAGCCTATACTTTGAGTGATCAAAGAGATAACGTCACTGACTGTTGTGAAAGACAGCAGATTGTGGTGACGTTGTCTGATGGTCTGTCAACCGTCTGTTTTAGGAGTAAACATAGACTGATGGAAGGGTCAGGGGAGGAGAGAGAGAAGACACAGAGAGAGAAGGGAGAGAGGAGGAGAGAGAAGAGAGAGAGAGGACGAAAGAGAGAGAGAGGACAGAGTGAGAGCGGAGAGAGAGGAGAGAGAATAGAGAGAGCGGAAGAGAGAGAAAAGAGGAGAACAGGACAGAGAGAGGGGAGCGGAGAGAGAGACAAGAGAGAGACAGGGAGAGGGAGGGAGAGACAGAGAGACAGACAAGAGAGACAGGTAGAAGAGGGGAGAGAGAGAGTGGAGAGAGAGATGAGAAGACTGGGGAAGAGAGAGAGAGAAGATGAGAGAGAGAGAGAGACAGAGAGAGACAGAGGGAGAGAGAGAAAGAGGAGAGAGGAAGAGAGGGGAGAGAGAGGGGGGGAGAGAGAGAAATAGAGAGAGAGAGAGAGAGAGAGAGTAAAGAGAAAGAAAAGGGATGTGAGATGGGAAAGATAGAGAGAGGAGGGGAGAGGAAGAGAGGAGAGAGAATAAAAAGAAAGAAATGGATGTGATGGAAAGATAAAGAGTGATAGCAAAGAGACACAGACAAACAAACACAGTCCCTTAGCTATACAGACAGACAGAATGAAACGTCAAAAGCGATAGTACAATACAAAGACAAGAGCAAAAGTAAGACAATACACAGAAACACGTAGAATAAAAGAAAACAGAACATTAAAAAAAAAGACAGACAGAAAGATAAACAAGCTCTCAAAAGAAGAGAGGTAAGGTGGCACATAGATAGAGAGGTTTAGAGTTTCACGCACGCACGCGCGCACGCACACATGCACACACGCACACACGCACGCACACACACACACACATACATACATACACACATGCACACACACACACACACACGCACGCACACAAATCAATAATTAAAAAAATAAGCACACACACATAACAGATTTTTAAAAAATAAACACACACATACACACCACAGAAACGGATGACAAAATTTACAAAATTGCATACATATGGGGACTGGATTTTTTTTAAAAGCTCATGAGTACTTACTCCATTATCCTCGAAAAAAAAGACTAAAAGGGGGAGGGGGAAAGACCTACACACACACACACACACACACACACACACACACACATACACACACACACACACATACACACACACATACACACACACATCACACACACACACACACACACACACACACACACACACACACACACACATATCACACTGTTAGATGAAAAGTGTGACTGCTACAGCATGTAGAGATAGGATGCCTGGCTCCACTGACTGGGACCTTTCAGAAATGATGTCCTCCAGACACTGACTGACATTGCAGCAGCCAGGGAGACAGCCAGTAGTGGTGGTGTTTGTTTGTTTTCTGTATTTAGCTGAGATGGATGATGTTCATCAGGATAAGGTTGTCTGTTATATAGGGTTGTGGGGCGGTAAAACGACCCTGCTATCCTCCGTTCTGACGTATCACAGTACAGGACAGTTTAAGTGTGTGTGTGTGTGTGTGTGTGTGTGTGTGTGTGTGTGTGTGTGTGTGTGTGTGTGTGTGTGTGTGTTGTGTGTGTGTGTGTGATGTGTGTGTGTGTGTATGTGTGTGTGTGTATGTGTGTGTGTGTTGTGTGTGTGTATGTGTGTGTAACCTAGGGAGCAATACTGACAGAGATAAACAGATACACATATAAAGAGAAACTGAAATAGTTCAGAAATAGAGGGCTATATCAAAACTCACTCGCGCACGCACACACAACGCGCGCGCACACGCACGCACGTACACACACATACACACACAGACAATGACAATGACAAATTCTTTTATTACGAGGATAATGAATAAGCACCCATGTGCTTTTTTACATCCAGTCCCCGCCCTTAAGGACATATAATTATGATGATAAAATAGCATAAAGCCAATACCAATACAGTAAACGGGTGTGTGGGGGGGGGGGGGGGATATCTGCACACAAAAAAAACACAAAAAATTCACCGAAAAAGATAGGGGAAAAAAAGCAACAACAAATAATAAAAGAAAGCAAAACAGAGCAAACCAAAAAACCACAGAAACAACCAAAAAATTAGCAAAGAAACCAAGAGCAAAATAAAAGCAGCAACAACAACACAAGGGGAGAGGGGACAACCCAATAATCCCCCCTAAAAAAACAAAAACAACAAAACCCAAACAAAAAGAGGAAGAGAAAGAAAGAGAGAGGGGGGGAGAGAGGAGGGGGAGGAAGGGGGAGGAAGAGAGAGAGGAGAGAGAGAGAGAGGAACATGGGGGGGGGGGGGACAAAGGGGAAAGACAGAAAAACAATTTAGCAAAAAAAAAATAGGGTCGTGACAAGCCAAATGTTTTTTCCCTTAACAGTCTCTTCAGCCAGTCTATCATTATTTCCTCTTCTTCTTCTTCTTCTTTGCATTCAAGGTGAAGGCTTTTTGGCATCCCCCACCCCCCCTTCCTTTCCTTTAATGTAGTGGGCTAGCAATTACTCTTATAAAAATACGGGAAAGGTTTTTGACAGTTTCCGAATAACCATGCGACTTAGGGGCAAAAAAGATAGAAACATATTAGCTGTTTCGACATCTATCTATCTATCTATCTGTCCCTAGTCGCGACCCTGGGGGCACCCTCAAAACTCAACAACCATTTCCCTCCTTCCTCTCCTTTCGCCTTTTCAGGGTTTTGTTGAGATCTAGGCCTTGTCCATTCGCTGATGTTATCCTCCCAGCTCTTCCTTGGTCTGCCTCTTTTCTTCCTCTTGGACAGTGCTTGTAAACTGTCTTTGCACGTCCTTTGGATCTTGTGACATGCCCATACCATTTAAGTTTACGCTTTTTCACGATCGTTAGAAGGTTCTCATTAGGGTCCAATGGTTTGCTGGATTCTGTTATGCACGCTTTCGTTGCTTATGTGGTCTTTGTAGGAGATGCCAAGGAGTCTCCGAAAGCATCTCATCTCCACCGCCTGTACTCTTCTCTCCAAATCTGCAGTCAGGGTCCATGATTCACAGGCATACAGAAATATGGATATGACAAGGGAGCGCATTAGTCTGATCTTGGAGATAAGTGAGATATTTTTATCTTTCCAGATGGTGTTTAGTTTTGACAAAGCTGTTATTGTCTGTGCAGTCCTGCATACTACCCCTGGTCTGATACAATGGCTCCCAGGTACTTGAAGCTTTGAACTGTTTCCAGCTTCTGGTCATTAACCCTGATATCAGTGCTAATGCCGTTGGTGTTATTAGTCATCAGTTTGGTCTTCTCTGCACTGATTTCCATGCCGTATGTTTTGGAGGCCTTATTCAAGTGTTCTGTTAGGCTGGCAAGCTCTTTTTCTGATCCTGCTATTCCATCAATGTCATCTGCGAAGCGGAGGTTTGTGATCGTTCTGCCACCAATGCTGACTGATCCTTCATGATGTTCCAGTGCATCAGCCATGATTC
>CM054145.1:37077957-37092957 GCA_028751875.1 Rapana venosa | reverse complement strand
TATTATCATAGTTCTCGTCTGTCCTGTCCTCCTTTGTATTATCATAATTCTCGTCTGCACTGTCCTCTTTTGTATTATCACAATTCTCGTCTGTCCTGGCCTCTTTTGTATTATCTGTCCTCTTTTGTATTATCACAATTCTCGTCTGTCCTGGCCTCTTTTGTATTATCTGTCCTCTTTTGTAGTATCATAGGTCTCGTCTGTCCTGTCCTCTTTTCTCCCCGCGCTGCATTTGTGTCCTGTCTTTTGTTCTATGCTCTTCTGTTCTATTCTGTCATGCCATTCTCTGTCCTGTCGTCTGTGCTGTACTGTCTTTTCTGTCCCGCACGTTATTGAAATTGTATGTTGTTGTTTTGTTTTTTTTAATCTGTCCTGTCCTATCATTGTCTGTCTTGTCTTGTCCAGTTCTGCATTGTCCTTGTTCTCCTCTTCTCTTCCGTGTCCTTCCCTGCCCTCCCCTGTCCCGCCATATCCTTCCCTGTCCCGCCCTGTCCCGCCCTGTCCTGCCCTGCCCTGTCCTGCCCTGTCCTGCCATGTCCCGCCCTGTCCTGTCCTGTCCTGTCCTGCCCTGCCTTGCCCTGTCCTGCCATGTCCCGCCCTGTCCTGTCCTGTCCTGTCCTGCCCTGCCTTGCCCTGTCCTGCCCTGTCCTGCTCTGTCCTGCCCTGTCCTGTCCTGCTCTGTCCTGCCCTGTCCCGCCCTGTCCTGTCCTGTCCTGTCCTGCCCTGCCTTGCCCTGTCCTGCCCTGTCCTGCTCTGTCCTGCCCTGTCCTGTCCTGCTCTGTCCTGCTCTGTCCCGCCCTGTCCTGTCCTGTCCTGCCCTGTCCTGCTCTGTCCTGTCCTGTCCTGCCCTGTCCTGCCCTGTCCTGCCCTGTCCCGCCATGTCCCGCCATGTCCTGCCCTGTCCTGCCCTGTCCTGCCGTCTGTCCTGTCCTGTCCTGCTCTGTCCTGTCCTGTCCTGCTCTGTTCTGTCCTGTCCTGTCCTGCCCTGTCCTGCTCTGTCCTGTCCTGTCCTGCCCTGTCCTGCCCTGTCCCGCCATGTCCCGCCATGTCCTGCCCTGTCCTGTCCTGTCCTGCTCTGTCCTGTTCTGTCCTGCCCTGCCCTGCCCTGTCCTGTCCTGTCCTGCCCTGCCCTGTCCTGCCCTGTCCTGTCCTGTCCTGCCCTGCCCTGTCCTGCCCTGTCCTGCCCTGCCTGCCCTGCCCTGTCCTGTCCTGTCCTGCCCTGTCCTGCCCTGTCCTGTCCTGTCCTGTCCTGCCCTGCCCTGTCCTGCTCTGTCCTGTCCCGCCCTGTCCTGCCCTGCCCTGTCCCGCCCTGTCCTGCCCTGCCATGTCCTGCCCTGTCCTGCCCTGTCCTGCTCTGTCCTGCTCTGTCCCGCCATGTCCCTTTTCTCTCTTCCTCCATTTTCTTCTTTACTTGATCCGGCCCATCTTTAGCAAATTGTGATACAAAGAGTCATGTCCAGTTCCATGGCTTCTGGGTGTTTTTTCTTCTTCTTTTTTTAGTGTTAAGCTTTTTGTAACTGCTTTGTACGTAAACATTTTGTTTTTTTCTGAGGCAAGTGTTTTCAACATGTGTTACCTATCTAAAAACCCGGTATAGTATTGGTACAGATGGTTTTTTTTGTGGGTTTTTAAAAAAGTTGACAGAAGGGATAGATTATGCGTGTTAGTGTTATGGTTAGTGCTGTAGTGTGTGTTTTTGTGTGTATTTGTGTGTGTGTGTGTGTTTGTGTGTGTGTTTGTGTGTGTTTGTGTGTGTGTGTATGTGGGTGCACGTAAGTATGAAAATGAGCGCGCATAACTATGTACGCGGCTGCGTGCATGCAAACATGTTGCAAACATATGTGGGGCATGCATGCAATACGTGTGTTCTATCATGTGTTTAAAATCATACGGGTGAAATTTAGATGTTTTTGTGGGTCGTGAGAAGTGATGGTCTGACAGATGGAGAGTGAGAGAGAAGGGGGGGGGAGGGTGAAGAGAGAGGCAGGAGAGAGAGGAAGAGAGACACAGACAGACAAGCAGACAGACAGACAGACAGAAATAAAGGCGGGCAGTGATGGGGGGGGGGGGGGATGGGGGAGAGACAAACAAACAGGCAGAAAGAAACACTGAGAATCAAGAACCATGAATCAAACACAGCTAGTACCAACAAAGGAACACAGATTTCAGTTGCAATATCAAGTTTATTTTTGTCATATTGAAACTGTAACAAAAATCAGAGGAACTGAGCTAGAATACAAAAAAAGAAAAAAACTATTTAAAAGCATTGCCAAATAGAAATGACAGTAATCTTGGTCTTTAAAGTTCTAATAATTAATTATTACTTTTCTATTTTAGTTGTAGTCATACACAGCCCAAAGGTTGCGACAATCTTTACCCTTATTAATTTGTTACGTATGTTTTATTTCCCACTGCTCTGCTGTGCATGCGTGAACTTGCGTACTCGAACAAATGATAGAAAGAAAAAAAGAAAAAAAGCTTAGTTCAGTAGGTAAAGAATACAATAAACCGGACTCGAATTATTACGCAAATTTACCTTCAGACAAAATCGTGCAACCGGATGAGACTATAAACCGAGGCCCCGTGTTCGAACGCATGTAGAACATCTTGCGCACACGTTAAATCCTGTTCCGCTTTTCGGAAGAGTAGGTCATTGTGTGCCAGTGGAAACAGATGATAAAATTTACCAAACCGCATACACATTGGGACTGGATGTAAAAAAGCTCATGAGTGCTTATTCCATTATCTTAGATATATCATCATCATCATCATCATCATCAGTCCCGTGACCTTGGCGGTCGTGGAGGAGATACGAAAGACGATGCCGTGGTAAGCCTCCTCCATCCATCTTGGTCCTCGGCTCTGCGCAGTAGTGCGAGTCATTCATCCTGGTCCATTCTCTGATGTTGTCCATCCATGACTTGTTCTGTCCTCCCCTCTTTCTGCCACCTTCGAGTGTTCCCTGCAGTACTGTTTTCGGCAGAGTGTTGTGGCGGGTGACGTGGCCGAACCATGTCAGCTTTTTCTTCTTGACGATGGTGAGAAGGGGTTCCTGTGGACCTGCCAGCCGTGTTATTTGGCTCTTGACAAATTCATAGGTCTTTCGTTCTCTCCAGGATATGCCCAGCAGTTTTCTATGGCATTTTGTTTCAATTGACTGGATTCGCTTTGCTGTTTCAGCAGTCAATGTCCAGGTTTCACTTCCGTACAGCAGGATAGTCTGAATTAGGGCTTTGTAGAGCTTTAGTTTGGTTGGGAAACTGATCTCTTTACTTTTCCATATGGTGATGAGTTTTGTCATGGAAGATGTTGTCATGGCTATTCTGACTTTGATTTCTGTCGTCGATCGCCCGTCCTTTGTGAGTGTAGCGCCAAGGTATTTAAAAGCGTCTACCTCCTCCAGTTGCTGGCCGTTCATATAAATTTTAGCAGTGGCGTTGCTCGTGCTGTTCACAAGTACTTTACTTTTCTCCGAGCTCACCTCCATCCCATATGCTCCAGCTCTGTTTTCAAGTCTGGTCGTAAGATCTTGCAGCTCTGTGTTACTTCCGCCCATGGGGTCAATGTCATCGGCAAACCGCAAGTTGTTGAGGGGTCTGCCGCCAATGAATAAATAAATAAATAAATAAATAAAATGATTAGGGCGAGGGGGTGGGGAAGGGAGGGGGATACTACCGGACGGGATAGCCTGGTGGTTAGCGTAATGCGCTCGTGATCTGCTGACCCGGGTTCGATTTCCTGTTCAAGAGAATTTTTCCTCTGGAGTTAACATCAGTGCCGACTCCACTCTCCCCAAAAGTTCTTCGGATGAGACTACAAACCGAGGTCCCGTGTGCGAACGCACGCAGAACATCTTGCGCACAGGTTAAAACCCGATCCGCTTTTCGGAAGAGTAGGACATTATGTGACGATGGGAACGGATGCACAAAATTGACAAAAATGCATACACACGGGGATTGGATGAAAAAGCACATGGGTGCCTATTCCATTATCATAGAAAAAAAAGAATAAAATAAATGAATAAAATGAATAATAAATAGATGAATAAATGAATGAAAATACTTTATAATCTCCTCTGTTGTGAAGTGCTGAAATCTTGCAAAGATGAAAAAATACCAAATTTAATCAGAACAATGCTGTCATACAGGCTAAAACACTGAAACAACGCAAAAGTGGCACTTTTGTGTTATTGTGTATTCATACTGAAAAAGAATGTAGCAAACTTTGCAAGAGATGTACAGCTATTTCTCTCTCTCTCTTCTCTCTCTCTCTCTCTCTCTCTCTCTCTCTCTCTCTCTCTCTCTTCTCATTGAACAGCATGGGTAAATGTGTGAACCATTCATGTACACTAACAAGTATATCTCTTTTCAAAAGTATTGCACTTCGTATAATTAGTTAGCCAATGACAGGTTACGTTAGAAAGTTATATAGAGACTTATATAGCTAGTTAGTTATAGCTATCTAACTAGGTATCTAACTAGTGAGAGAGTGAGTGAGAGAGTGAGTGAGTGAGTGAGTGAGCAGGCGAGCAGTTGAGCAAAGGAGCAAGTGAGTGAGTGAGTGAGTGAGCAGGCGAGCAGTTGAGCAAGGGAGCAAGTGAGAGAGTGAGAGAGTGAGTGAGTGAGCAGGCGAGCAGTTGAGCAAGGGAGCAAGTGAGAGAGTGAGAGAGTGAGTGAGTGAGCAGGCGCACAGTTCAGCAAAGGAGCAAGTGAGTGAGTGAGAGAGTGAGAGAGTGAGTGAGTGAGCAGGCGAGCAGTTGAGCAAGGGAGCAAGTGAGTGAGTGAGAGAGTGAGAGAGTGAGTGAGTGAGCAGGCGCACAGTTCAGCAAAGGAGCAAGTGAGTGAGTGAGAGAGTGAGTGAGTGAGCAGGCGAGCAGTTGAGCAAGGGAGCAAGTGAGTGAGTGAGTGAGTGAGCGAGCGAGCGAGCGAACGAGCGAGTGAGTGAGTGAGTGAGTGAGTAAGTGAGTGAGTTAACTAGGTAGTTAATTAGTCAACTGTACATTCAGCTGTGTAAACAGGACTTCTTCTTTTATAAATAAAAAAAAGAGCGGATTCCCCCCCCCCCCCATCTCCCCTCTAATTCTCTATATTCTCGACACTAAAACTAGGCATAACCAAAGGTGAAAAGATGTTACAATTTTATAGAACAAAAAGTGAGTGTGGAGGGGGGGGCTGGGGGGAGGGGGAGGGTAAGGTTGTCCTCCACACTTTCGGGGGTGCTTCTTTTGAAAGGGTGTTGGAGAGAGACATTCCAGATGTCTTCAGTTCATCATAAATCCCAGCACGTACTCAAACTCATCCATCCTGACGCATTTGTCCCCTGAAACACACACACACACACACACCTATTGTCTAATATCACGTAATGTGAAAATACGTTAAATTAAAGAAGAACACACACACACACACACACACGCACACACACACTGGTAAACAAAAACATCAGGAGTTCACATCACTGCACTGGTTTTCTTCTTGGAATGAGTTTCAGCACGCACGCACACACACATGCTCGCGTACCCGCGCATGAGCACACACACACGTACACACGCACATACACATACACACATGTACACACACACACACATACACACACGCACACGCGCGGGCACACACACACACACACACACAATGCACACACACATATATTATATATATACACATATATATACACATACATACACACACGTAGATACAAAAATGTACACGTAGATACAAAAACGTATGTGCGCGCGCGCACATACACATACACACGCACATCACACACACACACACACACACACACACACATACACATACACCACCACCACACCACAACACACCCCACCACACACCACACCACACCTCAACACACACACACACACACACACACACCACACCACACACACACACACACACAACACACACACACACACACACACACACCACCACCACCACCACCACCACCACCACACCGCACCACACACCACACACACCACATACACACACACCACATCCCACCACACACACACTATTCTCCACGCTCTTTGGATCACTACTAATCAGTATAACTGACTCACCATTCTGATCGAAGACGCTAAACATGTCTGTTATGAAGGTTTGCAAGTCTGGGAAGTTAGCTCTGTGGTATCTTAATGCTTCGGAAAACCTCCTTCTCCAATTCACTCTGCTGACATCTGAAAACAAAAGAAAAAAATAGACAAAAGTAAAACATTCTTTTGTGGTTTTTTTTTAAATTCTTTTATTTCGAGGATAATGGAATAAGCACTCATATGGCTTTTTTTCGTCCAGTCCCCGTGTATATGCAGTTTTATCAATTTCGTCATCCATTCCCACCGGCACACAATGGCCTACTCTTCTGAAAAGCGGATCGGGTTTTAACGTGTGCGCAAGATGTTCTGCGTGCGTTCGCACACGGGGCCCTCGGTTTATAGTCTCATCCGAAGGACTTTTTGAGGAAAGTGGAGTCGGCACTGATGTTAACTCCAGAGGAAAAGTCTTCTTGAACGAGAATCGAACCCAGGTCAGCAGATCACGAATGTGCCACTCTAACCACCAGGCTATCCCGTCCCCCATGAGCGTGAGCGAGCGTGACTTCCTTTTAAAAGAAGCTTCATTGGCTTTCCGTTAATTAAACGTCTTTTACCAATACAAAACTGTGCCTGCCCTCATTTTCAAGGGATACCTTTCATCACCACTCTGTCACCTTCATTGTGTTTCCACAATTCTTCTCACCTTGGTATCTTTGCCATTGAAAAACTCTGCCATAGAGACTGTCATTCCTGTATCGGACTGGCCAGCCACAAACGACGCTGTAAAAACCAGAGTTAAACACCTAGAGCGCAACTCCATAGTCTTCCGAGACTGAAGGATGCCAAGTTAATTTGCTTTGTTATTAAAAACCGTTAATAAAAAAAAATACTGCAGAAGTAATCTGAAAACAGTGGGTAAAAGTGGTTGTTGTCGGGGTTTTTTTTTTAAAGGTTTATCGCACCCAAAAATGGTTGAATTCGTTTCTCTCCAGGGTATTCGAGTTGTGCAAAAAGAAGATAGAACTTCGGCACGATGTCACCTTAAAATTATATATGAAAGATAATCTTTCATTAGAAATTGGATTTTAAAAATGTTGAGTTAGGTTTATTGGAAGGGAAGCTATTTAGGGGGCAGATAAATACCCTTTGTGTACCCGAAGCCTGAAAGTGGTTATTTTCCTGGTGAGCAGAAAACGGTCGCATACGCAAAATCTCACCATTGGTGAACCTCGGAGCTCTAGCCGAGGTAGGAAAAAAACCAAAACACCTTTTGATCTAGATTTGTTTTCCATTGAGCATGAACCTGTAAACAATGCGCTGGAACACAAAAAAATGCGTTTTGCAGCAAACGGAATGTCAGACTGTTCAGTAGCCTACTGTGACTACTTATTTTTTTTATGCAGTTATGTGGCTCTCCTCCCACAAGGCGGTGACCGTCCTTGAGTTGACCCTTAGTAAGGGTTGGCTAGGGCGTTGGTACGAGGAACGACAGTGGAGTTGGTTGTTTATCTTGTTGTAATGTGTTTATAACTGCAGAGTTTTAATCTGAAATTAAATTTTTTAGAAGGTGACAGGCAGCTGTGCTATGGCCTCTGTGGGCGGTTGGGCTATAAATAATAGGACTGGGTCGGATCCGATGAAGTGTGGACTTACTTGTTTCCCTGTGAATTTTGCCAGAGACAGTAATCGTAGGTGCGCTAAACGTATTTCATACAGGGTCTCACTTTCTTGTCTCATCCGATAGACTAGCACTCCTGAAGATTCATAGTAGATGGAGAAGGAAACGCTCTGGTTCAAAAGGAGATCAAACCCACGAACCCTTGCTGAGTAGATGGGTGCATTGCCTCTAGACCGCTAAACCAGAAAATCTGATCAATTTACACACACACACAAATGAAGTACTAACCGGCCGCCTTGGCGCAGTGGTTAGCGATTCGGTTTACGGACTGGAAGGTCGCGGTTTTGAATCTGATAAGAGTCAGGGATTTTTTGGACTTGGCCGGTTCCTATACAGGGTGAGTTTACTATGGACTCATTGGGGAAGACTGGCACCACACAGTCGAGCTTCATTCACTTTGCGGATGCGAGTTTAAGAATGTTGCTCAACTTACCTGACCAACACTGCAGGTGTTTGTATCTCTCGGGCCCGGTTGACGCCGGGCTATATTATGAAAGTAAGCGTAGAGTACAACCCTGCGAAATAGTCTCAAAGCAGATGCGCTTCCATGGCCGCATTGTTACATTATCCTCATTATCATCGATCATCATACGATAACAGAAAAATTGTCTCTGATTGTAAGGCTCACAGAGGATGGGGCAGCAAAAAAAAAGACAAATAAATAATAAAGCACTAACGATTCCGTGTGGGTCTCCCACCAGCACCCCGTCGTTGCCGGTCTGCAGTCAGGGATGTCCTCCTCTGCTGTGTGGGCGATTCCAGGACCAGTGCTCTGTCCTCAGGTCTGCAAGAACCATGATTAGGTAATGTTAGATTGGCATGGATGATTTAGTTTTTATCTCGTTTCCTCTCAAGCAGTCACACATCGTCCTATAATAATGATAATGATAATAATAACAGTAATAATAATAATAATAATACAAATAATGATGATGATGATGATGATGATGATGATGATGATAATGATAGTAGTAGTAGTAGTAGTAGTAGTAGTAGTAGTATAGTAGAAGTAGCAGTCGTAGTCGTAGAAGTAGTAGTAGTAGTAATAATAATAATAATAATAATAATGACAATATGTGGTACTTATATATAGCTCTGAATCTTGTAAAGCAAACAAATCGAAGCGCTTTCATTCAAATTATTTACACACACGCTAGAACCGTTTTAAAAAAGCCTGCTCAACAATTGCACTCCTGCACAGTAAGTCATGTCAAGTCAAAGTCAAAGTCAAGTTAAAAAAACTTGAATCATCCAATGAAGAACACTGACAATAGTTACAGTTTGTGTCTTAGAAACTTGGTGGTAATGGTGATGGGGATGATGATGGTGATGGTCATTACGACGACGATCATCACCACCATCATCATCATCACCATCATCATCAACTCTAAGAAAAACAAATGTAAACATAGTTACCTCCAGGGGTTTTTTTTTAACATTTTGTCAGCTCAAATGGTTCTAAATGGTTTTTCTCTCTTTTTTTTCTCAGAAAAACAGTTTATATAGCTGCAATTAAAGAGATCTTTACTCTGTTCAGGATAATATCTCCAAAGGAGGAATTACCTGTTGTTGTTTTTTCTTTTCAAATTAATACAGATAATTCAGATAGTGGTCACGTGAACAGTTGTTTTTTTTACTCATCGAACATAGGTGTGTGTGTCTTTTGATATAAATGGTCATAGAAGGGAATTCAAAACTCAAAACCAGTGGCTATGATTCATACAGGGGTATACTGAGAGTACACGAACATTTATTCTTACCTTTGAGAAAACTACTCATCACTGATGATGATAATTATCCCAATGTTTCGTTTGTCACATATACTGATAAACTAACATTGTCAATAGATTGAAACAGGTAGTTTTGGCCCATAATAAGTAAAAAGGGCCATGCAGTGTATTTCCTTTTATTTAATCTGAATTGAAACATACTTCATTCCTGCGTAATCATTCTGTATACCATTGCCAGTAACAAGAACACTTAGAGCAGCAAACATGGAGACGATATCAAGCTTACATTTGCTGTGCCTATGTTGATAATGATGCATTTATATAAACAACAACAAAAAACATGACTATTGACGCAAAAAGTTTGCCATATCTTACTGATGACCCGAAGCCTCCCTTGTGGACAGCAGTTCTTCAGTATCGTCCATCAGGTGTCCGTCAACGCACAGGACAATGGTCAGGAGCATCCCAAGAAGAAGAAGAGGAAGAAGAGAGAGGTGCACACGCTGACAAGCCATCTTGCTCACTGGACATAAAGACACCAGTACTGTGCAGAACAAAGGGCGGAATAGTCTTAGTGGTTAGAGTATCATATGTGTGATCTCATGGTAACTGAAGACATATTATGGTCCAGTCTCCTTTCAGTTTTTTTCTGCTCTACTCTGCTCTACTCTACTCTAAACTGTTCTGCTCTGATCTGGTCTGTTCTTCTCTGCTCTACTCTACTCTACTCTGCTCTTCTCTTCTCTACTCTACTCTACTCTACTCTGCTCTGCTCTGCTCTGCTCTGCTCTGCTCTGCTCTGCTCTGCTCTGCTCTGCTCTGCTCTGCTCTGCTCTGCTCTACTCTACTCTACTCTACTCTACTCTACTCTACTCTGCTCTACTCTAAACTGTTCTGCTCTGATCTGGTCTGTTCTGCTCTTCTCTGCTCTACTATAAACTGTTCTGCTCTGATCTGTTCTGCTCTTCTCTGCTCTACTCTACTCTACTCTACTCTGCTTTTCTCTGCTCTACTATAAACTGTTCTGCTCTGATCTGTTCTGCTCTTCTCTGCTCTACTCTACTCTACTCTGCTCTTCTCTACTCTACTCTAGAAGAAGGAAGGTGGCAGGATGGTTAAGACGCTCGCCTGCCAACAAATAAACCGCGAGGTTGTGGGTTCGATTCCCAGCCTCGCCCTTTCTTCCCAGTTTGATAAAAAAAATCGAACTGAATGTCAAAGTCCTTCGGATGAGACTATAAACCGAGGCCCCGTGTTCGAACGCATGCAGAGCATCTTGCGCACACGTTAAATCCTGTTTCGCTTTTCGAAAGAGTAGACCATTGTGTGCCGGTGGAAACAGATGACAAAATTTACAAAACCGCATACACACGGGGACTAGATGTAAAAAAGCACATGAGTGCTTATTCTATTATCCTCGATATAAAAGAATAAATAAATAAATAAAAAGTACTCTACTCTACTCTACTCTACTCTAATCTGCTTTGCTCTTCTCTACTCTACTCTACTCTACTCTACTCTACTCTACTCTACTCTACTCTACTCTACTCTATTCTACTCTGCTCTACTCTACTCTGCTCTGCTCTATTCTGCTCTGCTCTACTCTACTCTGCTCTGCTCTACTCTACTCTGCTCTACTCTATTCTACTCTACTCTGCTCTGCTCTACTCCCTACTCTACTCTGCTCTGTTCTGCTCTGCTCTTCTCTGTTCTGCTCTGCTCTAATCTACTGTGCTCTTCTCTGTTCTGCTCTGCTCTAATCTACTCTATTCCACTCCACTCTCCTTTTACTGTATTTTACTCTTCTCTTTTCTACTTTCATTCTGAGGGTGAAGTAAATTAATGAAACAGAAAATAGATCTACTCTATACATCCCTGCTTTGCTCTGCTCTGCTGTCAAGATGAATCAAAATCTAACAACAAAATCGAAGTATAAAAATAATGTATGTAAAAAGTCCCCTCATAGGAGGAATAAGAGCTGAACAGTAAACTACATTTCGCTAAACTTACCTAAATTCAAGGCGAGGAGTAGTGAGTGAGTGAGCCTGCCTTTGTGAATGGGATGAGACTTTATAAAAACAGTTTTGATGTTGACAGATGGTGTCTGTTTACACACATGCTTCTTAAAGAAAGCAACGCCCTATAGGGAGGTAGGAAATGTGGGTGTGGGGGGGGGGGGGGGTAGGTATGTGTGTGTGTGTGTGGGGGGTGGATGTGTGTGTTGGGGGAATGTGTGTGTTTGTGTCTGTGTGTATGTGTTTGTGTGTCTGTGTGTATGTGTGTGTGTGTGTGTGTGTAAGTGTGTGTGTGCGCGTAGGTGGGTGGGGATGTGTGTGTGTGTGTGTGTGTGTGTGTTGGTGGGGAGGTGTGTGTGCGCGTGCACGACAGATAAACAAAGGAACACACACACACACAGAGAAAATGTGAAGTCATGGTGGCGATAATGATAAATGTAGTGGTGGTAAATGGAGGTGGTGAGGTAGATGACAAGGAAACACTCTGTGTGTGTGTGTGTGTGTGTGTGTGTGTGTGTGTGTGTGTGTGTGTGTGTGTGTGTGTGTGTGTGTGTGTGTGTGTAAGAAATGTATGTCCGTATAGGTGGGTGGCTGGATGGATTTATGGATTTATATTTGCATGTATGTATGCCTATCTTTGTTATTCTAAGTTATATCTTTCATGCTCATCTTCCTTCCGTGTTTTTATAAGGTGGTTTTCAGTTGTTTTGAGGTTGTTGTTCTGTTGGGGGGTTGGGGGGGGGGTTTATTTTTTTTCCCCGTTAAGCTTGTCAGCCTGCTTTGCCGATTTGCTTTCCAGTTTATTTTTTTAATTTTTTCTTGGCTGTCTTCTTTCTTTGCTCTCTATTTTTCTGTCTGTCTGTCTTCTTTTTTGTGGTTTTATTGCCTCCCCTCTTTTAGTAATTGCTCATGATCTGCCGTCCCGGGTTCGCATCTCGTTCAAGAGGATTTTTCCTCTGGAGTTAACATCAGTGCCGACTCCACTCCCCCTAAAAGACCTTCGGATGAGACTATAAACCGAGGTCTCGTGTGCGAACGCACGCAGAACATCTTCCGCGCAGGTTAAAACCCGTTCCGCTTTTCGGAAGAGTAGGCCATTGTATGCCGGTGGGAACGGATGATAATTGACAAAACTGCATACACTCGGGGACTGGATGTAATAAAAAGCAGTCGAGTGCTTATTATACTTTCCTCGAAAGAAAAAATAAAATAAATAAATAAAATAAATTATTTCTTTTTATCTTCCTTTCTTTCTTTTTTTTCTTTCTTACTTTCTTTCTTTCTATCTTTCTTTCTTTCTTTTCCTGCACTGTCTATCTGTTTACCTGGTTTCAGTTTGTTGTGTTTTTTTCACTTTTTTGCCAGCTCCTTTCTCTCTGCATTTCTTAGGCATTCATGAGTTGGCAAACCGTTAGTGTGCGACTATTTTGGCCAGTAGATTTTTTTTTTGTGGGGGGGTCCAATGTATTGCTTCTTCGTTTATTTATCGTCTGTCAAGTCTTTCTTCCATTCTCTCCTCTTCTCTTTATATTTATAAAATAAAATGCTGAGATTGGAATAAAAGAATCACCTTTTCATTTTATCTACATATTTTTGTAGGTAAATATTACAACACACATAATATAATAAGATATGTAATAATATGATAAATGGATTTATGACTTGTTTAACTTTTTCATTTGTATTGTTTATGCTACTTTTTTGTTGCAGTTACACATAGCAAGAATTGGAAACGGTATCACACGCGGCTGATTTTTGTTCCAATAAGTAAGTATACTTTTACAAAAGAGAGAGAGAGAGAGAGACAAGAGAGACAGAGAGAGAGAGAGAGAGAGAGAGAGAGAGAGAGAGAGAGAGAGAGAGAGAGAGAGAGAGAGAGAATATTGAACAGTTACAAACGTACTGCTACGAAAAATGGAAGGTACTGAAGCAAATAGATGCTACTGTTGCACTGACGTGACAAAATTGACGGGATAAAACATTTCTTTTAGCAATGCCCTTGTGTGTCTATAAATTCTAGGAATGCATAGGTCATTTCATCTCCAATCCATCCCTGCCTAAAACACCCCAAATCCCATCACCCATGCCAAAGTGTATAACCTCTTGTGTGTGTGTGTGTGTGTGTGTGTGGTGTGTGTGTGTGTGTGTTGTGTGTGTGTGGTGTGTGTGTGTGTTTGTGTGTGTGCGCACGCGCGCGTGTATGTACATTTGAATTTGTTAACTCTGTTAATTGTTATTGGTTGTATGTGTAGGGGTGTGTTGAATGCAAGCGCTTTGATTTCTTTTGGCAAGATATAGCGCTATATATATATTCCATATATTATTAATATTATTGTTATTATTATTATTATTATTATTATTATCATGCCATAAACAAATTGACTAGGTCATCTGTAAAACTACCTGCAAAGGATGTTCTTTTCGGAACTCATAGCCGAAGCAGACGTTATATCAGCAATCAGATAATTTAGCTACTGTCAACCACATCAGGACGGGATAGCTCGGTGGTCAGTGCATTCGCGTTTCCCCCAGCCAATGTTAAGCAGCATCGAGCGTGGTTACCACTGGTATGGGTGACCGTCTGCGCGCTTTGTCTTCAGTATAGTCCCCCGGCCCAGTTCACCCAGTCTGTCACCTTCTTTAAAAGCACAAGAGAAGACCAAACACCGTGCACCCCATCCAGTCTTTCTAATTCTGCCTCTGTCTCCACTTGATTTGAATGCCTCTCTCTCTATCTCTCTCTCTCTCTCTCTCTCTCTCTCTCTCTCTCTCTCTCTCTCTCTCTCCTCTCTCTCTCTCTCTCGCTCTCTCTCTCTCCCTGTCTGTCTGTCTGTCTGTCTGTCTGTCTGTATGTCCGTCTCTCTCTTTCCTCTCTCTCTCTCTCTCTCTCTCTCTCCTCTCTCTCTCTCTCCTCTCTCTCTCTCTCTCTCTTCTCTCTCTCTGTCCGTCTCTCTCTCTTGTTTTTATTTTACCCTCTGTCTCTGACTCTCTCTCATTCTGTGTTTGTCTGTCTGTTTCTTTGTCTCTCTCTTTCCTCTCTCTCTCTCTCTCTCTCTCTCTCTCTCTCTCTCTCTCTCTCTCTCTCTCTCTCTCTCTCTCTCTCTCTCTCTCCCACCCTCTTTCTCCCCTTCCCTCCCTCCCTCCTTCCCCCCTCCCTCCCTCCCTCTCTCTCTCTCTCTCTCTCTCTCTCTCTCTCTCTCTCTCTCTCTTTCTCCACCCTTTCTCTCCCCTCCCCTTCCCTCTCCTCTCCCCATCCCTCCCTGTGCTGCTAGCGTGAGCGCAAACAATCAGAGGTGGGTGTAAAAATGCCACCCAATACCTACTAGCCACCAATACTGGCTAGTCATCATCAATTGATAATCCACCACCCAACAGCTACTACGGATATGACCGTACCTCGCGATCTGCCTGCCATACAGCTTTAAAAACAACACGTGGCCATGGTCAGCCACTTTTTAAACCATCAATAATTCCGTTGCATGTGGTGGCTCAGTGTTCTCTCTCTCTCTCTCTCTCTCTCTCTCTCTCTCTCTCTCTCTCTCTCTC
>CM054145.1:37005457-37060457 GCA_028751875.1 Rapana venosa | reverse complement strand
TTTGTCATACCAGCACTTAAATTGAGAAATCATATATCTTGGTAAACATCGTTCAATATTTACAGCTGAACTTATTGCAGTTCTTATGGCTCTGAACTAATTCTTGATTTTCCATTATATCTCTTTCATATCTTGCTTTGTGTTGACTCCAAGTCAGTATTGTATGCTATAAAATCCCCGAATTTCAAGAAGGTCTCCAGAATTATTTTTGAAATCAAATATGTAATACACCTCCTAAGTTTAAGAGGTATTCCTGTGTTTTTTGTTTTGGTGCCTTCTCACGTTGGAATTTTTTCAAATGAGTGGGCTGACAGAGCTGCAAAAAAGGGGGCAAGACATGATATGGAATCGATAGAACTGGATGTTCCCTTATCCCTACAGGAAGGATACCGTATATTAGAAAAAAACTTCATGGGGTAAGTTTAAAGAATCTAATCAATTCAAGGAACGATATTTAAAAAGTTGCCTGACCCCTGCCCATATTTTTTGTTATATGGCTCCTTCTCAAATAGATTCGCGTTTTATAACCGTGAGAAGGGTTAATTCACTATATTTTAGAAAAGAAGTTAAATGCATTCCTTACAAAATTTTGTAAACATGTTAGATGTCTATGTGGGGATCATATTTCCAATACTCATCTCATATTTGATTGCCCTATTGTAAAACCTTTTTTTTCCTACATTTTCTGAACAGTCTCTGGAAAATGTCTTTGAAAATTCAAGCTAGCCTTTGCCATTGCCAGATGTTTATTGCATAGTCCACTTGATTATTTATTGTAGTTACAATATTGTTATTTCATGTTTCCACATTGTTGAGTTTACATTCTGCTGCTGTTTAAAAGTATTATCATTACTTTTCTAGGTTGGTTGGGGGATGGGGGGGGGGGGGGTGTGTTTAGTTTGTGTGTGTGTGTTTTCCAAAAAACAAACAAACCCCAACACATGCTATTTCTTAACCTTTTCTCCTTCCACTTCTTCTTCTTCCTTCTTTAACTTCCACTATACTTTCTATTTCCCTCGTCTAATATCACTTAGAGTGAACAGACGTTAAATTGAAGAACAACACAAAACACACTAACACACATACACAACAGACACACACACACATAACGACACACACACACACTACACACACACAGACATAGACAACAAGACACAGACACACACACACACACACACACACACACACACATACACACACACAACACACACACATACACACACAGACACACAACACACACACACACACACACAACACAACACACACAACACACACACACACACACAACACACACACACACACACACACACACACACACAACACAAACACACACCACACACACACACACACACACTAACACACACACACACACACACAACACAACAACACACAACACACACACTAACACACACAACACACACACACACACACACACGCACACCACACACACACACACACACACACACACACACACACACACACACACAACACTGGGCAAACAAAAGACGCGGTATATTTTTTTAAAACAACGACGGAGGGTTGATGAATATTCTTGCAACGTTGTTTAATCAGCAACCTTTGAAGCAAATATGATTGACATTTAAGGGGTGTTGTTATCTTAATCGTGTGACAGACAGACAGACAGAGAGACAGACAAATAGACAGACAGAGAGACAAGAGGAGTGGAAGAAACTGATTTAAATAGACTGGCAAGTGGGTATAGAAAGACAGAGAGACAGACAGACATACAGACAGACAAAGACAGAGCTAGAGACAATGAGAGAAAGACGAAGACAGGAAGACAAGAGAGAGAGAGAGAGACAGACAGACAGACAGACAGACAGACAGACAGACAGACAGAGACAAAGAGACAAGGAGAGAAAGACGAAGACAGGAAAACAAGAGAGACAGACAGACAGACATACAGACAGACAGAGACAGACAGACAGAGAGCGAGAGCGCGCGCGCGCGCGAGAGAGAGAGAGAGAGAGATGAGAGAGAGAGAGAGAGAAAGAGAGAGTGAGAGAGAGATTGTGTGTGTGCGTGTGTGTGTATATGTGTATGTGCCTGTGTGTGTGTGTGTGTCTGTCTGTGTGTGTGCATGTATGGTGTGTGTTAATGTCTGCGTATAATTATGTGTGTGTGTGTGTGTGTGTGTGCGCTTGTAGCCTTTACTCTGTATGTGTGTGAGTGTGTGTGTGTGTGTGTGTGGTGTGTGTGTGTGTGTGTGTGTGTGTGTGTGTGTGTGTGTGTGTGTGTGTGTGTGTGTGTGTGTGTGTGTGTGTGTGTGTGTGCATGTGTGGTGTGTGTTAATGTCTGCGTATAATTATGTGTGTGTGTGTGGTGTGTGTGCGGGCGCTTGTAGCCTTTACTCTGTATGTGTGTGAGTGTGTGTGTGTGTGTGTGTGTGTGTGTGTGTGGTGTGTGTGTGGTGTGTGTGTGTGTGTGTGTGTGTGTGTGTGTGTGTGTGTGCGCATGTATGGTGTGTGTTAATGTCTGCGTATAATTATGTGTGTGTGTGTGTGTGTGTGTGTGTGTGTGTGTGTGTGTGTGTGTGTGTGTGTGTGTGTGTGTGTGTGCGGGCGCTTGTAGCCTTTACTGTCTCTCTCTCTCACTCTGTATGTGTGTGTGTGAGTGTGTGTGTGTGTGTGTGTGTGTTTTGTGTGTATGAGTGTGTGTGTGTGAGTGTGTGTGTGTGTATGAGTGTGTGTGAGTGGGTGTGTGTGAGTGTGTGTGTGAGTGTGTGTGTATGAGTGTGTGTGTGAGTATGAGTGTGTGTGTGAGTGTGTGTGTGTGTGTGTATGAGTGTGTGTGTGTGAGTATGAGTGTGAGTGTGTGTGTATGTGTGTGTGAGTGTGTGTGTGAGTATGAGTGTGTGTGTGAGTGTGTGTGTGTATGAGTGTGTGTGTGTATGAGTGTGTGTGTGAGTATGAGTGTGTGTGTGTGAGTGTGTGTGTGAGTATGAGTGTGTGTGTGTGTATGAGTGTGTGTGTGAGTATGAGTGTGTGTGTGAGTGTGTGTATGTGTGTATGAGTGTGTGTGTGAGTATAAGTGTGTGTGTGAGTGTGTGTGTGTGAGTGTGTGTGTGAGTGTGTGTGTGTGAGTGTGTGTGTGTGTGAGAGTGTGTGGTGTGTGTGTGTGTGTGTGTGTGTGTGTGTGTGGCTGGCTGACTGCCTGGCTGCCTGTACCTTTATCTGAGTCTGCACGTCTATGTGCTTACACAGGCGTCTGCATGATCACACTGTGTCTGTTCCAGCATTAATATGTATTCGCCAATCGTATTACCAAACTTGAAGTTTGATAAAGTTGTAATAACGCAATCTCCATTCTTCAAAATTTGATCATTTCAGATTCAACTATCTCAGCACTTTGTGAAGCTCTTTACCTTGCAAAGGGCTCTTTAAGTTAAAATAGGCTCATTTTCCATAGTTCACTTTAAGACAACAATTGTGCAGACAGAAGCGATGTGCATTGATTGCTTAAATTCATATCCATGTCTGTATTGCTTTTTTGGATCTCCATTTCAGAACGGTCTTCGGAAATTGTCGTTCTTTTCTTTAGAGTATTTGTTAGAGCTTCCCTAATTGTGTTACTAATGGAACCAGCGAGACAAAAATGATTCGATATAGAAGTTTAGTTAGCACACAGGCACAGATACACGCAGACATGCACACACAGCTACAAAAACGCAAGCATGCACACATGCACACACATACACACACATGAACACACACGCACGCTCGCTCGCTCGCGTGCGCACGCGCACGCACTCACACATACACACACACACAAAACACGAAGATGGCTTGATAAAAAAAAAAGCATTTGAACTGGTTATTCAATGATATACCATCTGAAAAAAACAGTTTGACTTTGACTTCACACACACACATACACACACACACCCACCCCCCACCCCACACACACACACATCTACACCCACACCCACCCACACACACACACACACACACACACACACACACACACACACACACACACATAGCTGGCTCCCTCCACTTTCCATGGATTTTCTCCTTTCATGTTCACATGATTTTTTTTTTAAGAAGGTTTTTAAGATCTTGAAACTAAACTATGCGTATTTAACCAAACTATTTGTGCATTCATCGAACTCATTTGTAGAACAATTTTCAACGATTGATTAGATTGTTAACAGCCCTTTCTAATCTTCCTTTTCAATTCATTCCAGATTCATATCAATTGGCAGTTTTGATATTTCACCAGCTTAATTAAGAGAGATCCAGAGAGCAAAAAAGACGTTAATTTCCCTAAGGAGATTTATTCAACAGGAGCTAGAATGAACTGGCTACTTCTTTCCCACTTTATACCGCTTCTTTTCGCAGTTCTGCATCCTTCATTGACACTGAAATTTTGTTTTCATGGGAGGCTTCTCTTTGTCTTTTTTCCCATGCACTTTCAGGAATGTCAGATTGATTAGATGAAAGATTTCTAGCAAAGCAGAGGTGAAGGAAATGATGATTACAAAAATGGGATGATGTTGATGTGTGTGTGTGTGTATTTTAATGACGACGTTGTTTTTTTCGGCTAAAAAAAGGAAGGATTTGTTTTAAAAGCGGAGGATGCTGACATCAATTCAGTGATGAAACGTAACAGTTCTTGTCTTCACCATCTGTCCATCGTTAATCATTGTCGTTGATGCTATCATGTGTTTTTGCTTTGAGATAGGTTATAATATGCCAAGGGTGTTAGGTTTTTTAAAGTCAGGCTTCTGTCTGTTTATCTGTCTCTTTTTCTTTCTCTCTGTCTGTCTGTCTCTCTGTCTGTCTGACTGACTGCCTGCCTTTCCGTTAACCTGTCTGTCTACCTGCCTGCCTGCCTGTTTGTAATTGCCCTTCATAGAATGATATAGCTATTTTGACTTGATTCGACATGACTTGTTTGACACACACGCACACACACTCTCCCTTTCCTTCTCTCCCTCTCTCCCTCTCTTCTCTCTCTCTATCTCTCCTCTCTCTCTTTCTCTCTTTCTCTTTAAACTATTTGTTCCGCTCATCATCATCCCATTCCTCACCAATCCCTACATTCTATCCATTCGGTTTATACACATAAGCTGTAAATTAAGGTACCCCTATAGAATACTCAATGCCAATACCAACTTCCTATCTCCCTCTCTCTCTCTCTCTCTCTCTCTCTCTCTCTCTCTCTCTCTCTCTCTCTCTCTCTCTCCTTCTCTCTCTCTCTCTCCTCTCTCCTCTCTCTCTCCTCCATTAAAATATTCGGTTCAAGAGTTCGAGTTCTCTCTCTCTCTCTCTCTCTCTCTCTCTCCTCTCTCCTCTCTCTCTCTCTCTCTCTCTCTCTCTCTCTCTCTCTCTCTCTCTCTCTCTCTCTCTCTCCCAGCCCAATAAAAGCTTTTACATTAAAATTGTGTCCTTAAAAACGCATGCTATTTTTGATATAGAAAAACTTTCTCATAAGTCAATATTGGGCTCTAACTAAACGGTGAGCAAAGATAAACGATCGCATAATATGTTTAAAAAATATATATATATCTCACCAATGGTGATCCTCGGAGCTCTAGCCGATAGAAGAAACACAATTTGTCAATTCTAAGTGGCTGCAACAGCAGCAGCATTATAATATTTTTCCAATTCTGAGAACTAGTTGATTCTGGTATGAGAATGCTTTGCTGATGAGGTCACGCGTGGTGACTTTCCCCTTTACGTGTCTTACCCCCAAGGTTTTTTTTTCTTAAAATTATTTCCATCCATGATAGCGTGTCTACTCCTCTAATCAGCAAGATCGGGAGTAATGCTCGGCTACTCATCTCCCATCATCCACCCCCCCCCCCCCACCACCCATCCTCATCCCTCCACTACCCATTGGCCATTGCCAAATTAGGAGAGGGGGGGGGGGGGTGTGCGTGTGTGTTGTGTGTGTGTTTTGTGTGTGTGTTGTGTTGTGTTGTGTGTGTGTGTGTGTGTGTGTGGTGTGTGTTGTGGTGTGTGTGTGTGTGTGTGTGTTTTGTGTGTGTGGTGTTGTGTGTGTGTTGTGTGTGTGGTGTTGTGTGTGAGTGTGTGTTGTGTTGTGTGTGTGTTGTGTGTGTGTGTGTGTGTGTGTATGTGTGTGAGTGTGTGTGTGTGTGTGTAGAACTGGGAGGAGTGGGAGGGGGGGGGGGGGAAAATAAGAGAACGGCAGGGCCTGTCATTCATCATTGACATTCACTGTGAATTGTAGGTCTGGGTAAAGATCAATGTAATGGGTTTGATGAAATCTCTGTCTGTCTGTCTGTCTGTCTGCCTCTGTCTGTCAATCTGTCTGTCTGTCTCTCTCTGTCTGTCTCTCTCTCTCTGTCTGTCTCTCTCTCTGACTCTGTCTCTGTGTGTGTCTCTCTTTGTCTCTGTCTCTGTCTCTCTGTCTCTGTCTCTCTCTTTGTCTCTCTCCTCTCTCTCTCTCTCTCTCTCTCTCTCTCTCTCTCTCTCTCTCTCTCTCTCTCTCTCTCTCTCTCTCTCTCTCTCTCTCTCTCTCGTGTTCGTACTTCTTTCTGTTTAATGACTCATACGAAATAAGGATTCGAAAAAAAATCAACAAAGTAACTTGAATGCTTCAAATCTAGATTTATATTAGCAATATGCATGCATTTGTCGAGCTTCTTATTAGACACTTTGATGTTGAAACCTTTTGGAAGGTAATACATTGGTATCCTTACTTACTTCCTCCCAGATTCCTACAAAATAGGGTCACATCGGTTCCATTTGCTGAAAGCGTTTTACACTAAAAACTGAGCCAATGAATTACCCCTCCCCCTTCCCCAACGGGAGGGGACGGGATAGCTCAGTGGTCGGAGCACTCGCTTTCCCCCAGCCAAGTTAAGCAGCGTCGAGCGTGGTTACCAGTTGGATGAGTGACCGTTTGCGCGCCTTGGCTTCAGTACAGTTCCCCCAGTTCACCCAGCTGTAAATGGGTACCTGCCCTCTTTAGGGTCAGGGAAGGTGAAGCAGCGAGGGAGAGGAGATGGGCGCCGCCCTCAATATGCTGGCCCTAGAGAAGTGAGGTCTCTGACGCCTCGCTCCCCTACGACCTTATAGGTTATGGGACTCCTTTACCATTTATTTATTTTATTTATTTTATACCACTTTAAGTCACGAGATTTCTCTGCGTGAAATTCGGGCTGCTCTCCCCGGGGAGAGCGCGTCGCCACAAGAGCAGCGCCACCCTTTTTTTTTCTTTTTTTTTTCTTTTGGTCTGCAACTGTATTTGTTTCCCTATCAGAGTGGCTTTTTTCTAAGAATTTTGCCAGGGACAACTCCCTTGTTGCCGTGGGTTCTTTTACGTGCGCTGAAAATTTTGTGTAACACACGGGACCTCGGTTTATCGTCTCATCCGAAAGACTAGCGCCCAGACCACCACTCATGGTCTAATGGATGGGGAAAAATTTCGGGCCCAAACGGGGTACGAACCGCCGCACACTTCAGACCCGGACTTTTCGCATTCTAGACAGGCGCGTTACCTCTAGACCACCGATCCACCTTTACCCCAACAATATATCTATTTAAAAAATGGAAATGGAATCCAGAAAGGCAATTCCATTTTCGGTCCTGCTTTATACTATGTTTTTGCTGCAGAATACGTCCTCTCTGGCACCGAAGTGTTTCGTAAGGGCTTCTCTCTTTTAGTGGGATAGGCTGGTGGTTAGAGCGATGCGCATTGCTCTCGTGATCTACTGACCCGGGTTCGAATCTCGTTCAAGAGGATTTTTCCTCCTGAGTTAACATCAGTGCCGACTCCACTCCCCCTAATAGTCCTCCGGATGAGAATATAAACTGAGGTCTCGTGTGCGAACGCACGCAGAAAATCTTTCGCACACGTTAAAACCCATTCCGCTTTTCGGAAGAGTAGGCCATTGTGTGCTGGTAGGAACGGATGACAAAATTGATAAAACTGCATACACACGGGGACGGGATGTAAAAAAAAAAGCATGTGAGTGCTTATTCCATCATCCTCGAAAAAAAATAGTATTCAGAAAAAATAGAAAATAATAATAATGATGATGATGATGATGATGATAATAATAATAATAATAATAATAATAATAATAATATAATAATAACAACAATAATAATAACAATAACAATAATAATGTATGGAACTTATATGGCGGTTTCAAATAACGGTAATTCCAGCATTGCATGAAAGATCTTTTTGATGACAGACTTTTTTTGTCAGGGCTACCAGTAGGACAAAAAAAGAGTGGTGATTCCACATAGAACCAGGGATGTGATGGTGGTGATGTGTGGTGTGGCTATGGGGCCCCTGGGGCTCAAGGCAAGAATGACTGGATTTCCTTCTGTTTTTGTGTCTTTTCTTTCCAACGAAATACACTGATGTTATATGGAGCACGGGGAAAACAATTACTGTCATTTGCCTTGCCGTTTTGCGGTTGTCTGTTGACATTGAAATATGATGTGGGGTTTGTTTTGTTTGTTTGATGTTTTGTTGTTGTTTTTTGGTGTTTTTATGTTTTCTTTTCTTGTGGTGGTGGTGGTGGTGGTGGTGGTGTGGTGGTGTGGTGGTGGTGGTGGTGGTGGTGGTTAGTGAGTGATTATTCTGATTATGTGTCTGCAATATAACCAGACATTTGGATAAAGCAACTCTTATTACGTCTCTGTCTCTCTGTATGTCTCTCCGTCTCTCTGTTTAAATTTCTTTTGTTCTGTCTGTCAGTGTTTCTGTCTGTCTCTGTCTGTATGTCTGTATGCTGTCTCTCTCTCTCCATCTGTCTGTCTGTCTCTGTCTCTTTCTCCATCTTTGTCTGTCTGTCTCTCTCTCTCTCTCTCTTCCCTTTTTGTACTTTTACCCCCTTTTCTTCAACTTATCACCAATTACACTCTTCTCATTTCTTACCTATTTGTTCCTATCAATACGCATAAATTATAAAATAAGGATCTCTTAAATGCAAAAAAAGAAAACCCTATTGAATCAAAACCGGGCGGGGCTTTTTTCCATTTTAATTAAATCCAGATTTTTGGTTGAAAATTTAAACAAAACGCAGTGACTATTATCAATTTTTGTTCCATCTTTAAAATTATTGAGTTGCTGTGGTAGCATGATCTAAAAGATACTTGAGAGTTTAGGATGAATGATGAACAAACGGATTCAGCATTGAGCACAAGCCGATGATTTTTGGTTTGTCATTCTTCTTTTTTTTCCCCCAGGGCTTCTGTCATCCCTTACCTCCCCACTGTTGGTAAATACTGCCCTTTAGTAGTTTAGGAAGATCAAGAGGAGAGCTTGGGCCATTCACCTTGCTTTCCCCGGTCAGTATCCAGCGGTTTTTATACTAAATGAGATATACGTGTGTGAAAGGAGGAGGAGGAGGGGGAGGAGGAGGAGGAGGAGGTGGGGAAGGAGGAGGAGGAGAGAAATGAGAGAATGGCAGGCCCTGTCATCATCACTGGGCTGTTCATTTGGACTTTAGCTTTGTGTGGAGAACGAGATTGGTTTGATGAGATCTGTCTGTCTTGTCTGTATGTCTGTTTTTGTTTGTCCGTCTGTGTCTGTCTCTGTCTGTGTCTGTCTGTCTGTCGTCTCTGGCCTGGCTGTCTGTCTCTTCTCTCTGTCTCTGTCTGTCTATCTATGACGACCCGGGTTCGAATCCCGTTCAAGGGAATATTTTCGCCTGGAGTTAACATCAGTGCCGACTCCACTCTGCCCAAAAGTCCTTCGGATGGACTATAAACCGAGGCCCCGTGTGCGAACGCACGCAGAACATCTTGCATTTACGTTAAATCCTGTTCCGCTTTTCGTTAGAGTAGGCCATTGTGTGCCGGTGGGAACGGATGACAAAATTTACAAAAACGCATACACAGGTAACTGGATGTAAAATAGCACATAAGTGCTTATTCCATTATCTTCGATATGAAAGAATAAATAAATAAATAAATATTTCTGTCTGTCTGTCTGTCTGTCTGTCTGTCTGTCTGTCTGTCTCTCTCTTCTCTCTCTCTCTCTCTCTCTCTCTCTCTCTCTCTCTCTCTCTCTCGCTTTCTCTCTCTCTCTCTCTCGCTCTCTCTCTCTCTCTCGCTCGCTCTCTCTAAATCACCAAGTAGTGAATAGACTTTAAACGAAACAAAACACACACAAAACCCCCAAAATCTTCTTTATTCCAGGTATTCCTCGATCAACACAGTGTTTGGGAAATTCATGTGCTACATGGATCTTAGAAAGGAAAGAAAAAAATAAGATGGCTTAATTTAATGACCTTTTCAGCAATTTCTACAAAAGATTTAACATGAGCTTAGATGAGTGGTTCCATTTCTCAGCCGGCCTTCTTTACGTGGCTGTTTTCCAGTCTGCTTCTTTCAAATGACAATCAACTGACAATCAACCGTGTCCCTAACAATGACAATCAACTGACAATCAACCGTGTCCCTAACAATGACAATCAACTGTGTCCCTAACAATGACAATCAACTTTCTCCCTAACAATGACAATCAACCGTGTCCCTAACAATGACAATCAACTGTGTCCCTAACAATGACAATCAACTTTCTCCCTAACAATGACAATCAACCATGTCCTTAACAATGACAATCAAATGACAATCAACCGTGTCCCTAACAATGACAATCAACCGTGTCCCTAACAATGACAATCAACTGTGTTTCTAACAATGACAATCAACTGACAATCAAATGTGTTTCTAACAATGACAATCAACTGACAATCAACTGTGTCCCTAACAATGACAATCAACTGACAATCAACTGTGTCCCTAATAATGACAATCAACCGTGTCCCTATCAATAACAACCAACTGTGTCCCTAACAATGACATCAACTGTGTCCCTAACAATGACAACCAACCGTGTCCCTAACAATGACAACCAACCGTGTCCCTAACAATGACAACAAACTGTGTCCCTAACAATGACAATCAACCGTGTCCCTGACAATGACGACCAACTGTGTCCCTAACAGTGACAACCAACTGTGTCTTTAACAATGACAATCAGCTGTGTCCCTAACAATGACAATCAACTGCGCCCCTAACAATGACAATCAAATGACAATCAACTGTGTCCCTAACAATGACAATCAACTGTGTCCCTAACAGTGACAACCAACTGTGTCCCTAACAATGACAACCAACTGTGTCCCTGACAATGGCAATCAACTGTGTCCCTAACAATGACAATCAACTGTGTCATAACATGACAATCAAATGACAATCAACTGTGTCCCTAACAATGACAATCAAATAGCAATCAACTGAGTCCCTAAGGGTCTCTCTCTGTCTCTGTCTCTCTCTCTGTCTCTAGCTTTCTCTAGCTCTCTCAAGCTCGCTCTCTCTCTCTCTCTGTCTCTCTCTCTATCTCTCTCTATCTCTCTCTATCTCTCTCTCTATCTCTATCTCTATCTCTTCTCTCTCTCTCTTTCTCTCCTTTCTCTCTCTCTCTCATTCACTGGCAGTTCCAGCAATGAATCCTTAAGATTTCACGACCTGGTTTGTTTGTTTTTAATCATAGCAAGTGGGGGAGATCGAGAAAAGAGAGATGATTCCCCCCACCATCACCACCCTTGCCCCCCACCACCACCCCCCACCCCCAAATATTACGAGATGAGCTGTTGATGTGTGGTGTAATCATGTGCCTTGTTGTTAAAGAATGAGTTGATTTATTGTAATGAGATGAGCTGCATTGACGTCATTTAATTAATGGACAGAATACAATAGTTGGCGCTTTGATCTGCCTGCCATTTTCTGCTGTCATTGAGCGTGTGCTGGTTTTTTTCTAAGATTTTTTTTTGATGATGACATTTATGCATGTAAAATTGCCCCCGACATTTCATTGAAGATACTGTCTGTCTGTCTGTCTGTCTCTTTCTCTCTCTCTGTCTCTCTGTCTGTCTGTCTCCCTGTCTCTCTCTCTCATCTCTCTCTCTCTCTCTCTCTCATCTCTCTCTCTCTCTCTCTCTCTCTCTCTCTCTCTCTCTCTCTCTCTCTCTCTCTCTCTCTCTCTCTCTCTCTCTCTCTCTCTCTCTTGGGAGACGGGATAGCCTGGTGATTAGAGTAATGTATTCATGATCTGCTGATCCGGGTTCGATTCTCGTTCAAGAGGATTTTTCCTCTGGAGTTAACGTCAGTGCCGACTCCACTCTTCCCAAAAGTCCTTCGGATGAGACTATAAACCGAGGGCCCGTGTGCGAACGCGCACAGAACATCTTGCGCACACGTTAAAACCCGTTTCGCTTTTCGGAAGATTAGGTCATTGTGTGCCGGTGAGGACAGATGACAAAACTGACAAAACTGCATACACACGGGGACTAGATGGAAAAAAAGCACATGAGTGCTTATTCCATTATCCTCGAAATAAAAGAATAAATAAAAGAAAGAAAGAAATAAAATAAAACTATCTCTCATGTCCTCTCCTCTCCTACTTGCTCCAACATTCCACTGTATGATTACAACATTTCACCCCACAGCTCTGTACAATGTGTACCTACGCAGACAACTATTGATGGAGCAGCACTTTGAAGCAATGCCATCTGTCTGTCTGTCTGTTTGTCTGCGTCTTCGTCTGCCTGTCTGTCCCTCTGTCTGTCTCTCTGTCTCTGTCTCTGTTCTCTCTCTCTCTCTCCTCTTCTTTCTCTCTCTCTCTCTCTCTCTCTCTCTCTCTCTCTCTTCTCTCTCTATATATATATATATATATATATATATATATATATATATATATATATATATATTATATATATATAATATAATATGTTGTAATTGGTTACCTGCACTTGTTTTTCCTCACTCTTTTGTCTCAGTTATATATATATATATATATATATATATAATATATATATATATATATATATATATATATATATATATATAAATATCTCTCTCACTCACTGTCTCTCTCATCCTTCTCATGTTTGTTCTTCTCTTCTCTTTACTTCTCTTCTCTTCCCTTCTCTTCTCTTCCCTCTTTCTCTTTCTTCTTCTCTTCCCTTCTTCTCTTCTCTTCCCTTCTCTTCTTCTTCTCTTCCCTTCTCTTCTCTTCTCTTCCTTCTCTTCTCTTCACTTCTCTCCTCTTCTCTCCTACCTGCTCTATTATTCCACTACATGATTACAACATTTCACCACACAGCCATCTAAAACGTGTACCTACGCAGACAACTATTGATGGATCAGAACTTTCAGACAGTGCCAGCAGACTCCATTAGGAACACTTGTTCTGGGTCAGCATAATGGGGGATAGGATAGCCTGGTGGTTAGAACGTTGTGCATTGCTCTTGCGATCAGAGGACACGGGTTCGAATCCCGCTCAAGGAAGTTTTTTTTCCCCTGGAGTTAACCTCAGTGCCGACTCCACTTTTCCCTAAAAGTCCTTTGCAGGAGACTATAAACTGAGGTCCCATGGGCAAACACACGCAGAACATCTTGGGCATATGTTGAAACCTGTTCCGCTTTTTTTGGAAGAGTAGGTGATTGTGTGCCGGTGGGAACGGATGACAAAATTAACAAGACTGCATACACACGGAGACTTGATTTTTTTTAAAGCAACTACGTTATGATTGCTTATTTCATTATCCTCGGAATAAAAGAATAAATAAAAACGGAATATACTAAACTAAAATAAAATAAAACAATGAATTTACCACATCCTCTGACGGTCTACTTAGCTGATGTTGGGCGTTCTCCAGCTTAACATCCCTGGGGTCACCCACCCAGAATGTGCACACATGGTGACATTAACAAGGTAATACTTTGGTGCTTTGTTAACATCCACTGACGAAGACTTTTTCATTAAAGTTTGGAGCCAAACAACGTAGATAGGTAACATCTGTTTAAATGTACCTACATATTTTGCTCTCAAATACGAACCAAATTGAAAGACATGCTGTCGATATTACTTCATGGAAGTTAATTCGGGAGGGGGGGGGGAGGGGTAGACAACATCTTATCTTAAAACAATTAAGAAAAAAACGATAGCGTCACATACAAATAATGTCAACAAAACAGGCACTAATGCATAGTCTTTTATTTGTCCTACAATCCTAAGTATCAAAATGAAGCCTGATGAATTAACACGACTGAGAAATGAACACATGTAACATTTCTAATGTTTCTGGCCATTTGTAATATGTTTCTTAACCGAAACCAGTATAGTAGTAGATCCGAAAGTCACAAGAGAAGGAAAGAAATATGGTTGTCACCACCACAATCATATTCTGAAAGGAAGTATAATAATAATAATAATAATAATAATAATAATAATAATAAATGGAATTTATGTAGCGCTATATCTTGCAGAGACAAATCAAAGACAAAGTATACAGCACAACTCTGGCAAGTGCTCTCCAACCTGAGCTAGGCATCCATTGTATCTTCTCTATCGTTCTCATTCCTGTGGATTGTTGTACACCAGACCCAAATGTCTCAAACCCAGAGGCTGCCTGCCATACCTTAGTATCATGATACTCCCAGTTTAAGTGTTGATTTCCACGCTCATGAGCACGACAGTAAATAGTTGATGTAAATGTCTTCAGGGCCTATTGGTTCACCGTGTGGACTACACTTGGAAGGATGTTAGGTACGGTCATCAAGTCTAATGTACTTTTCCCTAAGTGCAACACAGATATTCTCTCCATCAGTGAAGGATTCATGCATATGCCAGATCAGGACAAGCCCTACTAAACACCCCAAGGTGACTGGAAGCTGTGTTTTGCCTCTTCTTCTCTGTAATGGCTTCACAATGGCCGATATAAATGGCTCCCTATGGGCTGGGACTGCTGGCTCTGGTAGTTGCAGAACAATAAGTACAGTTCAGCTGGTGAGGTTAGGATTACCAAAATGGAAACACAGATATGAAATATCACAGAAGATGGAACTTGAGAAGAGGTTAAAAAAAAAGATATGTGAACGGATTGGCTTAAAGTTTGAGAGACACATTTCATGTCTAATTGTCTTAAGAAAAAGATATAAGAAGAAGGAGGAAAAGAAGAGGGAATGGGTAAAAAAACAATAAGTAAGAAGTAATGATATTCTGTACTATGGAATTCTACAATAAATTTCGTTTTTGGAATTAGCACTAAAATTCGGTAAGAATTCTTAACAAATTTTAGGATATTAGTTTAAAATTTTTTGGTGTACCTTAAAGAATGAATATACTGTTTGGTTTTTCAGATTTTACTTTTATGAATGAGACTTTAAAAAATAACTCTTTGGTAATCTGTTAGGAAGCCTTTGGTTTTTCTGGGCAGATTCATTACTTTTTTAATGTATACTTCTTTTTTTCAATGTGTTTTTATAGGTTTCTCTTTATTTCGTTGTTCTTTGGTTGAAAAAAAAATACGTTCTACCTTTTTTATCTGGCAAAGCATTTCAAGAGGTAATGTTCAAAAAGACGATGGATTGGTATTGCAATCATTATCTTTCTTTCTGTTTTTCTCTTTCTTTTAGATTGTTCTTTTTTTTAAATATTTATGTTCGTTTACATTTTGTTTGTCACGGACACAATGCCTCTACGAAAATGGGTATATGATTTTAAAAAAATGGAAATTTATGCTATAATCAGTCTTTCATTTGTGACATACAAGCTACCAGCATGTTTTTATCCAGCCATGAGGACATACTGAGCACCTACAGCTTTTATCTACCACCACCACCCTCCTCCCGTCCCCTCATTTCCTACCTATCTCCTCCTTGCCTGCAGCTGTCGAGCCATGAATAATCAAAGTGGGTCAGATGACCCAGTGAGGACAGACACAATACCTTCCTTCCTTCCAGTCCATTCGCCCATCTGGTCTGGTTGAGGCCTGGGTCGAAAGCAGATGACAAAATCCATTTTTCATTTTGAAATCATGCCTGTCTTGGATTTGTTGAAATGAATGGCTGTGGGGGGAAGGGGGAAGCTCTGTAGGGCTAGAACATAGAGACATTTTCTGATGGGTGGACTCTTCAGGTTCCCAATTGTTCTTCTTCTCTTTTCTTCTGTTTCTTCTTCTTCTTCTTCTTCTTCTTCTTCTTCTTCTTCTTCTTCTTCTTCTTCTTCTTCTTCTTCTGCATTCTTCTTCTGTCTTCTTCTGCATCTTCTCTTCTTCTTCTCTTCTTCTTCTTCTTCTTTCTTCTTCTTCTCTTCTTCTTCTTCTTCTTCTTCTTCTTTTTCGTTGCATTTTTCTTATTCTTCATCGCAGTTTCTATTTTGCATCTTTCATCTTTGCATTTTCTTCATCTTTCCAATCTTGTTCTTCTTTGCATTCATCTTCCTCTCTCTCTCTCTCTCTTCTCTCTCTCTCTCTCTCTCTCTCTCTCTCTCTCTCTCTCTCTCTCTCTCTCTCTCTCTCTCTCTCTCTCTCTCTCTCTCTCTCCCCTCTCTCTCTCTCTTTCTCTTCTTTCATAGTTTATTTCAGTTCTTCCGCCTGTCAACCCAATCTTCTCTTGTGTTTGTGCACTTTAATCTGAAGACCTCGAACAGACAAAAGGCAGACCATAAAAGAGATCAGCTTGCAAAAGAGACGATATCAAAAGCAATCTGCTATCAATACTCCTCTATTCAAGCCTTGTGGTTGGACACCATGAGATATTTCAAAAGGTCTCCATCGCAGCGTTATGGTTAATAGTGCCAAGAACCAGAGTTTACTTTTGAAAGTGGAGGGTTTGCTAATGTAGTGACTGATGACCATTCCCTTCCTTTTAACATAGACCTTTGTCGGTTACTAATACCAAAGTCTGCACTAGAATGTGCTGCTCTTTTTTTAAAAAAAAGTTATGCTGAGATTGTACTTCAGCCATGAGGATCTCACAGCATAACATCGTGCATATCCTTTAAAGGACCAAACAAAATTCTTTTCAAGGTGGAGTCAGTCAATCGATCAATCAATTTTTTTTTGTCACAGGGAAGAAAGTAGAGGGTTTGCTCATGTTGTGACTGATGACCATTTTCTTATTGATGAAGACTAGCGCTCTCAAAAGATGAAGTATTACTGCATTATATACTGAGCGACTAGACAACAACAGACATATACACATAGTCTTCCTATATATGCAGTGTGTATTCATACCCTTACAATGATTGCCAAGTGTGGTATGAGTGAAAGACAGAATGCATAGTTTGGTGACCCCCCCCCCCCCCCTTCAAGTGTTAAACTAAGAAAACATGCAACAATATCAACAGTAGCGGTAGCAGCGGCGGCAGCAGTAGCAGCAGCAGCAAACAACAACAACAACAACAACAACAACAGCAACAACAACATTCACTTAACATCTCTTTCACCAAAACACGGCTATCTTATTCCTGTCCATTGCTGGCGGTCCTTTATGTCAGCAGGAAAGGTCAGGACAGGAGGTCAGTGTGGCTGTTTTTCTCTCCCTTTTCTCCCATCAGTAGCCATTGATCATTGCCTGAATTAGAGAGTATAGATGTATGTGGTGTGTGTGTGTGTGTGGGGGGGGGGGGTAAGGATGTGTGCCTGTGTATGTATGTCTATATGTGTGTTTGTGTGTGTGTTAACGTTTGTGTTTGTGTGTGTGTTAGTGTTAGTGTGTGTGGTAGTGTGTGTTTGCGAGTGTGCGTGTGTGTGTTGTGTGTGTGTTAGTGTATGTTAGTGTGTGTGTGTTAGTGTGTGTGTGTGTATGCCTGTGTGTATGTGTGTGCCTGTGTATGTATGTCTACATGTGTGTTTGTGTGTGTGTGTTAACGTTAGTGTTAGTGTGTGTGTGTGCGTTATGTGTGTGTGTGTGTGTGTGTGTGTTAATGTGCGTGTACGCGCGCGCGCGCGCATGTGTGTGTGTGTGTGTTGTGTGTGTATGTATGTGTGCATGTGCATGTGTGTGGAACGGGGGAGGAGAGGAAAAGGAGAACGAAGTATAGGGCCTGTCATTACTAGAGGTTTTTTTTTACTGTGGCTTTAGCAGTTCTGAGTGAAGAATGATGTGATGGATTTGATGATGAATCTGTCTGTGTCTGTCTGACAGTCTGTCTGTGTCTGTCTGTCTTTCCGTGTCTCTGGCTGGCTGCTAGCCTAGTGCCCGTGTGCATGCAGTTTTGTGAATTGTATCATTCATTCCCACTGGCACATAATGGCTGATCTTCCGAAAGGCGGAACGGGTTTTAATGTAAGCACAAGATGCTCTGTGTGCGTTTGCATATATTGGATCTCAGTGTACAGCGTGTGTGTGTTGGCGGGGGGGTGTCTGTGTATCTGTGCCTGTGTCTGTGACTGTGTGTGTGTGTGTGTGTGTATGTTTGTGCGTCTGTCTATGTGACTCTTCACATATCTCTCTAGCTGGCTAACTGATAGCCTTCTCTCTCTCCCTCTCTCTTCTCTTCTTCTATTCTTCTTCTTCTTTTCTTTTTCTTCTTCTTCTTCTCCTGCTCCTCCTCCTCCTCCTCCTGCTTCTTGTTCTTCTTCTTCTTTTCTTCTTCTTCTTCTTCTTCTTCTTCTTCTTCTCTCTCTTCTTCTTTTTCTTCTTCTTCTTCTTCTTCTTCTTCGCAATTCTTCTTCTTCTTCTTCTTCGCAATTCTTCTTCTTCGCAATTCTTTTTCTTCGCAATTCTTCATCTTTGCATTCTTCTTATTATCCTTCAAATTCTTCTTCTTCTCCTTCAAATTCTTCTTCTTCTTCTTCTTCTTCTTCTTCTTCTTCTTCTTCTTCTTCTTCTCTCTAGCTTGTTACTATATGATTATCACAATTCCACCTCATCTATTGTTATCATGTACGTCGACAACTATTGATGCAATATGGGCCGGCAGTCTGGGATGATGCCAGCAAACGCCATTAAGACCACTTGTTCTGTATTATCTACCCGAATCTATGGCCTCTCACATTATAGTTAGCTGCTGCTGTTGCTGTTGCTGCTGTGGCTGCTGCTGCTGCTGTTGTTGTTGTGATCATTGTGAGATCATAGGTACACAGTGGATGCGAACTTTTTATATATGGCTGTTTTCAATTATCTCGCCTCATTGGTAGCCCCACCCTCGTTCCTAATGATTTTGTTAATTCTTTTTAAAGAGTATACATGCCACACTGATAAAATATTGAGTTGGATGAAGACAATCTCAGCCTATCATTTTGAATGATGAAACTGTTTGAAATAGGCTTTGAACGTATTTTATAAATGACAAAGCTTTTGGGTTTGTTTGGTTTTTTTGCAAAAGCAGCGTAGTTCGTCAGTATCCAAGTTAAAAGCATTAACTAATTGTTATCTTTAGATACAAACCAGATCAAAGAAATGTACACAAGTTTATCGTACAGTAGTCATTCCGGGTTGAAAAATTAAAAATCTTATCTACAAAAAACCCAACCTAAATCACACTTAACAAATAAATCTACATAGCATGCAAAGCACCCGAGTAAAGCTCTGGATTTATTTAACAATCTTCAGTAGAAAAGCTCAATCCAGAGTGACAAAGTACCATAAACAAAACAACCTCTGCCAAATTACTCATTTATTAGCCATTTTCATTTTTAAAAAATTCTGGAGTGAGACGATTGGCAACTACAAATCTCAAAAGAGAAGTTTTAAAAATAAAATGTGTGGGTTGCTGGTAGAGATACTGAAAAGGAGGATTCGACACAAATCTGGCGTATGCTACTCAAACCTGACTAGACATCCATGTTATCATCACTCTTATCCACATGAATTATTGTACCACAGACACAAACGTCTCAAATTCGGAGGTCGTCATGCTTTTTCTCTCATGACCATCCTAGTTCTGCTTTTTGTTCTCCATGTTCATGAGTGTAAACCAGTTAACGGGGATATCTTTAAGGTCCGTTGCCTCATCAAGGACTGCAATTAGAAGAACGTTATGATGATCATCAGTGTTAGACTTAAATTATTTCACTCAGTCTGACCCTGCTAACAACCCTATTCTTACATATTACTGTGGTAGAGGTTTAGTGTCCATGCATAATAATAGATTAGGACAAGCTCTACTGCGCTCAAGGTGACTAGAAACAGTACTAGGCTTCTTCTCTGTAATGACTTTACAATGACCACTATGAATGACTCCATTACAGGGGCTGAAGGCTCTGGTAGTTACGGGACTTTTTTTTTTAAAAAACAGCTTGTGTGGTGAAACAGGGATGCCCAGCGTGGAGAATGGTTGTATAACGGTATCACAGAGAGGAAGGTAAGAGGGGGAAAAATAGCAAAGTGTACGCATTTTATATTTGACCATAGTAAAATGCAGGGGTGTTTTAAAGTTGTAATCATATCAAAGCGTTTATACAAAGAAGAGGAAGAAGAAGAAGAAGAAGAAGAAGAAGAAGAAGAAGAAGAAGAAGAAGAAAAGAAGAAGAACAAAAAAAAACGAACAACAACAACAACAAGAATAAAGCCACAACAACCAGAAAAAAAGAACAACAATAACAACAACAAGAATATCATCAAACTAACGTGTGTTTCTTCTTTCCATGTCAGTCATGGCATTCCTGCATTCATTAAGAAACCGAACTGAGAAAGTACACACGTTTGTCACAAAAAAGAGATGTCACGATTCCTATACTGCCAATGAACCCTCTTCTGTGATCCCCTGTCATGTGTGACAAATTCTACACTGTACTGACAATGACCCTTTTTGCACTATGAATTGTGATGTACGATATTACTATACTCTATAATCGGTCTCTAGTGGCAATCTGTGCTATAGGACAATGTGTGTACCCAGACTATAATGCCCATTGATGGCAAGAACATGATTATGAGACACATCCCTTGCCTTGCTGACAATAGCTCCCTAGTGGACATCAATAAGTAAACTCTATGGCCGTATATCATTGCCATTCTTATGTTTATGTATTGTTTCTTCAGCTCATTTCCTCTCTCCCTCTCCCTCCCTCTCTCTCTCTCTCTCTCTCTCTCTCTCTCTCTCTCTCTCTCTCTCTCTCTTTCTCTCCCTCTTTCTCTCTCTCTCTCTCTCTCCTCTCTCTCTTTCTCTCCTCTCTCTCTCTCTCTCTCTCTCTCTCTCTCTCTCTCTCTCTCTCTCTCTCTCTCTCTCTCTCTCTCTCTCTCTCTCTCTCTCTCTTCTCCATCGTTTCGCTAATCGTACAATTCCTTCAGTGATTCATGTCTCTAGGTTTGGTGTGAATCTTTTCCCGTTAGGGTCGTTTGGGGAGTTGGCATTCCTTGTTTGTCTGTCTGTCTGTCTGTACTGTCGCTCTCTCTCTCTGTCTGTACTCTCTCTTTCTCTGTCTCTGTCTGTCTGTCTGTCTGTCTGTTTCTATATCTATCTATCTACGGTGCCTTTCTGGGAGCCGTTGATTTATTTTTTGTTCAAGAACTCGTTATGTTGCATGATTTGTTGATTTCATTTTGCAGTGTTTCGTCTTTTTTCTTTCAACCTGATTTTTTTAACACATTTAAGTTAAAAAAATTATAAACATTTCTCTTTTTTGTTTTGTTTTTTGTTTGTCATTTTTCTTATATTTATCATATATCCCTTTTAAAACGAGGACAGGATAACAAAAAAAGCATACTGGTTATGTATAAAACTGAATGGTCTGTGATGTAATGCAGAGAACACTGTAACTATAGTTACAATTTCGTATTACACTAGGCGATCTACCACTTTTTTACCGTTACTGGGTAAAAGTCACTGCTGCCTGTTGTCAATAGATGCTACCCTGTTTAACACCCAGGGTGGAATCACCCAGAACAGGCATTCCCTCTCTCTCTCATTACTCCTGGGAATCACTTTGAGAGTACGCACTGGATAATAAATTTTAGAATGGTTTGAATGCGTTGTCAAATAGGCAGCCATACTTCGACTTCAGACGATTTTGTCTTCCCTACATGTAGGATATGGGGACGGGATAGCTCAGTGGTCGGAGCACTCGCTTTCCCCCAGCTAAGGTTAAGCAGCACCGAGCGTGGTTACCACTTGGATGGGTGACCGTTTGTGCGCCTTGGCTTCAGAACAGCTCCTCCAGTTCACCCAGCTGTAAATGGGTACCTGCCCTCTTTAGGGTCAGGGAAGGTAAAGCAGCGAGGGAGAGGAGATGGACGCCGCCCTCAATATCCTGGGCCCCTAGAGAAGTGAGGTTTCTGACGCCTCGCTCCCCTACGACTTTATAGATTATGGGACTCCTTTACCTCTTTACCTTCACATGTAGGATGGAGGTTGTTTCGCAGAGGAGCGTGTCATACATGAACTCAATCTCTACGTGACATTTCAAGGCATAGTAATGTTTTATGAAGGCCTAAGCACTTTTCTTTAAATCAATTAAAAAATTCAAACTGGGTAGCGCTGCTCTTGTGGCGACGCGCTCTCCCCGCGGAAGAGTAGCCCAAATTTCGAGCAACAACAAAAAATCGACCTTGACTTTTTTTTATCGTGTTCATTTTATTTGTGTATTTTTTTTTATCCAGGATGATAAAACAAACATTCATGTGGGTTTTTTTTAAAGATCCAGCTAATCCCCGTTTGCAATCAGTTTTGTAAATTTTGTCATCCGTTCCCACAGGCCACACAATGGTCTACACTTCCAAAAGGCGGAACAGGTTTTAACGTGTGCGCAAGACGTTCTGCGTCCGTTCACACACGGGATGACCATACGGTTTATAGTCTGATCTGAAGGACTTTCCGGGGCAGTGGACTTATCATCATCATCATTAACCATTACACCCAGCGGTGTGTAGGGCAGCAACAAAGCGCTTCCACTCCTGCCTATTCTGGGCCAACCTAGTCACTGATCCCCAAGAGTGCTGCATGGCCTTCATCTCACTTTCTACAGTCCTCCACGTTGCTTTTGGTCTTCCTTTCTTTCTCCTTCCTTCTGGGGTCCAGTGCAATGCTGTTCTTGTGATTGACTGTGGGTCTCTTTGGAGGATGTGCCCAATCCACTTCCACCGTCGTCTGGTGATGATGGTTCCCATGTCTTCCTGCCTGCATCTCCGTAGTAGGTCTTCATTGGAGATCTTCTCTGGCCAAAAGATCCGGAGAATTCTTCGGAGGCATATGGTGTGAAAGGATCGAAGTTTGGACTTATAGAGATATATACATGCAGATCTATCCAAGTACATCAATGACAAAGCTGTTTGGCTCGGTTACTCTTGCTGGTTCCTCTTCCCTTGTATATTCGAGTATGACGGGGAACGCAGAACAAGGAGAAGGATTATTCCAGTATATTCTCAAGGCCTTGTTTTACCCATAATGTTGTATGTTTTCAATTACAACTTTTCTAATTGACGAATCTCTATCCTTATACACCATCTCGTCTGCCTCTGTCACGCTCCCACCCAACCCATACCTCCGCCACCACCACCACAGAAGCAACTATGGAAATTCCTTTCTGGTAAAGTTCGCAGACGATAGTGCTCTGTTATCCCTCTTATCCGGATCAGTCTTAGACCACGGTCCAGCCCTCACCGAGTTCGTACACTGGTGTGACGAGGCCTATCTGGAGCTAAATGTTTCTAAAACTAAAGACCTGCCTATCGACTTCAGAAGATCAGGGCATACTCCTAAGAATATTATTATCCATAATCAAGAGGTTGAAAACGTTTTGAACTATAAGTATCTGGGAACTGTTTTTGACCACAAGTTAAACTGGGACGTTAACACTGACGCTATTGTCAAAAAGGGACAACAACGTCTGTATTTTCTGAGGAAACTGAACTCATTTTTTGTAGACAAAAAGATCCTTTCCTTGTTTTACAAGTCTTACATAGAGAGTGTTCTAGTTTTGCTTTCATTTGTTGGTACAATAACCTTAGTGTTAAAAACAAGAATGGCCTGCAGAGAATTGTAAGAATCTGCTCAAAAATAATTGGAAAAGAACAAAGAGATCTCATGTCGTTCTGCAATCAGCAGCTTGTACGCAAAGCCACAGCCATTTTGGCTGATCCTTCCCATGCTTTGTTTCCAGAATTTCAAATGTTGCCTTCGGAACGCCGTTTTCAGTGTCCCATCAGGAAAACTAACAGAAAAAGAAATTCTTTTGTGCCAGTAAGCATTCGAATTCTGAATTCACAATGATGTTGACTACCTAGCTTTTACATTTCTCTGAATTATCTGCCTGATTGTCATTGTTACGAGTGTAGTCAATACATAATTGTGTGTGTGTGTGGGTGGGTGGGTGCGTGGGTGTGTGAAATAAGTCTGTGTTCTAGTCAACTGTCTTAAAAACATTGAATTCATATATTGGTGTATGGTGTGGGTGTGCGTGGGCGTGTTCGCACACACACGTACGTGCGTGTGTACGTGCTGCGTATATGCGTGCGTAAAAATAAGTTTTTATGTCTTCTAGTCAATGGGTTTAAAATTGTGTTCACAATTGATGTGTGTGCGTGCGGGCGTTTGCGTGTGTGTGCGCATGCGCGCGTGTGTGTGGTTGTGTGTGTGTGTGTTCGTGACATTTTATTTGAAAACCAATATGAAATATAGCTTTTGTGTCTTTGATATATTTGATGAGTATCAATCTGCCTGTCAGTATTGTAATTGCCCTTCATGGGATGATTAAAGTGTTTTTGACTTGACTTGACTTTGACTTGACCACATTCTGTGCACCTTTTCATTGTCCTCTCTCTCTCTCTCTCTCTCTCTCTCTCTCTCTCTCTCTCCTCTCTCTTCTCTCTCTCTCTCTCTCTCTCTCTCTCTCTCTCTCTCTCTCTCTCTCTCTCTCTCTCTCTCACACACACACACACACACACACACACACTGAAGGTGACAGGACGGTTAAGACGTTCGCCTGCTCACAAGTTAACCATGAGGTTCTGGGTTCGATTCCCAGCCTCGCCCTTCCTTCCCAGGTTGACAAAAAAATCGAACTGAATGTCAAAATTTTTCGGATGAGACTATAAACCGAGGCCCCGTGTTCGAACACATGCAGAACATCTTGCCCATACGTTAAATCCTGTTCCGCTTTTCGGAAGAGTAGGCCATTGTGTGCCGGTGGAAACAGATACACACGGTGACTGGATGTAAAAAAGCACATGAGTTTGTTTATGTTCTTAAATGCTTATTCCATTATCCTCGATATAAAAGAATAAATAAATAAATAAAATAAACACACACATACACACACACTGGCTGTCTTTCTGTCTCTGTTCTGTCTCTTTCTCTCTCTGTCTCTGTCTCTGTCTGTATCTCTCTATCTCTCTGTCTCTGTTTTGTCTCTCTCTGTCTCTGTCTCTGTCTGTATCTCTCTATATCTCTGTCTCTGTTCTTTATCTCTCTGTCTCTGTCTCTGTCTGTATTTCTCTGTATCTCTGTCTCTGTTCTGTCTCCCTCTGTCTTTATCTCTGTCTCTGTCTTTCTCTGTCTCTCTGTCTCTCTCTGTCTCTCTCTGTCTCTCTCTGTCTCTCTCTCTCTCTCTCTCTCTCTCTCTCTCTCTCTCTCTCTCTCTCTCTCTCTCTCTCTCTCTCTCTCTCTCTCTCTCTCTGCATTGAAATGACAAGGAAACAAGAAAGGTCGGGGGAAAAAGAGGGGAAGGTGAGGGTGGAGATGTGATTGGGTGGGTGGGGGAGAGTGGAGAGGAGTGAGGGTGAGGGTGGTATGATGCGGAATGAAGTTGGTGCCAGATTTCAATTGGCTGCATTGTCTTGCAGCCTGTTTTTGTTCTGTGCGTGTCAGAATGTTTACGCCTGAACAGTCCGTTATGAGATCTCTTACTCTGCGGGTTTTTTTTTTTTATCTGTCTGTGTGTCTGTCTGTGTGTCTGTCTGTCTGGCTGGTTGGCTGACTGGCTCTCTGTCTGTTTGGCTGTCTATCTGCCTGTCTGTCTGTCTGGCTGGCTGCCGATTCTCTGTCTGTCTGTTTTGCTAGTACTACTACTACTACTACTACTACTACTACTACCACTACTGCTACTGCTACTACTGCTGCTGCTCTGCTGCTGCTGCTGCTGCTGCTGCTGCTGCTGTTGCTGCTGATGCTGCTGCTGCTGCTGCTACTACTACTTCTACTACTACTCATACTACTTCTTCTTCTACTACTACTACTTCTACTACTACTACTTTTACTACTGCTGCTACTGCTACTGTCGCTGCTGCTTCTACTATTACTACTACTACTACTTTTACTGCTACTACTGCTACTTCTACTATAGCTGCAAGCTCTATCATCTTTTGTCAGCATAATAGCTGCCTAAAGCCCTCGACAGTTTACAAATCGTTCCTTTTAATACATATAACAACACTATTGAATCGAGTTTGATTCTGTTAGGCATCCGTACATTGTGGTGTGAATAAAATGAGCAGTATCATGATAATGGTAATATCCACCATGGTTATAAAAAAAAACAACTTCCCGTGTTTCATCGTATTGAGCCTATGTCAGAAAACTTGTTACTTCCAAGTAATCATCAAGTTCCCATTATACCATTTTATAGCTATAGCCTAGAAAAAGATGTAGGTTATGGCAGCATTCCAAAGTCATTATCTTTCATTGACTGCACTTTCTTTCCGTACAGTTAAAACTATAGTCTGCTTTTCGCATCATTCTCCACCCAGTCAGATATTCTGGTCTACTTATTATTCATGACTTAAGCTAAAAAGGTTGTCAAGTCTGGCGTTCTTTTCTCCTGTGTCAAAATGTCCTATTAAACAATATCCATTCTGAAGTTGGTTTTATTTTTATCAGTTAAACTTCCTGGGTGACTTGTATTTCTCAACTATGGCCAGAAATGTAATCAATTCTGCATTTTCCCCCATTTTTTGGAGTATCATCAAGTTACCTTTTCAGAACACAGCTAGAACTAAGATCCATTTTGGCAGTAGATTTTCCAGTTATAGAAGATAATATATAATAATAGATAATTTTTTTTTAAGTAGATAAAGGAAAAGAAAAATTTAGATAGAAAAGATAAAATAGATAGTTGTAGATGAAAAGATAGTTATGAAGAAAAGGAAGAAGAAGATAGAATGTAATATGTAGATTGAAAAAAAATAATAGATAATAGGGATGGATGAAAAAGAAGATGTAATTAATAGAAAGTTTTCATTGCTTCTTCCCTTCTGCATCCTCCTCTCTCTCTCTCCTCTCTCTCTCTCTCTCTCTCTCTCTCTCTCTCCCCTCTCTCCAGCCAGCCATGTAATGCATGACCTAAATTTATTTCTTTATTCTTCAATGTGTAATCTTTTTCGTAACTAATTATTTATTTTCTGTGTTTGAGATAATGAAGTATTTGAAAATAGAATTTGAATTATCCCTATTTGTTTGCGTCATCTGCTTGTTCGAAAAGTCTGAGGCAATGTGTTTCTTCTGGCACCAGCATTCTACTCAACGTATATGCATGCCTACTGACCAGTACTTTCTCAACAACAATAACAACCAGACACGCTGTAAATTCTGGCATCGTTCTCTTCACAGTTATGCATTATATTCCCCATCCAATCAGCTTTCTGAACTGGGACCAGAAATATCCCCCAGGTCTGGCACCAGTCTCTCCCCCATCATAAACCTCCCAAGTGACTCATCGTTTTCTCACCGCTGTCAGAATTCTATGGGCAGCTCTGGCATCAGTCTCCCCCTGACTGTAAATAAATCCCTCTTGGCTCATCTCTGCTGTCTCCATCAGGCATATTGCCCTGTCTCAGAGTTTCCTTTCCAAAATGATTACCCTTCCCTTCCCCCACCTTCTCCCCATTCACCGTTCTTTTCTCAAAACCATTGTCGTCCCTAAAGTGCAAATTTCTCAATGGTAATGTTTTGCTGTCTATGAAAACACGTTCGTAGTATCTTTAGGGTTTTGGGTTGGGGTTTTTTGGGGGTGTGGTTCTCTTGCCTCTTGTCTTTGTGCCCCTTTGTCTTTCTCTCCCCTCTCTCTCTTTTCTCTTCTCTCTTCTCTCTCCTCTCCTTCTCTCTCCTCTCCTCTCTCCCCTCCCTTTTCTCTCTCCTATCTCCCCTCTCTCCCCTCTCTCTCTCTCTCTCTCTGGGTAGAGGTGGACATCCTTGACTGTGCATTTTGAAGTATTATTTTTAAAGTTTTTTGTTTGTTTTTGGCTGTCATCTGTGTGTTTCTTTTGCTTGTGTTATTTGTTCCTGTTTTTGGGTTTGGGGGTTGGGTGTTTTTTTTTTAAACTGTCTCGTTCTTGCCTGTCTGTCTGTTTTTCTTCAGTGTCCTCTCTGTCTGCCCTGTGTCTGTTTTGTCTCTTGCTCGCTCTTCTCTTCATACCCTCACAGATTCCTTCTCAGTATTGTCAGACATATTTTCATATGGTCTTCTATTTCTTGGTCTTTAAACCCCAGTTCAAAATCAACATTTCCAAGTCATGCCAAAAATACGAGTCAAGTACTGTTTCTTTTCAGTCATAGACTATACAGCAGCCCTTTTTAAAGGACCCAGCGTGCTGCTAATTCTGGCCCATTTTCTACCAAATTATTTCCCCTTTCTCAACAACAATACAACCAGCCCGGCTGTAAATTCTGGCATCGTTCTCTTCACAGTTATGTATTATATTCCTAATCAGTCAGCTTTCTGAACTGAGACCAGAAATATTCCCAGTTCTGGCATCAGTCACTCCCCCGTCATAAACCTCCCAATGGACTCATTTTTTCTCATCACTGTCAGAATTTCTATGGGCAGTTCTGACATCAGTCTCTCCCTAATCATAAGTAAATCCCTCTTGGCCCATCTCTGCTGTCTCCATCCCGATTATTGCCCTGTCCCCAAGCCTCCTTTTCAAAATGATAAATTCTCGTCCCATTATGAACCCCTTTCCAAATGAAAAATTCTCCTCCCCATTAGCAAGCCTCCTTTTAAAAATGATAAATTCTCGTCCCATTATGCAAGCCATCTTTCCAAAATGATAAAATTCTCCTCCCATTATGCAAGCCTCCTTCCCAAAATGATAAAATTCTCCTCCCGTTATGCAAGCCACCTTTCCAAAATGATAAAATTCTCCTCCCATTATGCAAGCCACCTTTTCAAAATGATAAATTCTCCTCCCATTATGCAAGCCTCCTTTCCAAAATGATAAAAATTCTCCTCATTATGCAAGCCTCCTTTCCAAAATGATAAAATTCTCCTCCCATTATGCAAGCCACCTTTCCAAAATGATAAATTTCTCCTCCCATTATGCAAGCCACCTTTCCAAAATGATAAATTCTCCTCCCATTATGCAAGCCACCTTTCCAAAATGATAAAATTCTCCTCCCATTATGCATTACCGTGTTATGTGTATAATGCTCAACTCCAGAGACACAACCGACTAGACTAGGACGTGACGTGACGTCTCAAAATATTTAGCAGACAGTCTAAGGGGGAAAAGGTAACAGGTAAACAGAAAGGTGTCCTATAACCTTTGTGGTCATAGGGGAGCGAGGCATCAGAGACCTCAACTTCTCTAGGAGCCAGTATACTGAGGGTGGTACCCATCTCCTCTCCCTCGTGCGCTGCTTCACCTTCCCTGACCCTAAAGAGGCAGGTACTCGTTTACAGCTGGGTGAACTAGGGGGTGGGGGGTGAGGGGGGGAGGGGGGGGGGGGGGGTTCTGTTCTGGTTCAAACAAGGATCAACCCCAGGACGTCTCACTTTCCAGAAGGGTGCCTTACCACTGGACCACCAAGCCACCAAATCACGAGCTCCAAGCTTGATCCTTTTAAGTATTACCCTCTCTCCCTCTCCCTACTCTTTTTTCCTCCTCACCCCCCCCCCCCCTCTCTCTCTCTCTCTCTTCCCTTTTCTCTCTTCTCTCCCCTGCTCGCCTCTCTGTTTCTTGTCTCCCCTCTCTCTGTCTTTCCCTTTTTCTTTCTCTTTTGTCTTTTCTGTCTGTATGTCTGTCTTTTCTGTCTTGTCTGTTCTGTCCCGTCTGTCTGTTCTCTCTCTCTCTCTCTCTCTCTCTCTCTCTCTCTCTTCCTGTTCGCCTCTCTGTCTCTCTGTCTCTGTCTCTGTCTCTTCTCTGTCTCTCTCTATTGTATCTCTGTCTCTGTCTCTGCTCTCTCTCTCTCTCTCTCCCCTCTCTCTCTCTCTCTGTGCACTGACCACTCTCACTAAGATCAGAGAGAAGCGTCAGGATGTCTTATTAGCTTCGTTGAGACCCATACCCCTCACATCTATCCTCCGTCCACCCTTTCCCCTTTTCATCCACAACGAATTCTTTCCGAAAAAAGAGCAACTGCCCTCCCCCCCTACCCTCTCTCTCTTTTCTCTCTCTTCTCCCCTCTCTCTCTTTCTCTCTCTCCCCTCTCTCTCTCTCTCTCCACACACCAACACAACACACACAACACACACCCACTTTTTCTTCTTCTTGACTGGCTCATCTTTGCTTTTCTATTTGTGTTCATATAGCCATAATGAGTACCTCTTGGGTTTTCTTCATGTCCCGTGCCTATCACTGTCTCTGTCCGTTTCTCTGTCTGTTGCTTTTTCGTTCTGTCTGTGACTCCACACCTATCTCTGTCTCCATCTCTGTCTGTCTGTCTGTCTGTCTCTCCCCTCTCCTCCCCTCTCTCTTCTCTCTCTCTCTCTCCTCCCTCCTCCCTTTCCCTCTCTCTCTCTCTCTCTCGCCTACCACACACCACGACACCACACACGCACGCACACAACACACACCAAACCCCCACGCACGCAGAACACACACTCTCTCTCTATCTCTATCTCTCTCTCTCTCGCTCTCTCTCTCGCTCTCTCTCTCGCTCTCCGCTCTCTCTCTTTCTCTTTCTCTCTCATTCTCTTTCTCTTTTCAACATTTAATCTCAATCTAACGCCAGGAAATCTTGGAGACCATTCAAGGTTTTCCCCCAAGTAACCAATAGTGGCCGTTTTACCTAAATTTGATATTCTGATGAAATACTTTACGGCTTGACATTTCAGAACAAAAGACCTTTCGTTCAGTAGATGGCAGCTCGACATTTAAGAACAATCGTCTTAGTTTATTAGAAACGCAGAGAGAGAGAGAGAGAGAGAGAGAGAGAGAGAGAGAGAGAGAGAGAGAGAGAGAGAGAGAGAGGGTGGAGGGATGGAGAGACAGAGAGAGGGAGGGAGACAGACAGACAGGCAAACAGGCAGACAGGCATGCAGGCAGACACGACAGACCTAAAGACAGACAGACAGATAAAGACAAAGACAGACAAACAGAGAGGGAGAGAGAGAACAGAGAGACAGACAGACAGACAGACAGACAGAGGGAGGGATATTAATATTATTTTTTATTGAATATTTATGCACATTATGCGCGCGCTTCCATGCGTGCTAAAACGGGCACACATAATACACAAACACACAAACACACACACATACACATACACTCACACACACTGACACAGAGTATCAACAAAACAAACAACAGATGAATAGAGAGACAACCAACCTACCTACAACCAACCATCTAACCAAGCCAACCATCCAGCCAACCATCCAACCAACCATCCAACCCACCAACCAACCAACCATCCTACCAACCAACCATCCAACCATCCATCCAGCCAAGCAACCAACCAGCCTACCAATCATCCATCCAACCATTCATTCATCCAACCAACATACCAACCAATCAACCATCTAACCAGCCAGCCAACCAACCAACTAGTAAACCAAATAGCAAAACCAACCAGACAAGACAGACAAGACAGAAGCAAAAGTACATCACTAGCGACAGTAAGAAAGAAGGAGAAAAAAAAGCCCAACTTTTTTCTTCAGAGATCGTAAATCTATAGAAAGGTCAGGACATTGTTAAAGGGAGGATGGTAAGGCTGATGATAACTTACTATGAAGAGAGCCAGAGAGAAATGGCAGGAGGAAATATATATATATATATATATATATATATATAGAGAGATGTAGAAGAGAGAGAGAGTCTAGGTCAGAGAGAGAGAGACAAGAAGACAGAGAGACAGAGAGAGAGGCAGACAGACAGAGAGAAAGAAGAAAGAGGGAGAGAGAGACAGACAAACAGACAGACAGAGAAAAAGAGAGAGACAAGGGATACATACAGACAGAGACAGAGAGAGTCAGAGAACAGAGCAGAGAGAGGCAAACAGACAGACAGAGAGAAAGAGAGACAAGGGAGAAGGAGGCAGACAGACAAACAGATGAAAGAGAGACAGAGAGGGAGACACAGACAGACAGACAGACAGACACAGAGAGAGGCAGACAGAGAAAGGGGACACAGAGAGAAGAGACAGACAGTCACGATGTGGGGGAGGATATGTGTGTTGTTTTGGCAGACATGGTAGTGTGTGTTTGTGTGTGTGTGTGTGTGTGTGTGTGTGTGTGTGTGTGCGTGAATGTGTGTGTGTGAGTGTGTGTGAGTGTGTGTGAGTGTGGTGGTGGAGCAGGATTAGAGGGAACGGGGTGGGGGACGGGGTATTAATGAGAGTGAGTATTACAGAGAAGTAGCTCTGTGGTCTAGAGGTAACCCCACCCATTTAGAAAAGCGAAGAACTCGCATGCTCGATTCCTGTTTGATCCTATTGTTTTGTCTTCCTTCCGCCTCCCCCCATCGACTATATATATATATATATATATATATATATATATATATATATATATATATATATGTATGTATGTATGTGTGTGTGTGTGTAAGGAATGCACTCATACGCATTCACACACAGACACACTTCTAATACCACTCATTGTTTAAAAAAACACATCAAATTTAAGAACACACACACACACGCACAAGTGTTCAGGGGACGGGATAGCCTAGTGGTTAGAACATTGCGCTCGCAATCTGACGACCCGGGTTCGATTCCCGTCCAAGGGGATATTTTCCTCTGGAGTTAACATCAGTGCAGACTCCACTCTCCCCAAAAGTCCTTCGGATGAGACTATAAAACGAGGCCCCGTGTGCGAACGCACGCAGAACATCTTGTGCGCACGTTAAATCCTGCTCCACTTTTCGTAAGAGTAGGCCATTGTGTGCCGGTGGAAACAGATGACAAAATTTACAAAACCGCATACACACGGGGACTGGATGTAAAAAAGCACATAAGTGCTTATTCCATTATCCTCGATATAGAAGAATAACAAAATTTAAAAATTAAAAAGTACCAATCCGTGCGTGGATAGAGAACTACGAGCATAAATTGAATACCAACACAAAAAGCAAAACAAAAGCCAAAAAAAGACGTACAGATAGAAAGACAGAAGGAAATAAATCGTTCTGGTTTTTTTCTGTTTCAGAAATTTACAGGTGTACAGGGATCCTTTCAGTGGTAAGCTTTGTGTTTTGCTGTTTTTCTGTTCAACTTGTTTCAGTTTGTGTTTTTGTTGTTTTGCATCGCATTATATTGTGTCGGTTTTTTTGTACTGTACTGTATTGATTTGTATGGCTTTGCATTGTATTGTATTGTATTGTCTTTATTGCATCGCACGCAACTCATCAAGCTGACCGTATTGTCTTGTTTTGATTATTATTTTTGTCTGTTTTGTACTGTGTTGTTGCATTGTATTGTACGCGTGGCATCGACTTGGGTGTTTTTTGTGTCTTGTTTTGAATTGTATTGTTTGTATCACACTGTATTGTATTGAACTTGTCTTCTCTTTCATTCCCTTAAGAAATGTTAGATATGAGAGAGAGAGGAGAAGAGAGAGAGAGAGAGAGAGAGAGAGAGAGAGAGAGAGAGAGAGAGAGAGTGTGTGTGCATGCGTGTGTGCGTGCGTGTGTGTGTGTGGTATGTGTGTGTGTGTGTAAGGTGTGTGTAAGTGTGTGTTCTGGCAACTTTACCGAGTATGGCACGACGTCATGGTTAAACTACATACGGAAGTTGTTGGGGGGGGGGGGTTTGTTGTTGTTTTTTTTGTTTTTCTTTATCAACTCTTCAGACTGGAGTTTTTACAAATCAATGTGAAGCTAAAAAATATAGCTGCCTTGCTGCTTTTGGTTGTGTATGTGTGTGTGTGTGTGTGTGTGTGTGTGTGTGTGTGTGTGTGTGTGTGTGTGTGTGTGGTGTTGTGTGTGTGTGTGTGTGTGTGTGTGTGTGTGTTGTGTGTGTGTGTGTTTGTGTGTTTGTGTGTTTGTGTGTGTGTACATATTTGTTTGTTTGCGTGTATGTTTGTTTGCTATTCCTGACCTGATCAAGCAAAAATTGACAGGACCTTCGTGCCCTTTCTTGTCGTTTTGTTGTTGTTGTTGTTGCTGCTGCTGTTGTTGTTGTTGTTGTTGTTTGTTTCTCGGCTAGAGCTCCAAGGTTCACCAATGGTGAAATTGATGCGTATGACTGTGACCGTTGTTGTTTTATGGTGTGAAACTGGGAAGAAAGGGTGAGTCTGGGAATCGAACCAAGAACATCACAGGTTTACTTGGTGGCAGGCGAAAGTCTTAACCATTCTGTCACCTTGCTTCTTTATTTTCTCGTCTGACAGACTAACACCCATTCTAGCACCAAGGACAAATAGGACAAGCCTCTCTATACCGAAATCACTGTCTCTTTCTTACTGAGAACCTTCTCAATGTTGTAGTAGTGTGTAGGAAGAAAGGAAGGACGGAAGGAAAGACGGAAAGAAAGAAAGAAGGAATGAATGAATGAATGAAAGAAAAAAAGAAAGAAAGAAAGGAAGAAAGGAAGAAAGAAAGAAAGAAAGGAAGGAAGAAAGAGAAAAAAGAAAGAAAGAAAGAAGAAAAAAGAAAAAAAAGAAAGCAAGACAGGTAGCCAGAGAGAGAGACAGACAGACAAGAAGACAGAGAAAGATGGACAGACAGAAAAAAAAAAAATGCAAGAAAGGAAGCAAAATAGAAAGAAAAGACGGAAGGAAGCAAGCTAGCAAAGAAGGTAGGAAGAAAGACAGAGAGAAAGAAGGAAAGAAAAAAATCCTGGGCGAAATATCATTTCCTGCTGATTTCTACTCGCTATTTTATCCTGTTCAACTTTTTCATAGAGGAAGGGGGGTAGGCGGAATGGGGAGGGGGTGTAAGATGGGAACGGGGGATTTGGGGGGGGGGGGGGGGGGGGGGTTAGGGGGGGGGGTTTAGGGGGGGGGGTTAAGGGGGGGGGCTTGGGGGGGGGGGGTAGGTGAGAGTTGATACATAAGACCTCCATCGATTCTTACCTTTTTACTCTTTTTTAAATATTTTTTTGCTTTTGAAAAAAAAAAGACCAAGAGTTTCCAATTAACTTCATTAGCAGGAAGAAAACCGCTATCTCTGTTTATTTATTGCCTCCGTTCTCGTCATCCCTGCCCCCCCCCCCCCCTCCTCCCCCCCCACCCCCAACCCCCCCCCACGCCACCCCCCCCACCCCCACCCCCAAACCCCTCACCCCCACCCCCACCCCCACTCCGCAACCCCCTCCCACCCACGTTCTTTTAATTTAAGCTTTTAATAACGCTTTTCTTTGGTTTCGATATCTGTTACGTCTCGTATCTCTATCTTTGCCGGTTTCCTTTTGTGTGTTTTTTGTTGAGGATGTTTTAGGGTCTGTGCGCGTGCGCGCGCGTGTATTAGTGCGTGTGTATGTCTGTGTGTGTGTGTGTGTGTTTTGTATGTTTGTGGGGTTTTTGAGGATAATGGAATAAGCATTCATGTGCTTTTTTTACATCTAGTCCCCGTGTGTATGCGGTTTTGTCAATTTTGTCATCTTTCCCTCCGCCACACAATGTTTTTGCGTGTGTGCTTGTACATAATGTGTGTGTGTTGTGAGTGTGTGTGTGTGTGTGTGGTGAGTGTGTGTGTTAGTGTGTTGCGTGTGTGTGTGTGTGTGTGTGTGTGGTGTGTGTGTGTGTGTGTGTGTTGTGTGTGTGTGTGTGTGTTGTGTGTGTGTGTAAGTGCCTGCGTGCATATATGTATGTGTGTTAGTGTTCGTGTGTGGTGTGTGTGTGTGCGTTTGTGTGTAAGTGTGTGTGTAAATGTGTGTGTGTGTGTGTTTTGGAGGTGATAGAAGGCTATTATTGTTGTTGTCTCTATCTTCATTATCTTGCCACAGTTCCCAAGCTAGATGTGTTGACAAAATCATGGTAAATGTCAGCAACTTGACATCCTTCCAAAACAAAGCCTTTATCTCTCTCTCTCTAGTTGTAAGCTAATGATAGGCGCTGTATCTAGCATCTGTTTGTTTGTCTGGTTGGTGTTTTTTTTCTTGGTTGTAATCCATTATCGAGCTCTATGTGTCTCTTTACTTAGCCTGTATGTGTCTCTTTACTTAGTCTGTATGTGTCTCTTTACTTAGTCTGTATGTGTCTCTTTACTTAGTCTGTATGTGTCTCTTTACTTAGTCTGTATGTGTCTCTTTACTTAGTCTGTATGTGTCTCTTTACTTAGTCTGTATGTGTCTCTTTACTTAGTCTGTATGTGTCTCTTTACTTAGTCTGTATGTGTCTCTTTACTTAGTCTGTATGTGTCTCTTTACTTAGTCTGTATGTGTCTCTTTACTTAGTCTGTATGTGTCTCTTTACTTAGTCTGTATGTGTCTCTTTACTTAGTCTGTATGTGTCTCTTTACTTAGTCTGTATGTGTCTCTTTACTTTGTATGTGTCTCTTTACTTAGCCTGTATGTGTCTCTTTACTTAGTCTGTATGTGTCTCTTTACTTAGTCTGTATGTGTCTCTTTACTTAGTCTGTATGTGTCTCTTTACTTAGTCTGTATGTGTCTCTTTACTTGGTCTGTATGTGTCTCTTTACTTAGTCTGTATGTGTCTCTTTACTTTGTATGTGTTGCTCTTTACTTAGTCTGTATGTGTCTCTTTACTTAGTCTGTATGTGTCTCTTTACTTAGTCTGTATGTGTCTCTTTACTTAGTCTGTATGTGTCTCTTTACTTTGTATGTGTCTCTTTACTTAGTCTGTATGTGTCTCTTTACTTAGCCTGTATGTGTCTCTTTACTTAGTCTGTATGTGTCTCATTACTTAGTTGTATGTGTCTCTTTACTTAGTCTGTATGTGTCTCTTTACTTAGTCTGTATGTGTCTCTTTACTTAGTCTGTATGTGTCTCTTTACTTGGTCTGTATGTGTCTCTTTACTTAGTCTGTATGTGTCTCTTTACTTAGTCTGTATGTGTCTCTTTACTTGGTCTGTATGTGTCTCTTTACTTAGTCTGTATGTGTCTCTTTACTTAGTCTGTATGTGTCTCTTTACTTAGTCTGTATGTGTCTCTTTACTTAGTCTGTATGTGTCTCTTTACTTAGTCTGTATGTGTCTCTTTACTTAAGTCTGTATGTGTCTCTTTACTTAGTCTGTATGTGTCTCTTTACTTAGTCTGTATGTGTCTTTTCTTGTAGGTTCTTACTTAGCTGTATGTGTCTCTTTACTTAGTCTGTATGTGTCTCTTTACTTTGTATGTGTCTCTTTACTTAGTCTGTATGTGTCTCTTTACTTATGTGTCCTATATGTATGTGTCTCTTTACTTAGTCTGTATGTGTCTCTTTACTAGTTGTATGTGTCTCTTTACTTAGTCTGTATGTGTCTCTTTACTTTGTATGTGTCTCTTTAACTGTATGTCTCTAGGTATGTGTCTCTTTACTTAGTCTGTATGTGTCTCTTTACTTAGTCTGTATGTGTCTCTTTACTTAGTCTGTATGTGTCTCTTTACTTAGTCTGTATGTGTCTCTTTACTTGTCTGTATGTGTCTCTTTACTTAGTCTGTATGGTCTCTTTACTTAGTCTGTATGTGTCTCTTTACTTAGTCTGTATGTGTCTCTTTACTTTGTAGTATTGTCTCTTTACTTAGTCTGTATGTGTCTCTTTACTTAGTCTGTATGTTCTCTTTACTTAGTCTGTATGTGTCTCTTTACTTAGCCTGTATGGTCTCTAGTGACTCTCTCTCTCTCTCGACTCTCTCTCTCTCATCTCATCTCTCTCTCTCATCTCTCTGCCACTTCTCTTCTCCTTCTCTTCTTTCCTTCTTCTTTCTCTCCTTCTCACTCCTCTCTCTCTCCCCCCTCTCTCATCTCTCTCTCCTCTCTCTCTCCTCTCTCTCTCTCTCTTGAAATTGATTGCTCTCTTCTAATTACTCCATAGGTTTTTTTCTGTTCCCTGTTATTTTGCACCTTCTCTATTTTTTAATGTTTTATCCTGTCCTTATTGTCTTATTCGTTTCTGTTTTTTTTTCCTTTAATCATTTATAGCTCTCTCTTTTCTTCTCTCTCCATCTCTCTTTCTGTCACTCTTTCTCTCTCTCTCTCGTCTCTCATCTCTCTTAATCTCTCTCATCTCTCTATCATTCTCTCCATTCTCTCTCTCTCTCTCGTTCTCTCTTTCTTTTCGTCTCCTCTCTGCGTCTTTTCTCTCTTCTCTCTACTCATACTCTCTCTCTTTTCTCTCTCTCTCACTCTCTCTCTCTTCTCTCTCTCTCATCTCTCTCTCTCTCTCCTCTCTTCTCATTCCTCTCATCTTCTGGTCTCTTCTCTTCTCTTTCTCTTCTCTCTTCTTTCTCTCTCTCTCTCTCTTGTTCTTTTTTCCCAACCCTCTTTTTTCTTTTTTCTTTCTTTCAGTCACATATTATATATATATATATATATATATATATATATATATTATATGTGTGTGTGTGGGTGTGTGTGTGTGTGGGGTGGGTGTGTGTGTGTGTTTGTGTGTGTTTTGTGTGTGTGTGGGGTTTTTCCTTTCACTAAGCTCCGAGGTTACCAATGGCGAGATATTGGGTAGGGGCCCTTTTTGGTTTGTTTTTTTGGGGCCCCAAATTTTAAAGGGGAGCTGCTTTCCGATTCTGGGGATTATTTATGTGTCAAAAAAAAAGACTTTTTGCCCCCTTTCCCAAAAAAAGAAAAAAAAAACCGGGGCTAACTTTCATAAAAAATAATTATAATTTTCTTACCTTTCCTGAGGTTTTTGGGTGTGGGGTTTGGTTTTGTTGTGTTGTGTGTTTTTTTATGTTTTGTGGGGTTTGTGTGTATGTTTTGGTTTTGGGGTGGTGTTGTGGGGTTTTGGGGGGGTTGTGTGTGTTGTTTTGGGGGGTGTTTTGTGTGTTTTTTAAATGTGAGTGGTGTGCAGGGCCAATTTGAGTGTTCGTGTCATATCAAAGCCAAATTTTTTTTTCCCAAGAGGGGACTTTGGAAAAAGCAATGCATTTGCTATTTTTTATAAAACCATCTTTCAAAAAATTTTCTTAGGAATACTAAAATACTCATTTTTTAAACCCCTTTCCCAATAAATCGTGTATGTTTGTGTGTGTGGTGTGTTTGGGGTTTTTTGCGATCTTTGTGGTGTGTGTTTGGTGTGGGGGGGGTTTGGTGGTGTGGGGGGGGGGGGTTTTTTTTTTGGTGTGTGTTTTTTATGTTTGAGTGTGTGTTTTGGGGGAAGGGGAGGGGGGAAGGTGCGAATGCAGAAATCAATGAGAAGAAAGAGAGGAAGGAGAGGGGGGGGGGGGGGGGGGGCGGGGGGGAGGGGGGGGGGGGGGGGTTGCTAAAGACGAATACCTTTTTTCTCTTTCTTTTAAGAAGCCGGTAGGGGGAAGTAGGCTCAGTGGATGAGGAAAAAAGGGGGGAAAAGGGAAATACTAATAAAAATAACCAAAAAAGCTATACATTTGTATTTCCTTATTGTTTTTTTCCCTTGGTTGACACTTTTTTGCTTTTTTTTCAGCTCTACTCATTTTTTAAAAAAAAAAAAAAAAACCGGTAGTCAATAAAAACCAAACCCCAGGGCTAAACTTTTTCCCCTAAAACCCTTTCCATTCCTGCTTGACCTTCCCCTTTCCCAAATTTTCATTAACTTTCCCAGTCAAACCATCGCTGATAGCAAACCGACGCTAAAAATTGGGAAGACAATGACTACAACAAAAAACAAAAAAAAAAAAGTTTTGTCCGTCGTTTTCCGACGATGACCCCCAAAAACCAGCAGGGGAGGCAGCTGTTTTTTGGGGGAAATTTGGGGAGAAATTTGATTATAGTGGAAAATCCTTGCCCCCAGTACTCCCCACTCTTTTCGCCAAGGGGGGCTAAGGACAGTCGGTTTGGGATGTTCTAAAAAGGCCCAACCAGCCCCAGGGCTGCAGCACAAAAGGACGGGGGCGATTTCGCTCCTGGTCAGAGATCATATTTGGGATCACTAAAAAAAAAAAGCTGTAAAGGGGAAATTCCATGAGGGGGAAACCCCAACGGGCATAAAAGCCTCTAAACTTTGCTGTTGCCCCCCAGCGTCAATGGTTTAATCAAGAACTTGGTAAAGCCCAAAAAGAACAAGAAAAAAACAGAAAGGGGAGGGGGAAATGAAAGAAGAAGGGCACAAAAGGGAAAAGTCTTGGTTTCAAAAAGGAAATCGGGGGATCGGCAACTTTTTTTGGTTTTTTTTTTGGGGCCCCATGAGGTAATTTTCCCAAGATTTCCTTTTCAAATAAGCCCCTTCCCCCAATTTAAAAAGTCTACTTTTAAAAAAACAAAAAACGCCCTCAATCTGACCCGGGACTAAAACGGGCTGATTTCGACTTCTTCTCTCCATTTTTTTTGGCCTTCCCAGAGTCCCCAAGACACGGGAATTAATCTTTCGGAAGTAAAAAAATAAAATGAAATGGAAAAATTAAATATAGGCTGAATCTTTTTAAGCAACAAATAAAAGCCCAGATTTTTTTCTTTTTTTAATCGGGGAAAATGGAAAAGCACTCATTTTTTTTTTTTTTCTCCATTTCCCCGTGTGTATGGGGGTTTTTTGTAAATTTTTGTCATTCTGTTCCCCCCCGGCACCAAATGGCCTACCTTTCAAAAAAGCGGAACAGGTTTTAAGGGTGTGCGCAAGTTTTCTGCATGCTTTTTCCCCACAGGGGGCCCGGTTTTTAGTCTATCCAAAGGGACTTTGACATTCGCCCCGTTTTTTTTTTGTCAAACTGGGAAGAAAGGGCGAGGCGGGGAACCCCAAAAACCCCAACCTCAGGGTTTTATTTGTTGGCGGGGAAAAACCCGTTTTAAAAAACCACCCCTGCCCCCTTCGTGGGAAAATGTAGCGCCGGGGGCCCCAATTTGGGAAAACCCTGGGGGGGCCCCATCCCTCGGGGGGTAGTGGGTGCTTGCGGGGGATGTTTTCTGTCATCCGGCCACTGAACATAATTTTCTGGCCACTCTCCTGAAATAGGCAAAAATAGGGGTTATGTCAGCCTGAGTTTGACACGGGAGCTCGTTTTTCATATTTTTACCCCCAAAGACTTTCCAGGGGGATAAAGGGCCAAAACCTCCTTTTGGGTCAGGGAAGGAAAAGCAGCGGGGGAGAGGGATGGGGCCCCCCCCAATTAGGCCCCCTGGAAAAAGCGGAGTTCTTAAACCCCGCCCCCTACGATTGCATGGGTTTATGGAACCCTTTCCCTTTTTTCCAAAGGGCAAAATAAATTGACCCCCTGGGGAAAATTTAAATTTTCCAAACAAAAAAAAAAAAGAAAACCCAAATCCCTTTAAAGCGGGGTTTTAAAAACCCAGCCCTCGTAACCTTCAGATCTCGGTTCGAGGTTTAAAACCCAAACTAGGCCCCCTTTCCCCCCACCCCCCCCCAAATTGCTTTCCCCCTCCCCCCCCCGCACCCCCCTCCCCCCCCCCCAATCGGGCCCTTAGCTTTCAATAATTTATGGAGCAGCAGTGTTTAAATTTGGGGATTTTTGTTTAAAAACCTTTTTTGGCCCCAAAATTTTTTTTTAAAAGGTCAAAATTTACCAAATTTTTTTTTTTTTGGGGGGGGTTGTTTCCGTGGAAAACAGATTGCAGACCCTTTGCTTTTTGGACTTGAAATTTTCTTTGTTTTCCATACCTTTTATAAAACTTTTTGGTCTGTTTCCCCCTTTTTCGTCTCTTCTCTCTCTTCTCTTCTCTCTCCCCTTCCTCTCTCTTTTCTCTCTCTCCCCTCTCCTTTCTCTCTCTTCTCCTCCTTCTTTCTCTCTTTCCCCCCTTTTTTTCTATCTGTCTTCTCTTTTATCTCCCTCTTCTCTCTCTCTTTCTCTTTCTCCCCTTTTTTCTCTCTCTCTCTCTCCCTCTCTCTCTCTCTCTCTCCCCCCCCTTCTTCTCCTCTTCTTCTCTCCTTCCCCCTTTCCCTTTTTCCTCTCCCTCTACCTGGTGGGGGGCCCTTTTTCGGGCAAAAGGGGTCTCAAAACCTTAAACTCCGCTTTTTTTCCCCTTTTTAAACTCCCCTTTTTGGGCCCCTCCTATTTTAAAAAGGAAAAGGTTTTTAAACGGGGCCAATTTCGTTTTTACAAGGGATAGTTTCTACACCCAACAAACCGGGGGGTACGTCTGATTTATTTGGGGTTTTTAACATTTTAACCGTCAAATTCCGTTTTTTTGGGCACCAATTGAATTAACCTTCTTTCCAAAAATTTAAAAAAGAAAAAGGGAATTTTTCCCCCTTGGAAGATTGGCCCCTTGGGGTTCCCGGGAACCCCCCCCATTTTCCCTTCCCCCCCCTTCCCCGGGTTTTTACATTTTGGGGGGTTTTGGGGTGTTGTTTGGGGTTTTGTGGTTTGTGGGGTTGGGGGGTTGTGTAAGGTTTTTGAATTTTGAAAAGGGGGGTTAAGGGTTTGGGTTGGGAAGGAGGAAAAAAAGAAGAGAGAGGAAATTTATTTTTTTTCCCCAAAGTTTTTCCCGGCCCCCCTTTCCCCCGATGTTTTCATGGTAGGGTTGTTTGGGTGAGGGGGGGGGGGTTGGGGGGGGGGGGGGGGGGAGGGGGGAGGGGGGGGAAGGGAGGGGGGGAGAGGAGAGAGAGTGGAGGGGGGAGAGAGAGAATATTTTTTTTTTTTCCCCAAGTGTTAGAAAAACCCTTCACATCCCCCTTTTTTTAAATCCGGCTCTTGCCCTGTTTAGGGGGTTTAAGAGAGGGGGGGGGGGGAGGGAGGGGGGGGGGGGGGGGGGGGAGAGAGGGGGGGTGGGAAAAGGGGGGGGAGAAGGGGGGTTTTTTTTTATTTCCAAGGGAAGAAAAAGAAATTTTTTAAAAGGGGGGAAGAGGGGGGAGAGAAAAGGGGGGGGGGGGGGAGGGGCGGGAAAAGAGAAAAGAGGGAGAAGGGGGGGGAATTGGGGTGGGGAAAAGAGAAAATTTTTAATTTAAGGGAGGGGAGTGGGGAAGAAAGGGAGGAAAAACCAAACCGAGAAACGAATTTCCTTTTTTTTGGTTTAGCTCCCTCCCGTTTTGCCTGGGGGTTTTTTGCCCTGTTTTAACTTTTTTACCCTTTTGTTTGCTTTTTTCTTTTTAAAAAACCCGTCCTGCGCTGTCTTCTTATCCTTTTTTTTGGGGAAAATTCTTTTGTAACCCGGGGTTTTTTCTTAAACCTTTCTCTTTTTATCTGTTTCTGTCTTTTGTCTGTCTTCTCTTCATCTCTTTCTCGCTCTTTTCTTTTCTTTTCCCCCCCCTTCTCTTCTCCCCTCTCCCTTTTCACTTTTTTTTGGGTTCAATTTTTTGTAAAAATAGAAAAAAATTTTATTTCCACTTTTAAAATTTTTGTTTTTTAAAAAAATTTTGTCTTTCCCCAAAATTTCACTTTCGCTTCCTTTCTCTCCCCCCTACCCCCCTCCCCCACCCCTCCAAAAAAATTATTTCCTTTTTTTGGGTTCAATGATTTTTCCTTGTTTTTTGGTTTAAATTTTTATTTTAAAATAAAAAGGGAAAGGTTTTTTCTTTTACCCGTATTGCGGGAGTTCTCAAGGCAAACTGAACCTTGTTTCCTCCCTCCATTTTTTCCTTTTGTAAGAATTCCATTTCCCGGTTTTTTGGATTTGTTATTTTTTAAATATAAGGGGGGTGGTTTTTTTTATTTGGGTTGTTTGTTGGGGAAAATTGTTTTAAAATTTTTTTTTTGTAGAAATTTAGACTTGTTGGGGGGGGTTGTCAAGGGGTGTGTCTAAGGGGGTTTTTTTGGGGTTTTATTTTGTTTTTTTGCCCGTGTTTTTTCTTTTCACTGTTTCTATTGTTTCGGCGGGGTTGCTGTTGCCCGTTTTTTCCTCCCTTTTTTTCTCTCTCTCCTTTTTCTCTGTCTTCTTCTTCTTCTTCTTCGGTGCCGTTTTTGTCTGTTTTTTTTCTCCCCTCACCCCTTTTCACCTAAAATTCCTTAAAAAACCCCTTTTCATTTTTTTTGGGGGGTTCTGATTTTTTTTGTTTCTGCCAAATTAAAAAGTAAAAATTCATTTAAACTTTTTAAAAAAATATTTTCCTCAAAAATTCAAAAAAAAGGCCCAAAGTTTTTCCCAGCTTAAAAACAGTATGACCGGGGATGTAAAATTTGGCTTAAAATCACCCAAAACTGACAGTCCCTCCTCCGCCCCCCTCCTTTTTTTTATTACCTGAAAGGGTGGGGGTTTTTTCACTGACGTTCCTTTTTTGTTTTGTGTTTTTTTTGTTATTGTTATTATATAAAAGGGTGGTTTTTTTTTACTTTTCTGCCCGGGGAAAGGTTCTCAAGGAAAACCCTGAAAAATTGAAAATTCAAAACCACCCTTTTCTTTCTTTGAAATAAATCCAGTCGGGCAAAAATATTTCGGGGTGTGTTAGTAAAAAAAAATGAGAATGTAAGATCTAATGGGCTTGTTTGGGGGGGGTATTTTTTTTTAAAATTTTTTGTTATTTAGATTTCTTTGGGTTTGTGTCAGTGTTTTCCCTGCCGGGTTTGTTTTTTTCCTGTCTGCCTTCTTCTTTTTTCCCCCTTCTTCTCTCTCTCCCTCCTCCTCTCTTCTCCTTTTCCCCGTTTTCCTTCTTCTTCTTCTGTTTCCCTCTCTCTCTCTCTCTCCTCAACTCTCTCTCTCTCTTTTTCTCCTCCTCTCTCTCTTTGCTGTTTATCAGTCTGTTTCTTTCTCTCTACCCTCTCTCACTTAAAAATTCTCTCTAAAAAAACCCCTTTTTTTTTTTTTTTTTTTTGGGGGGGTTTTCTGATATTTTTGTTTCTGCCAAATAACAAAGTATACCGTTTCCCAACATTTTAAAAAAAAATCTCAAAAAGGGCCACAATATGGGCCCCCAAGATTTTCAGTTTTTACGAAAAAGTATGCCAAAGGATGTAGAGTAGCTTTCATCACCCGCAACTGCAGTCCTCCCCCGTCCGCCCCCTCCTAATATTATTCCCCTGTATTGTGAGATTTTTCACTGACGTTCCTTTTTTTGGGGTTTTTTTTTATTTTTTATTGGTTATTATATAAAAGGGGTTTTTTTCCCTTTTACGTCTGCTGTCTGCCAGGAGGTTCTAAGGCGGGCTGAAAATTGAAAATTTTTAACATCCATTTTTTTTTTCTTTTTGGTTAAAATCCATTTAGACAAAATTATGTCTGGGGTTTTAAAGTAAACTAATGGAAAAGAAAAGGATTTTAAGGGCTTTTTTGGGTGGGAAGTTTTTTTTTTTGGCCCCCTCGTTTGAGGGCTTTGTCCGTGGCCCTATTTTTTGTCTGCGGGGTTTTGTCTGTGTGTTTGGGTTTAGGGGTTTTTAGGGCGCGCGGTGTGTGTTTTGGGTGTGTTTGGGGGTGTGTGGTGTGTGTGTGTGTGTGTGTGTGTGTTGTTTGTTTGTGTGTGTGTTGTTTTGTGTGTGTGTACGTGGGCGGGCGTGGGTTTGTGTTTTATTTTGTGTGGGGGTTTTGTGTGTTTTTCCCCTCACACAAACACACACACACACAAAACAGCATACACACAAAAAACATGCACACACAAACACATGCAGGGCCCCCCCCCCACCAAAAACAAAAAAACAAAAAAAAAAACACCAAAAAAAACCAAAAAATTTCTTTTCCGAAAAAAAAAAAAGAAAAAAAAACAAAGAAAAGAAAAAATTTGGAAAAAAGGCCAAAAAAGCCCAAACACAAAAGAAGACAAAACCCAACACAAACACCCCAAGGAAAAACACACACATAAAACAAAAGCAAAAAACTCACACACCCCAAAACACACACCCAAAACCCCCAATCCCAATTTTTTCAAAAAAACCCAAAATTACCTCAAAATTGGCCACAGAAAAAAACCCCCAGTAGTCAACAAAATTGCACAAAAAAGTTTTTCCCCCATGGGAAAAAAAACTAAAGGATTTTTCCCCCGGAAAAAAAATTTTCCCCTTTTCCCAAAGGAACCCCAAAACTAATTTTGATGACCTTTTTTTTTCCTTTTTCTCCACCCCTTATCTCTCTTCTCTCTCTCTTCTCTCTCTCTCTTCTCTCTCTCGCTCTCCCCTTTTATTTCTCCCCTTCCCCTCTCTATCTTCCCCTCTCCCTTCTTCTCCCCCCTTCTCTCTCTTCTCCCCTCTCTCTCTCCCCAAAAAACACACAAACACATGCACTAAACAACACGCGGGGCGTGCGTCCCTGCGCTGCCTAAACCCACACCCACCCACTACACCACATACGCACACAAAAAAACACACCCCTCTCTCCCTCTCACACACACTTTGCGTGCGCGCGTGCTTTACCCCATGCACGCGCGCACACGCACCCTACATACAAAAATTCACTTTCTTTCTCTCTCCCTTTCCCAAAAACAAAGCAAAACAAAAGACAACATTATGAGAATAATTAGCGATTCTAAAAATAAATTTGGGAAAAAATCACTTTTTTTATCGCGGAAAAAGAGACACAAAAAAAAGAGAGGGGAAAACAGAGAGGAGAGGAGAAAGAAAGGGGAAAAGAGGGAAGAGGAGAGAGAGAAAAGGGGAGAGAGGAGGAAAAAGAAAAAAAAAGAACAGAGAGAGAGAAAAACAGGGGTAGAGACAGAGATTAAAAAAAACAAAATAAAACACACCCCACAAAAAAAACACACATAACACCCCTCACCACCAAAAACAAAAAACAAAAATAAAAAAAACAAACACACACACCCCAAAACACAAAAAACACACACACACACTATTACTTACAATAGCTCCCTCATTTAAACCCAAAAAAAATATTTCTACCGTCATTTCGAAAAATTTCTATGCTTAGGGATTTTTCCCCCGTTAATAATGGGAAATTAAGATGTGCGGAAAGGACAGGGCAAATGAAAAATTTTTCCTTTCCCTAGGGAACAAAAATAATTTTTCTGGGGTTTTTTTTCCCCGTGGTTTTAAAAAAAATCCTCGCCCACCCAATTTATGGGGCTCTCGAGCTCGCCCCCCTCTCTTTTCTCTCTCTCTCCTTTTCTCTCCCTTCTCTCTTTTCTCTTTTCTCTCCCTTTTCTTTCCCTCTCTCTCCCCTCCTTTTCTTTTCTTTTCCCTCTTTTTCACCACACACACACAAAAAACACAAAACCTCTCTCAGTGACTGTGGGTAGCTGAGGAATAAATTGTGGGGTTTTTGGTTTTTCATGATTATGTGTAACCCCCCCCCCCCCCAAAAAGGGGGGCTATGGTTCCCGAAATTGAATAAAATATTCGTTTTTGGGGTTTGCATTTGCATTCTGTGTGTATGGGTGGTTTTTCGTTCTCCCGTCTTGTTTTTGTGTGGTTTTCTCTGTCTTTTGCTCTTTTTCTGGTTTTTCCCCTTTTCTCTTCTCTCTCCCTTGTCTCTCTCCCCTGTCTCTGCATCTCTCCCCCCTCCCCCCCCCCCTTCCCCCTCTCTCTCTCTCTTCTCTTTTTTCAATTTCTCCGTTGTCTGTCTGTCTGTTTTGTCTGTCTGTCTGCTGTTACCTGGGCCCGCCTTCTGTCCCGTCTGTCGGGCTTTTTATCTCTTTTCTCTTTCTCTTTTCTTCTTTTCTCTCTTTTGTTCTCTTTTTACTTTCTTTCCTCGTCTGTCTGTTTTTGTCTGTGTTTCTGTCCCTTTTGTCTGCCTGTTACCTGCCTGCCTGTCTGTCTGTTTTGTCTTTTCTTCTCTCTCTCTCTCTCCCCTCTCTCTCTCTCTCTCTCTCTCTCTCTCTTCTTTTTCTTTTTACCTTTTCCCCGGCCGTCTTCTGGTTTTGTTTCTTTTTTTTGGGGGGGTTTTTCTGTCTTCCCCGACTCCTTTTACCGCCTGCCGTCGCGCTTGGGTTTTTGCCCCCCCCCCCCCCCCCCCCCCCCCCCCAACCTCCCTCCCCCCCCTTTTTTTTCCCTTCCCCAAAATTTTGTCCCCAACCCTTTTTCTGTTTTTAAAGAAATTGGCTTTTTTTGGTGGGTTTTTTCCAAAAAAAATGTATTTTTAACCCAAAAAACTTAACCTTTTTAAAAAAATCAAACCCTTTTTAAATTAAACCCTTTTTTGTCAGGCAAGGAACTTTTTAAATATTTCAATTACCCCCCAATTTTCCCCACCCCCCCCCCTCCCCCCCCCCCGGAACCTTTTCCCTCCCCACCCCTTTCTTTTTTCAATACTTTTCCCCTTTTCTTTCCCCTTTCTTTTCTCTTCGTCTCTCTCTTTCTAAAAACTTTTCCCTTCCACCCTTTTTTTTTTTTTTTTTTTTAATTTTTTACCATTTATTTAGAAAAAGAGTACCCAAAATTTTCCCCCCTTATTTTTTCCCCCCTTTTTTCCTTTTTCTCTTCCCCCCTTTTCTTTCTCCTTTTCCTTCTTCTTCTGGGGTCTGGTCTCCGTCCTTTCTCTTTATTGTATTCCTTTTTCTCTGTTAATTTTTTTCTCTGTCCTCCTTTTCCCCTCTTTCTCTCTCTCTTTCACCACTTCTTTCTTTTCTCTTTTTCTCTCTCTCTCTCTCTGTTTTCCCCTCTCTCTCATCTCTCTCTCTCCCCTCTCCTCCTCCTCCCCTTTTTTTTTTTCTTTTTTTTTGTTAAAAACTTGGTGTTTCCCCCCTCCCCAAACAAACCCCATCCACCCAAAAAATCCCCCCCCCCCCCCCCCCCCCTTCCTGGGGGGTTTTTCCTTTTTTTTCTGTTGTTTTTTTACGTTTTAAGTTTTGTTCGCCCCGACCCCTTTTTTCCCCCCTCCCCCAAACCCGCCCTTTTTTCCCCCCCGTTAAAAAAACCCCCCCCACCCCCATCACCTAACTTCCCTTTTTTTTCACGTTTAAAATTTTTCCTTTCTTTTCTCTTTCATTAAAAAACTTTTTGTTTTGGAATCCCCCCCCCTATCCCTTTCCTCCTCCCCCCCTCCCCCCCTTCCCTCTTTTCCTTTTTTTTTCCCCTTTTTTAAATTAAATTTTTTGGAAAACTTTTAAAGTAACAACCGACACGAAAAATTTTTTTCCGGCAAAGGGCAAGACGCGCAGTTTTCCCCGGGAAAGGGGGGGGGGGGATTTTTTTTAAAAAACACAAAACCCCCAAAAAAACCAACAAAGCCCCAAAATTAAAAACTGGAAAAAGTTTTTTTTCCAAAAAAAATTTTTTCCCCAAAAATTAAAAAAAAAGCCCAAAGAAGAAAATGCCCCCCCCCCCCAAAATGGAAAGAAAAGAAGAATTTTCGAAGGAAGGCAATTTCGGGAAGAGGAATTTTCCGGAAAGGGGGGGGGAATTTTTTTTGAAGGAAAGAAGAAAGGAGAGAAAAAAAGAAAAAGAATGGGAAAAAAAAAATAAAAAAAAAAAAAAGAAAAGAAGAAGAAGAATGCGAAAAAGGAAAGCGAAAAGAAGGGAAAAAATGCGAAGAAGAAGGGAAAAAGAAGAAAGAAGAAGGGAAAAAGAAGAAGAAGAAAAAGAAAAAGGGAAGGGAAAAAAAGAAGAAAAGAAAAAGGGGAAAAAAGACGACGAGACGAAGACGAAAAGAAAAAGAAGAAGAAGGAAGAGAGGGGAGAGAGAGAGAGAGAGAGAGAGAGAGCGAGAAGAAAAGAGAGAGAGGAGAAAAGAAGAGAGAGAGAGCAAAAGGGAAGACTTGGTTTAAACCGTTTAATTAAATCCTTTTAGTTCGAATCTCGGCGTCGGGACTGGTTAAAATTTAAGTGGGAAAATTTTTAAAGATCTCCCCGATTAAAATTTCAAGCATAACCCGCCTTTTCCCTGTTTCGTTTCGTTTTTTTGAAAACGTGGCAGGGGAATCAAAACGCATATAAAAACCCCCCGTTCATAACAACGCCTAGTAACGAACAATACCCCGGGATGAAAACCCGGATGTACAAAAAAATGAGCTGCCCCCCGAAGTGGGGAAAGGCGGCTGAGGCCAAATGGGAGACCTCCTGCAAAGTGACAAGGGACAGGGGAAGACCGGACACACACCCCGACCAGGAAGGAATGCAAAAGACAGAAGAAGACAAAACAGGGGAAAAAGAAAAGAGAGAGAAAGAGAGGGGAAAAGACCCAAAAAGAAGAGAAAAGAGAAAGGGGGAAAAGGGAGAGACAAACAAAAGAGAGAAAAGCGGAAAAGAGCCAAAAACCAAAAAAAAGGGGGGAAAAGGGGGGGGGGGCCCGACAAAACGAAAGAAGGGAGGAAGGAGGGAGGGGGGGTGAGAGGAGGGGTGGGGGGGGGAGACTGGGCAGACCCGAGACAGAAAAAAGAGGGAGGGGGGGGGGAAGAGGGGGGGGTGAGGTGGGCAAAGAAAAATTGAAACTGGGGGGGGGGGGGAAAAGAGAGAGGGGGGAGTTGGGGGAGACAGGGGCCAAAAAGGGGGAAACAGGGGGAGGGGGGGGAAAAAAGAGAGAGGGGGTGGGGGGAACAGAAAAAAGAAAAAAAAGAGGGAAAGGGGGGGGAAAGGGGCAAGAGGGGGGGGGGCCCCGAAACAAGAAAAAAAACAGAGGGGGGGAGGGAGGGACAGAGAGAGCGGGGGTGGGGCAGACAGACAGACAGAGCGAAAGAGAGAGGGAGGGAGGGACATAGAAAGAGAGGGGGGGCAGGCAGACAGACAGAAACATAAACAGGGAGGAAGGGAGGACGGGAGGGACAGAGAGAGAAAAGAGAGAGAGAGAGACAATGACAATGACAATGACAAATTCTTTTATTTCGAGGATAATGAATAAGCACACATGTGCTTTTTTACATCCAGTCCCCGCCCGTTAGGGATACATCTTAATAATAATAACCCAATACTTATACAGTCTCACAATAAAAACAAGGGGAAATAACTCTTTTCAAAACAGCTCCCCCCCCCCAACAACCCTCCCCCCCCCCCCCCCCCAAAGCAAGCAATTAAAAGAAAATCCTAAAAATACCCCACCCCTACCCCCACCCCCAAAAAACCCTAACCAAAACAAACAAACAAACAAAAGAGACGAAAAAACCAAACCAACAAAAGATGATAAAAAAGAGAAAAACAGACAAACAACAACAACAACAACAAAGCAAGAAAAATAACACAACCAAACTTAATAAGTCATAAAGATAAACATCTACACATTGTCAAATGGTACACATACTTGTTACACATAATTATAAGATATTGAAATAGGGCACTCATTAAAACTTAAGTACAGAGGCAAGTCCAATAAAGTATTGAAAATATAAAAATATGAATCCTTCATCAGGATATACTATGACTATAAGCAGGACGATAAAAGGTGAGAGAGAGAGACAGAGACAGAGAGACAGAGAGAGTGTGTGTGTGTGTGTGTGTGTGTGTATTTCAGAGATAATATCCAATATATAATTCCCAAAACAGTATGCGATCCCATCAACACTCATTTTAGATTATACTCGTTTCAAATTATATGTCATGATAATAAAATAAATTGAATACCCATACATCCACACAATAAAAACAAGAAACAAACCAAGAAGAAATTTTAAACTATACAGTCGTTGAGGGAGAGAATATGAGTGGGTGAATGAGTGAGTGAGTGAGTGAGTGAGTGTGTGTGGTGTGTGTGTTGTGTGTGTGTGTGTGTGTGTGTGTGTGTGTGTGTGTGTGTGTGTGTGTGTGGTGTGTGTGTGTGTTGTGTGTGTGTGTGTTTGTTTGAGCGTGTGTGTGTGTGTGGGGGTGGGGTGGGAGGGTGTTTCAGGGATAATACTAAATATGTAATACTCACATAGCACACGATCAACACAAACACTTTTTAATTATGCTCATGCAAATTGAATGTCATGGTAATAAAATAAGTGCAATACCCATACACTCACATAATAAAGAGGGGGGAAAAGCCAATAAAGTCATAAAAAGAACATCTACACATTGTAAGTAATAGAAACAAAATCTTTTTTTCCAGGATAATGAATAAGTATTCATGTGCTTTTTACATCCAGTCCCCGCCCATGGGGTCACATTTAAAAATGCACTCAGAGAGAGAGAGAGAGAGAGAGAGAGAGAGAGAGAGAGAGAGAGAGAGAGAGAGAGAGAGAGAGAGAATGTGGAGGGAATTGTCATGCAAGTTTTGAAATTAAAGCCGATGACAGCTCTGACATAGCTTTTGTAATCAGCGAGGCAGTTCCCCTGATTCGTTGTTTTGTGTTGATGTCTCTAAAAAGTCTTTTTAGACCTGCATGCAGTTCAGAAGTCTTCAAGAATAGTTAATAATGTCTCATAGAACTTGGGGCGTCTTCTTCTGGACATGTCACTGATTCTCTGTCTCTCCCTCTCTGTCTCTCTGTCCCTATCTCTGTCTCTGTCTATCTCTATCTATGTCTGTGTCTGTCTCTATCTATGTCTGTGTCTCTTTCTGTCTGTCTGTCTCTCTCTCTCTCTGATGACAAAAATTACAAAACCTGCATACACACGGGGACTGGATGAAAAAAGCACATGAGTGCTTATTCCATTATCCTCGAAATACAAGAATAAAACATTTTAAAAAAATAAATCTCTCTTTCTCTCAAATAATTATACAAGCCATTTTCACCAATAAGTAAGTTTTTTTTGTACGGTCTAATCTTAAAATTCATTTTTTTAAACAGTACTCCCGATTTCTGGGTAAATTCATTTCCAGTAGATTAATCATCTTCTGTGGCCTACCTTTTATTTCTAAACATGAAGCAAAAGAGATAGGAAAAGCACAAGAAACTAACAAACAAAAGAACAGAGGAAGAAACAAGAATGGACCAGAATGTTTTTTTAAAAACAACTTTAGTGCAACAAATACTTAGAGAAAGTATGATTGGAAAGTAATAAGGATATATATATGTAGAGAGAGAGAGATTGATTTCTTAAATTCTTTTATATTGAGGATAATGGAAAAAGCACTTATGTGGTTTTTTACATCCAGTCCCCGTGTGTGTGCGGTTTTGTAAATTCTGTCATCTGTTCCCACTGGCGCACAATGGCCTACTCTTAAGCGGAACAGGATTTAACGTGTGCGCAAGATGTCCTGCGTGCGTTTGCACACGGGGCCTCGGTTTATTGTCTCATACGAAGGACTTTGGGGAGAGTGGAGTCTGCACTGATGTTAACACCAGGGGAAAATATCCCCTTGAACAGGAATCGAACCCGGGTCGTCAGATTGCGAGCGCAATGTTCTAGCCACTAGGCTATCCCGTCCCCGATAGATAGATAGATAGATAGATAGATAGATAGATAGATAGATAGATAGATAGATAGATAGATAGATAGATAGATAGATAGATAGATAGATAGATAGATAGATAGACACACATCGACAGAATATAGAAAAGAGGAAACAAAGAAAAACAAAGTAAAACTACACAAGAAAGAAAGAAGAAAGAATAAATAAAATAAAGAAAGACAGCAAGAAGAACCAATAATAAAGTCCAGTCCACTAAAAAAAAAAGGAATAAACATAAAGAAAGAAGACGAAAGAAGAAAGAGAGATAGAAGAAAGAGAGATAGAAGAAAAAGGACAAGAATTGAGGAAACATAGTAAACTATCGACAGACAAACAGTCAGACAGACAGACAGATAGAGACAGACAGAGAGAGACAGACAGAGAGACTTAATTCAAACTCAAGCTCAAACTCAAATGATTTAAATTACATAAATAGGGTATATCCATTTCAATGAGGAAACAGAAGATTTATTGCATATAATTATACGATTGCCCTGACAAGGTTTCCTTTATCATATAATTCGATGTCTGTCATATAGTTAAAAAAAAAAAAACATTCATAGAAGAAAGACATATTTCGAACACATTCTGAAAAACCTTGGCTTCTTTACAGCAGTCACGATATACCACGAGAAAGAGGGTCTTTTTCAACAGTTCCATACAAAACCAATGGCAAGAGAGATACAGACAGACAGAGAGAGAGACAGAGAGAGATACTCACAGAGAGGAGGGAGAGAAGAGAGAGACAGACAGACAGGCAGACAGACAGACACAGAGACAGAGACAGAGAGAGACAGAAACAGTGACAGACTGAGACAGACAGAGAGAGAAAGTGAACAAATAAAGGATTTTATTATACTAGCTATCAAATCCGAAAGAAAAAGCTCCAGAAAAGTCCAAAATCCCCCAAACCGAAAGAGCAGTGTCACTGCAATCAGCCTTGTGGTTATGATAATAAACCCTTTAATTTTAGGGGGGAGGGGGGGTAATGAAAATGCATTGCAAATGAGGGAGCAATCTGGAATTCCACTTCATCACACAGAAAATGTCCTGTGATTTTGTTCCTGCTTTGGGTCCCTTTGATCAGCGATGCAGTCATAATCTGTGTGTGTGTGTGTGTGCGTGCGTGTGCGTGTGTGCGTGTGTGCGTGCGTGCGTGTGTGTGTGTGTGTGTGTGTGTGTGTGTTGTGGGGGTGGGGATGGGAGTGTGTATGTGCTGTGCGTGTGTGTGTGTGTGTGTGTGTGTGTGTTTGCGTGTGCGCGTGTGTGTGTGTGTGTGTGTGCGTGCGTGCGTGTGTGTGTGTGTGTATGTGTCTGTGAGGGGGTGTATTTGTGTGTGTGTTGTGTTGTGTGTGCGTGCGTGCGTGCGTGCATGTGAGTGTGTGTGTGTTGTGTGTGTGTGTGTGTGTGTGTGTATGTTGTGTTGTGCGTGCGTGCGTGCTCGCGCGCGCGCCCGCGCGTGTGTGTGTGTGTATGTGTGCGTGTGTGTGTGCGTGTGTGCGTGTGTGTGTGTGTGTGTGTGTGTGTGTGGTGTGTGTGTGTGTGTGTGTGTGTGTGTGTGTGTGTGTGTTGATCGTGAACGCTTGCATGTTGGCTTGTCTATCTGTCTGTTTGTCTGTCTGTCTGTCTGTCTGTCTGTCTATCTGTCTGACCCCGTGCCTCTGCGTCCAGCTGCCTGTTTGTGCGCCTGCATGTCTGATTGTCTGTAGTTGTGTCTAGATGCAGAGTAGCTTAGTTGTTAAAGCGTTAAGTCGTGACCTGTCACCATCTGAAAGCGTTTATTCGGCCCCCCACCCCACCCCCCCATCCCCCTCCCCCTACCTCCCTCCCCTGGACTTAACACTACTTCTGACTCTGTTTTTCTCAAAGTCTTAACGGACGAAAAGTATAAACTTAGGTTCCTTGAGTTAATTCACACAGAACATCTCACATGTGTGTTGTATCGTGAAACGGTCGTGGTGGTAAAAAATGGACATGGTCAACTCGAGATATTTCCTTCCTG
>CM054145.1:36970457-36982957 GCA_028751875.1 Rapana venosa | reverse complement strand
TAAACGCCTGTCTCTTTGCCTGGCGTCGTAATAGCGTTATCTCTGATAACAAACCCTGCAATAATCACAGTAACGCGATTTTGGTCGTGTTTTCTTCTGTTTCTCTCTGTCTCTGTCTCTGTCTCTGTCCCTATCTCTGTCTCTCTGTCTCTGTCTGACCGTCCGTCCGTCTGTCTGTCTGTCTCCTCTCTTTCTCTCTCTCTATCTCTTTCTCTATCTCTCTCTCTCTCAATGATAATTGTCAATTGTCTCTCTCTCTCTCTCTCTCTCTCTCTCTCTCTCTCTCTCTCTCTCTCTCTCTCTCTCTCTCTCTCTCCTCTCTCTCTCTCTCTTCTCTCTCTCTCTCTCTCTCTCTCTCTGCTCTCTTCTACTGCGTCTTATGTGTTTATCTGCTGTCTGTCTGTCCGTCTCTCTCTCTCTTCTCTCTCTCTCTCTCTCCTCTCTCTCTCTCTCTCTCTCTCTCTCTCTCCTCCTCTCCTCTCTCTCTCTCTCTCTCTCTCTCTCTCTCCTCTTTTACACACATACACATGTGAGTCCATGGATGCACACACATACACACACATACATGCATATACGTACACACGCCTTTCATAGATACAGAGATACAGAGAGATAAACAAAAACATGACAAAGGTGAAGACAGAGAGATAAACCTACTGGTAGAAACAGAGAGAAAGAGAGACAGACAGACAGACAGACAGATAGATAGATAGACAGAGGCAGGCAAATAGACAGAGAAAGAGACAGAGAACTCTAGAACTCAAGAACTCAAGAATTTAATTATATAGGTCATACAACCCGTTACAAATATGTGAGCAATGAGGAATGACTGGATGTGTTGAATATGGCATTACAGTAGAACAAACACATTGTAAAGGAAACAGCAGTAAATCAAAGGAATCAACACTGGATTTCCAAATGACATTAGCGGTGTTTGCTGGCATGGTAAACATATCTGCCAAGATCATGGACACAAGAGACAGAGAGAGACGTATACAGAGACTGAGAGAGACAGAGCCACAGAGAGAGACAGAGCCACAGAGAGAGACAGAGCCACAGAGAGAGAGAGAGAGAGAGAGAGAGAGAGAGAGAGAGAGAGAGAGAGAGAGAGAGAGAGAGAGAGAGAGAGAGAGAGAGAAGGACATACCTACAGCAGCGTCACAGTCGTTTATATTCATAAAGGCAACAACCTCTTAGAAGTTGAAAAAAACATGACAACATACCACCAAACTACAGAACACTAGAGTACTTCAGGAACTTTTATTTATTTTACAGTGTTATAGAGAAATCCCATTTGTTGAAGACTTTGGGATGAGACTACAAACCAAGGTTCGATATGCAAGTGCACGCAGAACATCTTGCGCACACGATAAAAACCCATTCAACATTTTGGAAGAGTGGGTCTTCGTGTATGAGTGAGAATGGATGACAAAATGTGCAAAACAGAATGTACACAGGGACTGGACGTAAAAAAATGTGCTTTTTCAATTACCCTCGAAATAAAAGACTGACTACTTGATAAGCAGCATCAATTTCAACAAACAAGTGTGTGAATGATATTTCACATGGGAAAACATGGAGGAAATGTGAGAGAGAGAGGAGAGAAAGAGAGAGACAGAGAGAGAAAGAGACACAGACAGACAGACACAGACAGACAGACAGACAGGTAGACAGGCAGAAACAGAGACAGAAAGAAAGAAAGAAAGAAAGAAAGAGGGAGAGCGAGAGAGAGAGAGAGAAAGAGAGAGACAGAGAGAGACACGAAGTTCCAGTCATTACGCGATTACAGCATCATAGAATTAGGAAGCGAGATTGGAATGAAATTAAAACGGAGCTGAAGCAGAAGACATGTTGACCTGTTAGCTATGCCACGATTCCCTGAACACAAAACGCCTGTCTCTGTCCTGCTGTTATAACTGCATTACGTCTTGCCAAACCATGCCATAATCACATAACGGCATTGTGTGTGTGTGTGTGTGTGTGTGTGTGTGTGTGTGTGTGTGTGTGTGTGTGTGTGTGTGTGTGTGTGTGTGTGTGTGTGTGTGTGTGTGTTGTGTGTGTGTGTGTGTGTGTGTGTGTGTGTGTGTGTGTGTGTGTGTGTATTTGCGTGCGTGTGTGTGTCTTCTGTGTCTGTCTCTGTCCTTGATTCTTCGTCTGTGCCTGTGTCTGTCTCCCTTAGTTTCTCTGTCTCTGGTTCTGGTTCTTCTTTAGTGTAGGTATATTTATCTGTCTGTCTGTCTGTCTATCTATCTATCTATCTACATATCTATCTATCTATCTATCTATCTATCTATCTATCTATCTATCTATCCATCTATCTATCGATCGATTCATCTATCTATCTATCTATCGATCCATCTATCTATCTATCGATCGATCGATCGATCCATCTATCTATCTATCGATCTATCTATCTATATATCGATCCATCTATCTATCTATCGATCCATCTATCTATCTATCTACCTATCTATCTATCTATCTATCCACCTATCTATCCATGTATCTATCGATCTATCTATCTATCTATCTACATATCTATCAATCTATCTATCTTTCTACATACTATATATCTATCTACCTATCTATTTATCTATCTATCTATCGATCCATCTATCTATCTACTTATCTATCTATCTACCTATCTATCTATCTATCCATCTATCTATCGATCGATTCATCTATCTATCTATCGATCCATCTATCTATCTATCGATCGATCGATCGATCGATCCATCTATCTATCTATCGATCTATCTATCTATATATCGATCCATCTATCTATCTATCTATCGATCAATCTATCTATCTATCTACCTATCTATCTATCTATCTATCTATCTATCCACCTATCTATCCATCTATCTATCGATCCATCTATCTATCTATCTACATATCTATCAATCTATCTATCTTTCTACATACTATATATCTATCTACCTATCTATTTATCTATCTATCTATCGATCCATCTATCTATCTACTTATCTATCTATCTACCCATCTATCTATCTATCCATCTATCTATCGATCGATCCATCCATCCATCTATCTATCTATCGATCGATCTATCTATCGATCCATCTATCTATCTATCGATCCATCCATCTATCTATCTATCGATCAATTGATCGAATCATCTATCTATCTATCTATTTAGAAACGCATACAAAAGAAAAGGAAAACAGACGGATAACCATATACACACACACACACACTCAGAACCCCCCCCCCCCCCCCCCCCCCACCACACACACACCACACACACACAACACACTCTCACACACGCAACATACTTTTGTTTGCTTTTTGCTTTTCTTTTTCCCCAGAGGGCTGGATGTGAAAAAAGCTATTGTTATGCTTTTTCTATAACCCTCTTTAAATAAAATTTGTTCATCTATCTATCTATCTATCTATCTATCTATCTATCTATCTATCTATCTATCTATCTATCTAGCCTTGTCTGTCTTTCTGCATGCCTGTTTAAATAGCTTCTTTTCTGTCTGTCGCTTTGCTGGTCTGCCTCCTTTGTCTTGCTTAGTGAGTTATAACCCCCCCCCCCTCCCCTGAGAGAGAGAGAGAGAGAGAGAGAGAGAGAGAGAGAGAGAGAGAGACATATAGACAGACAGACAGACAGATAGACAGACAGACAGAGACAGAGAAAGAGAGATGGAGAGGGGGAAAGAGAGACAGAGAGAGAGACAGACATACATATAGACAGACAGACAGACAGATAGACACAGACAGAGACAGAGAAAGAGAGATGGAGAGGGGGAAAAGAGAGACACAGAGAGATATAGAGAGAGACAGACAGATAGATGGATAGACAGACAGAAAGAGACACAAAACACAGAGAGACAGACAGAGACAGACAGAGAAAAACAAAAACATAGAGACAGAGACAGAAAAAAACAAAAGGAAATTAAGTTTCTGGGATTATTGCAGGGTTTGTTGCCAGAGATAAGGCTATTTATTACGAGGCTAGGATGGAGACAGGCGTTTATGTTTAAGGACTGGATGCAGACCACATACAGGGTATTTACTGTAGTCTATCATAAGTATGGGGTCTTCTTCTTCTGCTGCTGCTGTTGCTGCTTCTTCAGTCTTGTTTTGTTTCCCATCCACTCCTGTCTTCCTCCTCCAGTGATGCTGTGATTATCACGTAATAATCTAAGCTGCATTACTTTGTGTTTCTATGCTGTGACTGTGTGTGTGAGGGGGCGGAGGAGGAGGGGGGATGCGGGTTGGGGGTGGGGGGTGGTGGTGGTGGTGGTGGTGGTGTGTATGTTGTGTTGTGTTGTGTTTGTGTTGTGTTGTGTTTGTGTTGTGTTCTGTGTGTATGTGTTTGTATGTATGTGTGTGTATACATGTGTGTGTGCGTGTGTGGGGGGGGGGGGGGGGGGGTGTGTGTGTGTGTGTGTGGTTCTGTGTGTCTGTTTGTGTATGTGTGTGTGTGTGTGTGTGTTTATTTTCTGGGGGGTTTTCGAGGATAAAGGAATAAGCATCCATGTGCTTTTTTTTCATCCAGTTCCCATGTGTATGCAGTTTCGTAAATTTTCTCACCCGTTCCCACCGGCACACAATGGCCTACTCTTCCGAAAAAGCGGAACGGGTTTTAACGTGCGCGCAAGATGTTCTGCGTGCGTTCGCACACGGGGCTTCGGTTTATAGTCTCATCCGAAGGTGTTGTTGTTGTTGTTGTTGTTTTTGTGTATGTGTGTGTTTGTGTCTGTCTGCCTGTCTGTCTATGTCTGTCTATCCAACTATCTGTGTTTCTTTCTTTCTGTCTGTCTCTTTTTTTTTGCCTAACAGTTGCCAACTGAGAAACGGAGTAAGACAATGGATACAGGGAGCCTCAACAACTGTAGGTTGTTGTTGTTGTTGTTGTTGTTGTTGTTGTTTGTTTGTTTGTTGTGTTTTTTTCTCAAAGCAATCAACAAACACTCGTGACAGGAATGCGCGTGATCTTGGAAGGAAATCAGTCAGCAGCGACATTTGAGGTGGAACCCACCACACACTCTTGACATTTAAAGAAAATGAAAAGGATGGTTAGAAAGTGCTGGGGGTGGGGGGGGGAGGGGGGGAAAGAGGAGGGGATCGAGGGGGGGAGGGGCTGCTGGAGGGTGGGGAGGGGGGGGGCGGAGGTGGGGTCTGCAAAAATTGTGAATACTTTTCGTTTCTTGGGGCCGTGGTGGTGGTGGTTGTTGCTGCTGCTGCCAGTAACAACCAGTTTGAAGCAGTAGTACGTGGCTTGTGCTAACAGATGCCAGAAGGAGAGGAGGGGTGTGTTTAGAGACAGAGAACTCTGACAGTAAGAGAGGGGGTTGGGTTTGGGTTTGTTTTGGGGGAGGGGTTCCTTTCCCTCTGTCTCTGTCTGTCTGTCTGTCTTTCTCTCTCTCTCTCTCTCTCTCTCTCTCTCTCTCTCTCTCTCTCCTCTCTCTCTCTCTCTCTCTCTCTCTCTCTCTCTCTCTCTCTCCTCTCCTCTCTATCTATCTATCTATCTATTTATCTATTTATCACTCTGTCATATGAAGATAACGGTTATCGGTTTTGTTATGATTTTGAGAAACTATATGTATATTGATTTTTTTCCCCAGACATAAGGAAGGTACACTTAGAACAAGATTGTGAGTTGTGTTTGATACGCATGTATTTTTATGCATTTGGGCATTGTCTTCATCATTTCTTTCATAGAAATTGAGCTTGGTATTATGTATTTTATTTGAATTTTTGCCTACTCTGTGGCATTGTCAATTTTATCCTACGCCAATCATGTATTATGCATGGCCCAAGGCCAAGGTACATTAAAGTTCTGAGTTCTGAGTTCTCTGTCTGTCTCTTTCTCTCTCTCTCTCTCTCTCTCTCTCTCTCTCTCTCTCTCTCTCTCCTCTCTCTCTCTCTCTCTCTCTCTCTCTCTCTCTCTCTCTCTCTTTTGCCTTCCCTATCTTTTTAATCATTTTGTTAGTCCATGCAATAGCAAATCTAAAACAAAATGATTAATGGGTAAAATAGTCGATTGCAGAGTTAAATAATCTATCAATCAATTGGTTCATCAACAGGCAGGAACACGTTATTTGAAATTGTGCCAATTCGTTTTGAAAGATTGCTTCACTTCACCTTCTAAAACACAGAGCTCCAAAATAAAAACAAAAAAGCATACGAAATTCATCAACTGCTTTCTTTTCTGTAGTTGTTGTTGTTGTTGTTGTTATCATTGTTGTCGTTTAGTGTGCCTCATCACAGCACCCATCTGTCTGTATTGCCATGTATATTTACCTCCTCCATAATTATAGGCAGCCTTTCTCTGACTTCAGAATTACTTTTTTTTCTCTCCTTTTTATGGAGTGTGCAGGTTGCTATACTAAGACCTTGTCTTGGAAAAAGACACTCTCAACACAGCATTTCTTCTTCTTCTTCTTCTTCTTAATCGAACGCTCAGACAGCAACTACTGATTGTCTGTCATATGAGCGAAAATGCGTTGCACTGACGTTTAAGCACCTGAAAAGGCTTGGGAGAGAGCTGTAATATTCTAAGTCTTTTGGAGAACAAAAGGTAGAAGAATGGACCAAGAAGGCAAAACAAGCCAAAAACCACAATAGACAAGAAAGAGGTGACAGGAAGAAAAAGGAACAAAGACAGAAACAAAAAAGAAAGACATAAAAGGGGGAAAAAAAGGGTGAATTCTTCGCACGGAATTTCCAGAAAAAGGGGATGCCGTATTATACTCACAACCATCACCACCCCACCTCACCTTCTCCCGGCATATCCACAGGGAAAAACAAAGCATATGTTCAAAGCATACAGTTGATCTTCTTGCTTGCCGCTTTACTTACAGTAACAACTATGTATAGCCTGGGTCCGTTTCTTTCTCAGATGTTTGTTGGTTGTTGTTTTTTATTTATTTTTATTTATTTATTTATCTATTCTTTTATATCGAGGATAATGGAATAAGCACGCATGTGCTTTTTTTACATCCAGTCCCCATGTGTATGCGGTTTTTGTAAATTCTGTCATCTGTTCCCACAGGCACATAATGGCCTACTCTTACGAAAAGCGGAACAGTATTTAACGTGCGCGCAAGATGTTCTGCGTGCGTTCGAACACGGGGCCTCGGTTTATAGTCTCATCCGCAATCAGTACAAACAGTCTTCACAAGAGCGTGTATACGTGATCTTGGAACGAAGCTGGTCAGCATTTGGTGTGGATCCAGAAATGCTGGCATTTGAGAAAGAGGATCAGACAGGGAGGAGTGAGGCGGTGAGGGGAAGGAGGAGGGATGGAGGAGGGTCTATCCGTAAACCTGGATAGTTTTGATTTCTGTGGAGTTGTTGCCGGCAAAAGGACATGCAGCTGGGTGGTGGGCTGGCGGCATGGTGGGTGCATGCTGCAATCACATTTACCAGCAGCAGTAGCAGCAGCAGCAGCAGCAGTAGTACGTGCTGGTCTTGAGGAACTCGGCAAGCTGGCGGGAGAGAAAAAGAGGATTGGGGCTTAGGAGAAACTTTTTTGTTCGCTAGAGGTTTTTTGTCTGTTTTCTGTCTGTCTGTTTTCTGTCTGTCTTATGTGTCTGTCTGTCCGTCTCTGTCTGTCTAGTATGGCTGGCTCTCTCTCTCTCTCTCTCTCTCTCTCTCTCTCTCTCTCTCTCTCTCTCTCTCTCTCTCTCTCTTCTCTCTTCCTTTTCTCTTTCTCTCTCTCTCTACTTCTTCTTCTTCTTCTTCTCTTCTTCTTTCTTCTTCTTCTTCTTCTTCTTCTTCTTCTTCTTCTTCTTCTTCTTCTTCTTCTTCTTCTTCTTCGTTTTCTTTTTTCCGTCGCAGTGTGCATGCGTGCGTGCGTACGTGTGTTTGTGTATGTGCGCGCGCGTGCTTGCGTGTGTTTGTGTGTGTGCGTATGTGCGTGTGTGTGTGTGTGCGTGTGTGCGTGCGTGTGTGTGTGTGTGTGTGTTTGTATATGTGTATATGTGTGTATGTATGTGTATGTGTGTATATGTGTGTGTGTGTATGCGCGCGCGTGCCTGTGTCTGCGCCTGTGTCTGTAACTGTATCGTGTGCAAGTATGTCTGCGTAAACACACACGTATGTCCGTAATCATGAAACTTTAGGGAACGATCATTTGCGAAACAAAGCTGCAAACATTCTGAAAATTGCTTTGTCCGAACAGAAAACGAGTAAGATGGTTCTGTTATTGAGAACCTCTGCAGTTCTGTTCGATTTTCATTCCTAATTGACATGATTTAGCCTCCTAAAATTCTACACAAACTAATGAACCAAAATGCTGTCATTAAAAGATAGTATTTTTTTTTAGTTTATCAAAATTTATGTTTGTTTCTTAACTGAAACTTTGATCAATCATTTTCAAAAGAATGAAGAAGTTGTAACACGTTATCTGACCTTATTTTTCTCCACTACTTGTTTTCTGAACAATAAAACTAAGAAGCTTACGTAAGTGCGGTTTGTGTCGTTTCGGGATTGGCTTTCAAAAACGATTGTAATGAATGTAAATCTGTCATGAAGATTTCGTTAACAAGTTAACTTACTGTGTGGAAAAGGTGCTACTTTTGTAACACGATGGGAAGTTTTGGTGTGGGGGAAACTGGTGAAATGTTAAGCCGGTAGGAAATGACATTTTCAGCTGTACTGACCTCTGATAGATACCTTCTTGAAAAGGAACCGTAAAATGTCGTAAGGACAACTTGGAAGAAATAGTTATTGGAAATTAAAATTTAGGTGTCCATAACTTTGACATTTGAACAAACTATGTTTGAATAATCTGATGACTGTTATTTAAAAACTGTTACTAAGGTGTGCAAGATGTTTTTTTGATGGGGGTTGGGGGGGTATTTTAGTATTTTACTTCGAGGGTAGTGGAATAAGCACCCGACTTCATGAAAAGGTGCAAATAAGCACAAGAAATGCGCTCTCTCTCTCGCGCGCGCACACACACACACAAACTCACACACACACAACAGTGATAAGACGTTAAATCAAAAGAACAACAACACACACAACACAACACAGCACAAAAACACAACACAACACACACACTCACACACAACACACAAAACACACAACACAAACACACACACACACACAACAACACAACTCACACACAACACACAACACAACACACACAAACACACAACATACAACACCACAACACAACACAACACAAACACAACACAACACAAACACAACACAACGCAACACACAACACATTACAACACAAAAAATATATATATATTTCTATATTCGCAATTTCTGTAGCTTTCATCTTTCTGTTTACCTCCCCTTTATCTGCAGAGCGAGGGCAATGCGCCAAAAGCTTGTCTGCCCAACTTGTAATCTGTCTTCCCCAGGGACACAGATCTAACTGGCAGATGCACGTGCTGTGTGAAGTCAGGCCCACTGCGCTTCGGAAAGGGGAAGGGGGGGGGGGGGAGAAAATAAAAGACCAGCAAGGAGGATAGCTCAGTGGTCTGAGAACTCGCTTTCCCCCCAGCCAAGTTAAGCAGCGTCGAGCGTGGTTACCAGTTGGATGGGTGACCGTTTGCGCGCCTTGGCTTCAGTACAGTTCCCCCAGTTCACCCAGCTGTAAATGGGAACCTGCCCTCTTTAGGGTCAGGGAAGGTAAAGCAGCGAGGGAGAGGAGATGGGCGCTGCCCTCAATATGCTGGCCCTAGAGAAGTGAGGTCTCTGACGCCTCACTCCCCTACGTCCGCCTAGGTTATGGGACTCCTTTACCTTTACCTTACCTTTAAGTTCTTTTTTTATTATTATTCTTTTATATCGAGGATAATGGAATAAGCACTTATGTGCTTTGGGGTTGCTTTTTTACATCCAGACCCCTTGTGTATGCGGTTTTTTGTCAATTCTGTCATCTGTTCCCCACAGGCACATAATGGCCTACTCTTACGAAAAGCGGAACATGATTTTAACGTGTGCGCAAGATGTTCTGCCTGTGTTCTCACACGGGGCCTCGGTTTATAGTCTCATCTGAAGGAATTTTTAGGGAGAGTGGAGTCTGCACTGATGTTTTAACTCCAGGGGAAAATATCCCCCTTCAACGGGAATCGAACCCGAGTCGTCAGATTGCGAGCGCAATGTTATAACTACTAGGCTATCCCGTCCCCAGGGTGTTTCAAAGAAACCAAAACCAAAAGCAAAACACAACAATAAAAAACCCATAAACTCAAAGCTGTAATGCGTCTTTGCTTGTGGTAGATAAAGTTAGGGGTGGAAGAAATATTTTTAGAGGGGGAGGGGTCGGTTTTTTTCTTTCTTTTTTAAACCTTCTCTGGTATGTCTGGATCACGTGATTGTATGACGTCAAACCCGCTTTTACTATGATTCCGGTATTTTCTGTGAAATGACAAGTGGAGTAAGCGAAACCAAAACAAAAAAAGAGGAAACAAAAAGTAAACAAAATCAAACCAAAATCTATAGAGTTTGTGCAGAGCGTGTGTGTGTGTGTGTGTGTGGTGTGTGTGTGTGTGCGTGCGTGCGTGCGTGCGTGTGTGTGTGTGTGGTGTGTGTATGTGTGTGAGGGCAAGGGGGGTGTTAGTAGAATGGAAGTGCGGTCAGCAGGTCATGGGGTAGTATTTTGCTTCATCATTCTCTTTTGACAGTTGGCCTGATTGGTCACTTGTTGCGTGAAGTCTGCTTTTCTTTTCTTTTCTTTTCTTTTCTTTTCGCTCCTCGGCTAGACTTCCAAGGTTCACCAATGATGAGATTTTCGCGTGTGCGACTGGGCTTTTTTTGGGGGGGTGGGGGTGGGGGGGGGGGGGGGGGCTCACCATTAAGGTAGCCGCATTCCGACTTCGTCGATGATGTCTAAACACGACACCAGTGCGCATGCGTTTTTTGGAACTTTGGCATCCGTTTCTTACCAGCACGAATGGCCTACTCTTTCGAAAAGATAGACCGGGTTTTCATACGTGCGTAAGATATTCTGCGTGCATTCGCATATGAGTCCTCTGCTTATATAGTTCCATCCGAAGGACTTTCGTGGAAGTGCAGTCAGAACTGATGCTATAACTCTATGGGGGGGAAAACAGTTCTCTCGAACGGAGGAATCAGTGGTGGCTCAAACCTGGGCTGTCAAATCGCGAACGAATTGCTCTAACCACTAGGGTTTTCCTTCTTCACCTCCCTCCCCCCCCCCCCCCCCCCTTCCATCCCGAAACCTGGACAAGTTAAACCTGGCAGAGCCCATCCCTCTGCGAGTAGCATCGTGTATGCTAGCATGCAATGTTTTGTGTTTTTACAAACCTCCGAAGATTGACATACAAACCGTGATCTTTTAACGTACATATTATTTGATTTTCTGAATGGAGTATAAACACAACTTGGTAGATCTGCCGTCTAGTTTAATACTATAATAATAATAGTAATAATAATAATAATAATGATGATGATGATGATGATGATGATGATGATGATGATGATATAATAATAATATAATACTAATAATATACTACTACTACTACTACTACTACTACTACTACTGCTACTAAGAAGAAGAAGAAGAAGAAATGGAACTTATATAGGGCTATATCTTGCAAAGACAAATCAAAGCGCATGCATTCAACCTAATCTTACACAGTCATCCCCTACGTTAAGGGAGAGAACTCGTCTTTCCCAGCACACGTGCACTGTGCACATTACTATGCTACAGTAACCCAGTAATGGTGGTGGGGAAGGGTTAGTACATGGTTGGTTATTCTATAGTGGCTTACCCGTAGTGAAAAAGGTTAATTTTAACTTAGGAGATTGTAAAAACAAACAAACAAACAAACAAACAAACCCTCAACTCCCTTAATTCATAAATGCCTGCTGCTGATGTTCGAAGCCACGACTCTTAAAGACACACAGGGTGGCAGTGAAAGGGTTTGTCCACTCGGCTGTGTGTATGAAAGGATGATAAGGGGGTTATAAAAAAAACCCGTCCTCAGGCTATGCTGCTTTGTCCTTTGAAGAGAATGTTCAATATTGATTTGTGTGATTGAATTCTCTCTTTGAATTATATTTTTCTCTGTGTGTGTCTGTCTGTCAGTGTGTCTGTCTGTTTCTGTCTCTCTGTTTTCTTCTCTCTTCTCTTTGTTCTTGTCTTTCTGTATTTCTTCTCTCTTTTGTGTTTGTTTTGGGGGGGGTGTTGTGGGCTGGGGGTGGGGTTACGTGTTTGTGGGTGTGTGTGTGTTGTTGGTGGGTGGTGGTGGGTGTGGTGTTGTGTGTGTTGTGGGTTGTGTGGGTGGTGTGTGTGTGATGTTGTTTTTTGGATTTAATTTTTATATATACATTTGAAATTAACGTCTATCTCCTCTCTCCTCTCTCTACCTCTCTCTCTCTCTTCTCTCTCTGTCTTTCCTCCTCTCTCTCTCCTCTCTTCTCTCTCCTCTTCCTCCTTCTCTCTCTCTCACTCCTCTCTTTCACCCTCTCCTCTCCCTCTCTCTCCCTCACCTCATCTCTCCCTCTCCCTCCTCTCTCTCCCTCTCCATCCTTCCCCC